>JAKOOJ010000004.1:600000-962500 GCA_022577455.1 Arizona elegans | reverse complement strand
ATAATAATAATAATAATAATAATAATAATAATAATTTATTTCTATACCACCCTTCTCCCGAAACATGTGGTTCTGTTTAATCAATAAATGGACCCTATTTCCAATCAACCTCCAGCCTCCATTTTGTTTCCAGTGCCTTTCTCCCGGCTTGGAACTGAACCAGATGGAGATTTCTTCCAAGTCGCAAAAGGGGATCATATGAGCCTGGGACATAGCACCCGTCATAAATATGAGTCAATTACCAAACATCTGAATCAGTGGTGGATTGCCCCACGTTTGGAGGTAGTAAAACTGATGGGAGGCTCTGCACACTGACCCGGATGTCATCAGAAGTGATCTGCGCAGGCAGGACAAGAAAATCTTCGTGACCGCCTTCTACCGCATAGCTCCCAGCGACCGGTAAGTTCCCACAGAGTTGGTCTCCTCTGGGTCCCGTCAGCTAAACAATGCTGGGTGGTGGGCCCGCGGGGGAGGCCCTTCTCTGTGGCTGCCCCAGCTCTCTGGAACCAGTTACCTCCTGAAGTCCAGACCATCCCCACCCTATTGGCCTTCCGAAAAGCGGTGAAGACCTGGCTTTTCCAGCAGGCCTGGGGCCGTTGATCTCGCTTTGCGATCGGACGAGATCCGGCCATGAATGGTGTGAATGGGTTTTATTTTTAAGTTTTTTTTTTTTAGTGATTTTTTAAGTGTATTGTGAGCCACCCTGGGTCTTTGGAGAGGGGCGGCATATAATAAATAAATAAATAAATAAATAAATAAATAAATAAATAAATAAATAAATAAATAAATAAATAAATAAATAAGCAAGCAAACAAAACAAAACAAAACAAAACAAAACAAAACAAAACAAAACAAAACAAAACAAAACAAAGCAAAGCAAAACAAAACAAAACAAAACAAAACAAAACAAAATAAAATAATTAAGGAGAGAGAAGAAACCTGGAATTTCCTGAGAAATTTCCTGACAGTGAGAACAATTAATCAGGTGGAACAGAAGTTTCCTCCAGAAGTTGTGGATGCTTCAACACTGGAAGTTTTTAAGAAGAGGTTGGATAACCATTTGTCTGAAGCGGTGTAGGGTTTCCTGCCTGGGCAGGGGGTTGGACTAGAAGACCTCCAAGGTCTCTTCCAACTCTGTGATTTTGTATTCTACCCAAAGAAAACCAAGAGGCTGGAGATGATGGAAGCATCAACAAATACGCTGAACATTGGATTCGTCCTTGAAATGACTTCAGCTTGTTATAACAAGAGGCTCCTAATCAGAGGTGGACAGCCCTGATGATGCTCATAAGAGGCTGATGAACTCAATGGGAGGTTGATTGAAGGTTGATGTTGCTGTTTCCTGAACTTTGTGAAGATTCTCAGTCATCCAAGTCATAGTTGTCTCAAAGTTGCTTTTTGTTCTTCTTCTTCAAAAGGCAACTGCAGAATGCTTTGAAGAAAAAAATTCAGTTTTCTCCACAATTGTTTTTATTAGGTATAGTTAAGGGTTTTACATTGGGTGAAACAAAGTTGATATTGTATATGATAACTGCAGCGAGATTACTGATAGGTCAATATTGGAAAAATGAAGCTATGCCTACTATTGAAGAATGGACTTTGAAGATGGCCAGTTTTGCAGAGATGGCGAAGATTTCAGCATATTTAAAAGACTGTTCACAAGAGACTTATGTATGGGAGTGGAAAAAGTGGATAGATTATGTGCAGAATAAATATCAAACTAGGAAATATCAGATAGCTTTTCACTGAAAGTAGGGATAGAATAATAGAATTTTGTGAAGATGTGAAAAATATACAGGGGGTGGATGGGTTCAAGTTTTATAAAAAGGGGATTTTGATTTTGATTATATTTTGAGGAAGTCTGGGGGGGACGGGAGGGTTAGGGGGGTTTAGGGAGGTCAGGGAGGGTTGGGGGGGAATTGGGGAGAAAATGTAATTGTAAAACTTTTTCAATAAAAAAAAAAAGGCAACTGGATTATTTTTTCCCTTGGGGAAGAAGATGTTTTGCTTCTCATCTAAGAAGCTTCATCAGTTCTGATGAAGTTCTGATGAAGGCAGGGAGTGGGGTGGGTGGAAAAATAGCTACAGGTAGTCCTCGACTTACAAAAGTTCATTTAGCGACTTTTGGAAGTTACCACAGCACATAAAAAAGTGACTCATGACAGTTTTTCACACTTACGACTGCTGCAGAATTCCGTTGTTTATATGATCAAAATTCAGATGCTTGGCAACTGACTCATATTTATGACGGTTGCAGTGTGTCCCAGGGTCATGTGATCCCCTTTTGCGCCCAAAGTCCAATGGGGAAGCCATATTCACATAACATTCGTTCATGCTAACTTACCAACTGCAGTGATTCACTTAACCCTTGCGGCAAAAAAGGTCATAAAATGGGGCAAGTCTCCCTTAATAAAGGTCTCATTTAGGAATCGAAACTTTGGGCTCAACTGAGATCGTAAGTCGAGGACTACCTGTATTGACAATGGAGACTGGATGGTGGGGAGGGGGAACGATGGAAAGATAGGTTCTGATAGGATGGGGTGGGAGGACGTGGAAGGATTATACTTATTGGCAGTCATCTGGTTGTTAGTATTCTCCCTGAGAGCTCCTGTTGTGACTCAGGCCCAAGTAGGTATTATCAGACGCAATCAGTTCTAAACAAACAGACTTTATTAGAACAGCTGGGAATTAATTCATTCTCAGCGTAGTCCAAACTAATCTAAAACAAATTCTTCATAACACAATTCTTCAGCCTTATCACCAACCTTGGTCTAATTAGGCAACCTGCCAAAGGCTTCTCTTGGCAAAAGTTCAGAAGCAGAAGACGCCAACAAGAAATAAATGCAGCGAGACAAGAAACAAATCTATCAACGTTGTTTTCTGACAAAGAGCCCAAGATCCGTTAGTGGTCTTTTAAGCCTTATGGGACTGGCCAATCAGATCTTGGCCTTACTTCTGAGTTGTCCCTTTTGCTTTAGCTGCTCTTGCCTTCTGGCAGCTCTTCACATGCACGCACTAGGAACAGGCTCCTCCTGTTCCTCTGCCTCTCTGCTGTCAGCCTCTGGAGGCTCCGGAGTCCGCACATCACTCCCAGATGGCCCTGGCCCCATCTCTGCCTCCGACGCAGAGCCCCCATCTGGGCCTTCCCCAGACTCCAGGACTGGCCCATGTTCTTCCTCAGCCTCCTCACTGTCCGACTCCGCTGCCAGCTCCGCAGGCTGCTGGCGGACCACAACAGTTCCTGACGCCACTTGGAAGTTTATTTTCAGAGTCACCTGAATCAGGGTGCAATTGGTTGCGGGGTCTCCTTGGAACTGCTGCATGGGCTCCGTTGTAGACTGGAGATAGGGGTTGTTGTATCCCTGCCCCTCTGTTGAGGGAGGGGTGTTCAGTTCTAACATTGATGGATTCTTTTACCCATCTTTCATCCTCTCTATCCAAAATGTGGACTTTCCCGAGGTTTGCTGGATGTAGAATCTTGGCGGAAGAGAAAAACGTAATGTAGGAAGCTCCCCCTCACACCACCACCACCACTGCCCTGGAGAATGAAATATTATTTTGGGGAATATTAAAAGAGGCAAAATATTATATTTCCCCAAAAGGAGAAATATAGAAAACATGTTCTTGAAGGCAGAAAGCAGCCCCAGTTTTCCTGCTATAAGAAAAAGCTTCCAGCAAATGCCTGAAGTCTTTAGAGATGGGTATTTTGCACCCATTAAGAAATCCAGACCAGCCTATTCAGTGGTGGGATTCAAAAATTTTTACTACCGATTTTGTGGGCGTGGCTTGGCTTGGTGGGCGTGGCTTGGGCGTGGCAGGGGAAGGATACTATAAAAATTCCATTCCTACTGGAAAATCCTCATTCTCTCCCAATCAACTGGGACTCAGGAGGCAGAGAATAGATGGAGGTGGGGCCAGTCAGAGGTGGTATTTACTGGTTCTCTGAACTACTCAAAATTTCCGCTACCGGTTCTCCAGAACTGGTCAGAACCTGCTGAATACCACCTCTGAGCTTATTCATAAACAAAACGCTTTCGGCCCAGCTCTCCCAGAAGGGATTAAAAGTAGAAAAACAAAAAAGACTCCTAAAATCTACATTCCCCCACCCAAATTCTAAGGACAGGACGTGACCTTTAGGACATAATAGGATTAACCCACCACCATTAGAATAGCAAAAGGTACAAGGCTCACTACATGCAGAAACCCCTGGAGCATCTCAGAACTGTATAAAAATCCACTTCTAAGCCAAGGGGCCAGCCACCCCAGAAACATTTGCTTCTGTCACTGAGTCTTTCTTTCCAATCAGCCTCCATTTTATTTCCAGTCTCTTTCTCTGGCTTGGAACTTGGTGCTCATTTCCGTTTCAAAGCCGAAGAGCCAGCGCTGTCTGAAGACGCCTCTGTGGTCATGTGGCTGGCATAACTAAATGCCAAAGGTGCACGGAACGCTGTTCCCTTCCCACCAAAGGTGGTCCCTATTTTTCTACTTGCATTTTTCACCTGCTTTTGAACTGCTAGGTTGGCAGAAGCTGGAACAAGTCACGGGAGCTCATCCCATTACACGGCACTAGGGATTCGAACTGCTGAACTGCTGACCTTTCAATCAACAAGCTCAGCATCTTAGCCACTGAGCTACCATGTCCTTTATGAATCCATAGGATTGTTTTTTTCTTAGTTCTACGTTGCTTCTCTCCTTGGTTAGTTAGGATTGTTTTTTCCTTAGTTCTACTTTGCTTCTCTCCTTGGTTAGTTTCCATCTGTTATTTCTTTCTTGCCTTCTAGTGCTATGAAAAAAAAAAAGTAATGAATGAAAACTTATGTCAACTCGCAAAGCATCCTTGGTCTGTTCTCGAGTTGCTATAGGCAAGGGAGATGGGAAAAAGGTGAAGCAGCATGATAGCCAAAAACAAAAGCATATTCCAGACATATCTCTCTCAAGGCTGTCTCCCAGGGCTACCCACAGCAGTCTGAGGGGAGTGATCTCTACAACCCACGAAATTGCTGCGTTGGCGAATGTTATTGATGACACACCATGGGGGGAAGGGGGAAACAGGGTCAAGCCAGGGCTGTAAATTATGTGGGGTCAGAATTAGCTTCACTTGGAACTTATAATAATAAGTTTTTATTTATTATAAATTATTTATCCTAATAAATAACTGGATTTCTTTTGAAACTTGGCTTGAGGCTCATGATTTAATTTAGGGCATCCATCAGAACCCTGACAGCTTATCAAAGAGAGGTCCAACCTAGAATTAAGGAGAAACTTCCTGACAGTGAGAACAATTAATCAGTTCTCACAGTTTGCCACCAGATGTTGTGAATGCTCCAACACTGGAGTTTTCAAGAAGAGACTAGACAGCCATTTGTTCATAATGGTATAAGGTCTCCTGTTCACAGAGGGGGTTGGACTGGAAGACCTCTGAGTTCCCTTCGAATGCTATGATTCTTTAAGACATTTCTAATCCAGCCATTTTCCCATTCCAGAAAAGCAAATTGCTAGATCTCTGTTCCCAAAAAGAAACGAGCTCAGTTTGAGGGAAAAAAAAAAGAAGAAAACAACATATGTGTGTGGCTAAGATTAGATAAATCGCAGCTAAACTGAAGGGAGGGAAGCAGTCAATCTGGTTACATCTCTGTCAATCATCCTAATTAGGGTGTCTTTTAAGATACAAGCAGGAGAGAAATATTTTGTGACCTCTGCATCCCGAGAAGCTGCAAGGATGCGTAACAAGGTAAATTCCCCATCACAATTGAAACAGGAAGGGACTTTATAAAGTATTCAGCCTGGAAAGAAAAAAAAAAGTTGCAAGTTATTATCTCCTATTAGGTTGGAAAAAGACCTGGAGGTCATCTAGTCCAACCCCCTGCTCGGTGGGAATTAGACACTGGGCAACCAGCATGTATGTATGATGATTATGGTGTCCCAGGGACACATGATTGCCATTTATGAACTTCCCAGCCAGCTTCTGGCAAGCACTCAATGGGAGAAGTTGGATTCACTTAACAATTATGTGACTTGCTTAAGAGCTGCAGTCATTCGCTTAACAACTGGCAAAAAAGGTTGTAAAATAAGGCACGACCTACTTAACAACTGACTTTCTTAGCAGCAGAAACTCTGGTCCTGTCTGTGGTTGTAAGCCAAGGTTTCCTTCTGTGTATATTTTGATATTTGCTTTGCTTGCACGTTTTATTTAGCTAACAAAAAAGATGTTAAAAAAAGATTATTATTTTTTTTAAATTGCCACCCTTTAAAGAACAAATCCTGTTTTAGAAACAATCTCCTTGCCTTTGTGTTGGTGGAATTACAATTAAATTAACAGTTTGTTTTTTTTAACTTCTGGACAAGGAAAATGCACTCACAATCCAATTATTCAGCATTAAAAAGACAAACACAGCAGCTTTAACTAATTAACGGTTTGCACAATTGATGAATATGGATCAGCCACGCAATAAATCATAGCATCCATTGATCTTTGTTATGTCTGTAAATGTGCATCTTATTATATTTTTTTTAAATCAAAATGATAGCTATGGTCATACAGGTAGTCCTCAACTTACAACAGTTCATTTAGTGACTGTTGGAAATTATAACGGCACTGAAAAATGTGACATAGGGCTGTTTTTCACATGACTGCTGCCGCCTCCCTGTGGTCATGTGATCAAAATTCAGGCTCTTGGCAACTGGCATGTACTTATGACAGTTCCACTGTCTTGGAGTCACGTGATCCCCTTTTGCGACTCTCTGACATGTAAACTCAATGGGGAAGCCAGATTCGCTTAACAACCATGGGACTAACTTAACAACTGCAGGGATTCACTTAACAACGGTGGCAAGAAATGTCATAAAAATGGGGCAAAACCCGCTTAACAAATGTCTCGCTTTTGACTACCTGTGTTTAAATTTGAAAAAAAAAAAAGATTTCTTGTTCTTTGTGACAGCTGGGATTCACAAGGATGTTTGCTTGGTAGGCCAGTGAATATTTACTAACATTGTAAGTTTTGCAAAAGAAAAAGGGTTAAATCACACGGAACGTACAGACAAAAAGCTGATTTTGGATGATGGCCAAAAAATAAAAAATAAAAAATGGATGGGGATGAAAATTAATCTGCCTGCAATTTTGCCTTACTTCTGTCTTTTTAATGTCTTTTTGAAATCCTGCCCAATGACAATGAAATATGGGAACAACTTGAAGGCCGGTGACATTTATAAAGCATCAAGCTTCTATATGTACTTATTAAACTTTAGGTGGGCGGAATTATTTTAAGAATATTTCTCACAAGTTGTCATACAGGGTTTTCTTTTTTTAAAAAAAAAATTAATTTCTTCTGCAAGCCCAATTCTATAGATTTTCAGAGTGCTTTAAGCCTGAAAGCTGGCTGGATGACATTGGAAAAATCACCGGGAGACAGTGAGTTCTAGTCCCACCTTAGGCACGAAAGCCAGATGGGTGACTTTGGGCGAAACATCAGGAGACAGTAAGTTCTAGTCCTGCTGAACTCACAGTCTCCTGGTGATTGGCCCAAAGTCACCCAGCCAGTATTCATGCCTAAAGCAGAACTAGAACTCACAGTCTCCTGGTGATTGGCCCAAAGTCACCCAGCCAGTATTCATGCCTAAAGCAGAACTAGAACTCACAGACTCCTGGTGATTGGCCCCAAGTCACCCAGCCAGTATTCATGCCTAAGGCAGAACTAGAACTCACAGTCTCCTGGTGATTGCTGTCATTCCAGTCTCAATTCTGGTCATAAGTCGAGGATTGCCTGTGTCGGTGCTGAAAGAACAGATTCAGTCTGAAAAATAAGACAAGGAAACAGATTCTGTCAAAGGAATGTCATTAAGGGAACCTGCGAGTGATTAAAACACAACGTGTCTAATAATACAAACAAGGAACATATCAAATTGACTTCCTACTGCTGGGGTTAGTCTCCTGGCAGTGCCGTAAGTCAACACAAAAGCTCTACAAATACAGCTTTCCAGAATGTTACACAACTGTGCATTGAAATGGAGATGGAAACAAAATTGTGCTGAAAGATATCTATATTCAAATAAGCCTCTATTGGGAATTCATTTGCAAGAGATAGCATTATATGTACACAAACTACAGTAGCCACATTGACAAAACACTAACTTGTGTGGAGAACTACGCAACTTAGCAAGTCCTTATCTAAGCAGGAATTTCCGGGAGAGAAAAAAACAACTGGAGCCAAATCCAAGAATTCGTTGCAATTGCCCAGTGACAAGTAGTCCTCAACGTACAACAGTCCGTTTAGTGACCGCTTGAAGTTCCAACAGCACTGAAGAAAGTGACTTATGTCTGGTTTTCACACAACAATTGCCGCATTCCCCACGATCAAGTGATCAAAATTTGGACGCTTGGCAACTGACTCACACTTATGACGGTTGCAGTGTTCCGGAGTCAAGTGATCCCGTTTTGTGACCTTCTGGCAAGCAAAGTCAACGGGGAAGCCCAGATTCACTTAACAACCGTTTTACTATCTTAACAATGGCAGGGATTCCACTCAACAACTATGGCAAGAAAAGGCGTAAAACGATGCAAAATTCACGTTAACAACTTTCTCTTTGCTTTGGGGCTCAGTTGTGGCCCGTTTGCATAATTCTCCAAACTAAGAGGGGTTGAGAATTTCATTCTTTTCTTTTTAAATCAATAACAACAAAAGCCAGCCAAATTCTGGATTGCCACCCTTTTTCTCCTGATTTCCAGACGTTGCCATGCAGATTTTATCCTCAATTTATGACCACAGTTGGGAGCAGAATCTCTGCGGCTAACCAAAGCGGTTGTTAAGTGAATCACATCTAAATTTTACCACTTTTATTCCCACTGTTGTTAAATGAATCGTGGTACTTTGTTAAGTGAACCACATGGTCGTTAAGCAATTCTAGCTTCCCCTGTTAACTTCGCTTGCTGGACGTCACCCTGAAAAGTTTCAGATGGCAATCACAACCATCATAAGTACTTTCCAGACGCTAAGCACCTGAATTATTTTCACATGACCATGGAGACACTCTGACAGGTGTAAGGGCGTGTAAGGGCGAGGAAGGGTTAGTAACACAGTTATTACGCAAATCTGGCTGTTCTGAGCTGACAAACCCTCTGCAGTTAAATCAGGGGTGGGTTCTAAATTTTTTTACTACTGGTTCTGTGGGCATGGCTTATTTTTTGGGCGTGGTTTGATGGTCATGTGACAATTATTTAGGATTTAGCAGAGGTACTGGTCTACCAGGCTTTTAACTGCTTGCAGAGCTGTACCGATCTACCCATTTGTTTTTGCAGGCACCGATCTACTCATGTATTTTTGCAGGCACCGGTCTACTCATTTGTTTTCTTTTAACACTCTTCAGCTGTAGGGTGGCCCTTTGAAGCCCCATGGCAAGAGTTTAAACAGTTTTTTTCCCTCTGGCTATCAGCCGAGACTCAGGAGGCAGCAATAGATTGGGGGTGGGGCCAAATAAAAGGTAACAATTACGCGGAGGGGTGATGGGGGAGCGGGGAGCGGGGGGGCAGAACCGGTTCGGTGACATCATATCGTCACCGCTACCGGCTCGGCGGAACCGGGTGGAACCAGACGGAGCCCACCACTGAGTTAAATCAATTACTCGTTTATTAGGAGTGCCAGTAGGCTATCAATGGCTGACTGGCAGGGAGATAAATATTTGTCTGTCACATCTATTCATCTCTGCCCCCTGCCTTTTATCCCCAGAGATAGGGTGGGACTTCGCTAGCAGTGGTGGCTCTTCCATCCCAAGGACCGGCCCATAGATTTCCACTGCTCTCCTCTCCTCTGCCTTCTGACATCCACGCATTAGACACCAGACCCAGCTGTTCCTCCTCTTCTGCATCAGCCACCTCCAGACCTGGGGACTGTTGACTCTCCATCTGACGGTTCAAGCTCCACCTCTGTCTCTCTCTCTCTCTCTCAGTCTCTGCCAGCTCAATTCCCGCTTCCCCCTCCGAGCTCACAGGTTGCCTTGATGCTGACTCTGACTCCCACACCTCCTCATCATCATCTGATTCAGCTGCTGGAGGGGCCAGAGGCCAACAAGCCACAACCCTGGCTTCCCACATTGACTTTGCTTGTTAGAAGATTGCAAAAGGGGATCACAATATCCCAGGGCACTGCAACCAAATTGGTGAAATCCAATTTTTTTTACTACCAATTCTGTGGGTGTGGCTTGGTGGGTGTGGTGTGGCTTGGTGGGCATGGCAGGGGAAGGATACTGCAAAATCCCCATTCCCCATCCCACTCTGGGGCCAGCCAGAGGTGGTATTTGTCAGTTCTCCGAACTACTCAAAATTTCTGCTACCGGTTCTCCAGAACCCATTAGGCCAGCCCTGCTTGATGGAATAATAGCGTTTTAAGGGCGTGGTGAAAGGTACGGAGGTCAGAAATCCGACGAATCTGCGAGTGCAGCTCGTTCCAGAGGACAGGTGCCCCCACAGAGAAGGCCCTACCCCTGGAGGTCACCAGTCAACGCTGTCTAACTGACGGCACCCTGAGGAGACCCTCTCTGTGGGAGCGTACTGGTCGGTGGGAGACTATTGGAGGCAGAAGGTGGTCTCGTAAATATCCAGGTCCTATGCGATGGAAGCTTTAAAAGTAGCGACCAACATCTTGAAGCGTACCTGGAAGACCACTGGGAGCCAGCGAAGCTCACGCAGGAGCGGTGTTACATGGGAGCACCGAGTTGCCCCCATAATCACCCGCGCGGCCACATTCTGGACCAGCTGGAGCCTCCAGGTGCTCTTCAAGGGGAGCCCTATGTAGAGAGCATTACAGTAGTCCAGGCGGGAAGTGACGAGGGTGTGAGTGACCGTGTGCAAGGCATCCCAATCCCGTCCCCCAGAAAGGGACGCAACTGGCGGATCAGGCGAACCTGATAAAAAGCCCCCCTGGCCTCAGCCGTCAGATGGTCTTCTAAAGACATCTGTGAATCCAAGAGGACGCCCAAGTTGCGAGTCCTCTCTGGGTGGGGCAAGATCTCACCCCCAATAGTCAGCGATGGAACTAACTGACTATATAGATTCCTCCTGCATTACTTTATAGGTAACTCAAGACGGAGAACATACATAACCTTCCTGATCCTATTTTCCCCACAACAACAATCCTGTGAGGTGGGCTGAGCTGAGAGAGGGAGGGTCTGGCTCAAAGTCACCCAACTGGCTTTCATGCCTACGACGGGACTAGAACTCACCGTCTCCTGGTGATTGGCCCAAACTCACCAGCCAGTTTTTGTGCACAAGGCGAGACTAGAACTTATTCCTCTTACTTGTTTATCTTCCTTCCTTACACAATGAAACATAACCTCAGTTTAACAAATCTTATTTTACCAGATTTTTGGATACAACCAGCAGCTTTTCCAGGTCCCGTTTTCCATTCTGTCTGTACGATGCGTCTCATTCCTGTCAATTTTTGGTCATTTGCTTAATAACATAATTGCGTAGTCCTTTGTGTAAGGCAAATGAAGCGCATTGCAAAGCAAATTACATCACATCTGTCAAATCATTATACATCATCACACTTAAATGGATGAAAATTACATGTTTGATTTAATGGGGATTAGAGATAGGATTCGGGATACATAATCAAGGTTTAGATGATGGACTTCCCCCCCCCAAAAAAAAATGTTTAATGAAAACAAGGTTGAACTGTACATTTAACTATAAACCCAGCTCAAAAATATTTGCTTGCAGTTACGATATTTGCTTAAACATACAACGCTCATTCAGACAATATGCCCGTGATGGTGAACCTATAGCATATGTGCCATAGATGGCACGCAGTGCCCTCTCTATAAGCATGCGAGCTCTTGCCCCACACATGTGCTCTTGCTCTGCCACACATGTGCATGTGCAGTAGTTTCTGTGCATGTGCAGAGTGTATTTGATGACGTCCAGGCGGGTGGGCAGAGCCTCCCGCTATTGATTCACCCAAACCAGGGCGAACCGGTAGCAACCCACCATTGAGAAAAGGTTAGCCATCCCCGCAATATGCTAAGCTTGGTTGTTGTGGTGTAAGTATTGGGTTTCCTGCCTGAGCAGGGGGTTGGACTAGAAGACCTCCAAGGTCCCTTCGAACTCTGTTATTCTGTCATGCTGATTAGCACTGATTGTGATCCTTCTGATTCAAGGTGCTGCATGAACCAGAGATAATTCTGTAATCATGTTGTGTGAAAGCAATCCAGATTTAGAATAGAACAGAACAGAACAGGAGTAGAGTACAGTAGAGTAGAATAGGAGTAGGGTACGGTACGATACGGTAGGGTAGGGTAGGGTAGAGTAGAACAGAACAGAACAGAACAGAACAGAACAGAACAGGAATAGAATACAGTACAGTACTGTATGGTACGGTAGAGTAGAGTAGAGTAGAATAGAATAGGAGTAGGGTAGGGTAAAGTAGAGTAGAGTAGAGTAGAGTAGAGTAGAATAGAGTAGAACAGAACAGAACAGAACAGAACAGGAATAGAGTACAGTACAGTACAGTACAGTATGGTACGGTAGAGTAAAGTAGAGTAGAATAGAATAGGAGTAGGGTAGGGTAAAGTAGAGTAGAGTAGAGTAGAATAAAGTAGAGTAGAACAGAACAGAACAGGAGTAGAGTAGAGTAGAATAGGAGTAGGGTAGGGTAGGGTAGACTAGAGTAGAGTAGATTAGAGTATAGTAGAATAGAGTAGAACAGAACAGGACAGAACAGGAACAGAGTACAGTACAATACGGTACAGTACAGTAGAGTAGAGTAGAGTAGAATAGGAGTAGGGTAGAGTAGAATAGAACAGAACAGAGCTGGAAGGGACCTTGGAGGTCTTCTAGTCCAGCCCTCCCGCTCAAGCAGGAGAACCTTTACTATTTCTGTCCAGTCTCTTCTTAAAAGCCTCCAGTGATGAAGCACCCACATTCTCTGGAGGCAACTTCTGTTTCCCTCGTTAATTGTCCTGACTTTTAGGAAATTTCTCCTTAATTCCAGGTTGCTTCTCTCCTTGATCAGTTTCCAACCATTGTTTCTTGTCCTGCCCTCGGGTGCTTTGTGGAATAAGTTGAGCCTCCTCTGGATTCATTTAGCAAACAGTGTCTAACCAATAGACCAGAGACCTTCGCATATTAGCCATGCCGAGTTAGGAATTTATATTTTTCTGTCCAAGTGGCTTAAAGAAGTTCCTGGTTTGAAGGAGAAGGATTCAGGTTTCCCTCTTCACTCTTTTTCCACCCCTGCTTTTCATTCAAACTTTTCAAGCCTGGAGGCATTTTGTATCCGTAGCAAGATTAATGGGCAATTAAATGAAAGAGAGGTGGCCACTGGGCCACAGAGTTGGCTGCAACGGTATTTGGAAACTGTGCCAGTGGTGAAATCTAAAATTTGTTACTACCAGTTCTGTGGGCGTGGCTTGGTGGTGGTAGTGGTGGGGGGTAATGTGACTAGGTTGGCGTTGCCAATTTTTAAAAAAACTTTTAAAACCATTTTTTCTACAAACTCTTCGGCGAAGAGGTTAAAAAATGCTTTCAAAAGGCTCTGACGATCCCAGCTGATCGGCAGAGGCTTTTTATTCTATCGGTTCTCCAAACCACCCGCCTCCATCGCTACCGGATTGGGCGATCCGGTCCGAACCAGGAGCATTTCACCCCTGAACTGTGCGCTAACATCCCAGCCTCATCGTATAAATTAACCCTAAAGGGAATCCTTGACTTATGACTGCAACTGAGCCTAAAATTTCCGTTGCTAAGTGAGATGGGTGTCAAATGACTTTCGCCCCATTTTACAACCTTTTCTTGCCACAGTTGTCCAGTGAATCACTGCAGTTGTTAAGTGAATCACACAGTTGTAAAAGGGTCGCAAAAGGGGATCACGTGACTCCGGGACACGGCGTCTGCCATAAATATGAATCAGTTTCCAAGTTTCTGAATTTTGATCATGTGGCCACAGGGATGCTGCAACGATCATAAGTGTGAAAAACGGTCATTACTCACTTTTTTCAGTGCCATTATACAGGCTATATAGATCAATACAGGTAATCCTCAACTTACGACCACAACTGACATTTCTGTTGCTAAGCAAGACAATTGTTAAGCGAGCTTTGCCCCATGTTAACTCCTTTCTTGCCACTGTTGTTAAGTGAATCACACAGTTGTTAAGTGAATCTGGCTTCCCCATTGACTCTGCTTGTCAAAAGGGGATCATGTAACCCCAGGACACTGCAGCCGTCATAAATATGAATCAGTTGCCACGGGTCTAAATTTTGATCATGTGACCGATGGGATACCGCAATGGTCATAAGTGTGAAAAATGATCATTTTTCAATGCTGTTATACAGTACTTAGCTGCGATCAAGCAAATAAAATCATTTGGATCCAATCATCACAATATAAAATAAAAGAAGTCAGAAAGATGGGATATATTAGTAAAGAATGAAAATAATAATTCCTCATCCAGGTCTGTGCACAGGGCACAATACAAAATCACATGTTCCATCATCTCAATTATTCCCGCACCACATGGACATGTTTTCTGTTCAAAAGAAATCACAGTAAATCAGTAACCTGATTTAATTTTAGTTGTAAATTGTAGGTTGTTTTTCATAATGTTTTTTTTTAAGCTTTGCTTTTATTCATGTATTTATGTGCCTTTATTATGTTGTGGTCAATGGCCCAGAATTATTTTAGGTGAGATGGACGGTGTAAAGATTTAATAAGTTAAAAAAAACAACCTTAAATCAGTGGTGAAATCCAATTTTTTTTACTACCAGTTCTGTGGGCATGGTTTGGTGAGTGTGGCTTGGTGGGCGTGGCAGGGGAAGGATACTGCAAAATCTCCATTCCCACCCCACTCTGGGGCCAGCCAGAGGTGGTATTTGCCGGTTCTCTGAACTCCTCAAAATTTCCACTACCGGTTCGCCAGAACCTGTCAGAACCTGCTGGATTTCACCCCTGCCTTAAATCTTCAGTAACAACTGGCCATAGAATCAGGACCTTTTGCCATCAGCTAACGTTTAAATGAAATTTGGAGATTTCTTAAGCTGGTGTCATTTCCAGCTCATTCAAGCGTGGGAGAGAAGAAACCGAAGGTTGCGTTTGGAAATTGCTTTCGGTTAACTCACTGCATCCACCTTTTTTCATTTAACATTAGCGATGATTGAATGAACACAATACATCTGCAGAAGATTCTTCGAAATAGTGTTTCTCAATCTTGGGAACTTGAGAAACGTGGACTTCAATTCCCAGAATTCCTCAGGCAGCATGTTTTTAATACATGGACTTCAGCTCCCAGAATTGCTCAGCCAACATTCTTCCAATGCATGGACTTCAGCTCCCAGAATTCCCCAGCCAGCATGTTTTTAATACATGGACTTCAGCTCCCAGAATTCCCCAGCCAGCATTCTTCCAATGCATGGACTTCAATTCCCAGAATTCCTCAGCCAGCATGTTTTTAATACATGGACTTCAGCTCCCAGAATTCCTCAGCCAGCATTCTTCCAATGTATGGACTTCAACTCCCAGAATTCCTCAGCCAGCATTCTTCCAATGTATGGACCTCAGCTCCCAGAATTCCTCAGCCAGAAGGCTCGATTAGGCCTGGACTCACTTAACACAGGGGTTCACTTGACAGCTGAAGAACTGTCTTGCTTAGCAATGGAAATTTGGGGCTCCATGGTGGTCATAAGTCGAGGACTACCTAAATTTCCAGAAAATATAGAAACCACTCATCCAAGATGGTCCTAGAGTTGAAATGTTTTTCTTTTGCATTAGTTGACTGTGGTGTCCTGGAAACCATGGGCAGTTTGTTGAATTTGTAGACAGCCTTTAAACTCAGTTCTATTCTTAGACAGTTGAGATTGACTTGGCAAAACAAGATAGGATTAAGACTCTGTTTTATTTATGCAGAACCGAGAAACTTCTCTTTTCTCTTGTGATTTTTCTTCGCATTGTTAGATGAAAGCTGGAGGGAAGTCAAGGCGATGTGTAAACAAGATGCCATCAACAGACCGTGAGAAAATGGATTATTCAGGCCTCTGGTGAACCAACAATCAGAGATTTTCACAAAGAAAAGGAAAGGCCTCTTTGTTGAGAGAATATTTGTAGCTCAGGGTTGAACTCTGGTGTCCTTGATGCCCTCTGAGCTGGGTGGTTTCCTTGCAGTCGTTTCACGACCCAGCTAGGTAACAATATCAGTGCTAGAAGGGAGTTGGGTTTGTGGAGACGAGGAGGAAGAGAACTGTGGTGTCCTTGATACTCTCTGAACTCCATGGCTTTCTTGTAGACATTTCATGACCCATTTCATAACATCATAAATTGAAGAAGTTGAAGGCCGGTAGGATGTGGTACTTACAAGACCACCTCCTACCAGCCTCCCACCGCCCAGTGTGCTCACATAGGACTGCCCTCCTCCGGGTGCCGTCAGCCAGACAATGTCGACTGGCGGGCCCCAGGATGAGGGCGTTCTCTGTGGTCATACCGACCCTCTGTGTCACTGCATTTTTGTATTTACCAGATGAGCTCTTATTTTTGAACTTTCAGACTTACCGCAGCTTGCCAAGTTCTTATCAGTAAGCTAACTGCGCATGTCCACATTCTTTCATTTTCTTTTATTTTTCTTTGTTCTCTGGCCAGGAGAGGTGGCTGGGAAAGCTGCCAAGATGTAACTAATTAGATTAGTAAGATGTTTTATTTTCTTTATAACAAATAATGAGTTTTTTCTTAGAAAATATATCTTCGGGTTTATTTTCTTAAAGTATACTTCAAGGAAATGGTCACGATCCATTCTCTAATCAAGGTGCAATTACCCAAAAGCAGAATGGGATTAATTGCCACCCTGACACTCTGGAATGGGTTACCCACCGGGCTCCGGAAGGCTCCTAACCTCCACACTTTCCACGCCAACCTGAAGACATGGCTTTTTCAGCAAATTCCCTGATCTGCTGCGAGGTTTTAATTGTCTGGGGATTTTAAATGGGTTTGTTTTAGCACTGTTTTATTGTTATGCTGTTTTTATTATGTGAGCCGCCCCGAGTCTTACGGGAGAAGGGCGGCATATAAATTTGATAAAATAAATAAATAAATAAGAAGGAAGTTGGGTTTATGGATAGGAGGAGGAGGAGGAGGAGGAGGAGGAGGAGGAGGAGGACTGTGGGGTCCTTGGTGTTCTCTGAACTTGGTGGCTTCCTTGCAGACATTTCATGACCCAGCTAGCTAACATCATCAGTGGTGGAAGGGAATTGGGTTTGTGGAGAAGAGGAGGAAGAGGAGGAGGAGGAGGAGGAGTGGCAGCCTTTGGTGCTCTCTCAGTTTGTCTGATTTCTCGCAGACATTTCATGACCCTACTAGGTAACATATTCATGCTGGAAGGGAGTAAGGTCTGCTCTCATTTTGTGCACAGGGCCATTCCCTAATATATAAAATGAGAGCAATTCTCAGACCTTTGCAGCACTGATGGTGTTATGGAGTTGCGTCATAAAATGTCAGCAAGAAAATAACAAAGCTCAGAGCGCCCCAGAGGCCCCGTTGGCCTTTTAATTCCATCTCTTCCTCTTTCTCTAAATGGCAGACAAGATAGCTAAACACCCTGTGAAAAGCATTGTGTTGTCTTGGGCCTCAATATTGTGTTCCGCAATTCCGTCCTCACTCAAGCCAATAATACAAGAAGCTGGGAATTCTTGCATTTTAAAGCTCTCAGGTCTGTTATTCTCATCTTTTGGAAACATGAAGAGATGTGGACTTCAAGTTCCCAGAATTTCCCAGCCAGCCATAATAGATGGGGATAAACCACATTACAGACCTTTCAAAAGGGACAAGAATAGGGGTGAAATGCTCCCGGTTCGGACAGGATGGCCCGATCTGGTACCGATGGTGATGGGTGGTTCGGAGAACCGGTAGCAAAAATCCCTGCCCCCCCCCCAATGCCCAACTAAGCCGCGTGATCATTAGAGGCTTTTTTTTAAAAATTTTTAAAAGCATTTTTTCTACAATCTCTTCGACTGAAAAAATGCTTTTAAAAGTTAAAAAAAAGCCTCTGATGATTGCGCAGCTCAGCTGGGATCATCAGAGGCTTTTCAAAGCATTTTTTTTCTGCAACTTCTTGGCCCAAGAGGTGGTAACAAAAATGCCTTGAAAAGTCTCTGACGATCCCAGCTGAGTTGCCTGATCGGCAGAGGCTTTTCAAAGCATTAGAAAAAATGCTTTGAAAAGTTAAAAAAAAAAAAGTTGGCCACGTCCACCCAGTCAAATTATCCCCCCACCAAGCCACACCCACAGAACTGGTAGTAACAAATTTTACATTTCACCACTGGACAAGAATAAAGCTAAGAAGGACATTGAAAGATCAGAACAGCCCTCTCTAGCAGCGAGCCACCAGATAAACAGGGATTAATACCAGACAAACAACCTAGGACCCTGATGGCAAACCTATGGCACACGTGCCGGAAGTGGCACGCAGGGCCATCTCTCCAGGCACGCGAGCCACTGCCTGTTGCTCTTCCGGGTTCCGGCGTGCCAGCCAGCTGCTCTTCATACATGAGGGAGTGCCAGAAACTGGAAGAGCAGCTGCCCGGTGCACATACGTGTGCTGGGCAGAGGTGGGTTTTAGGAGGTTCTGACAGGTTCTAGAGAACCGGTAGCAGAAATTTTGAGCAGCTCAGAGAACAAGCAAATACCACCACTGGCTGGGTGGGGTAGGAATGGAAATTTTGCAGTATCCTTCCCCCAGGAGTGGGAAGGGAATGGGGATTTTGCAGTATCCTTCTCCTGCCATACCCACCAAGCCATGCCCACAGAACCAGTAGTAAAAAAATGTGGATTTCACCACTGCCACAGTTCAACCCTAAGCTACCAATATCTGGTAGCTTTTATTGTCTCTCACAATATGCAACTACTTAATACCCAATTCTACACAATTCTGGATCAAACATAAACAGTTCCCATTATTCACAAGTTTCTAAGCTCTTCTTCTCCTTGAAGAAGAAAGAATCAAGGTCTCTGTTTGAAAACAAAGCACACTTACATGGCACTCACCGGCTGAGTTGGACTTCAGATCCCATGCCAGTAGAAATTAGGGAATTGTAGTTTAACACAGCTGATGAAGGAAAGGATACCTTTTAGGGACAATGTAATGTATATAGTTTTGGCGGGAGAGTTTGAATGTTAATTGCTCTCAGCTGATTGACTAACTGCCAGGACTGTAAGGTATATAAAGGGAGCTGTTTCCCCGTATCAGTTGCTGGATTCACACCATGAAGTAAAGAGCTGTTGTTACTCACGACCTGGCTTCTGCATCCTCATTCACCCTACATAACATTGGCGATGAAGGTGGGATTTTGAGGCAAGGAGCTATGGAAAGAGCTGAGGCCACGAAGCAACAGAGAGAGCTGAAGTCTATAATCCAGCCAGGCAGATGAGCAGAGGACCCAGAGAGACAAACACGATGTCTACTTACGTGCTGTCAATGCCTTTCGACCCTGCCAGAGAGAAATGGGGGTTCTACATAGCTCATTCGAGTGCTTCCTGAAGGCCAGCGACCTACAGGGTCTCTCAGACAACCGAAAAAGACCCCTATTTCATTTAACGTTGCCCCCATCCAGCTAAAGCCCAAGAGGGTACCCTTCACCCTAAAGCCAAAGATAGACATTGAGCTAGACAAACTCATCAAACAAGGGGTGCTAGTTCCTGTCGACCACGCCAAATGGGAAACCCCAATTGTGACCCCAGTTAAGCCTGATGGATCTATGCACATCTGCGCAGATTATAAATGCACGATTATTAAGGCTCTCCAACAGAGCGCTTATCCGGTACCTATCGTGCACCATTTACTCCATTCCCTGGGCCCTGGCAAGACTTTCGCAAAACTCAATCTTGCGCAGGCGTACCAGCAGCTGCCGGTAGATGGCACTACCGCAGAAGCACAGACTATCGTAATGCATAGAGGTGCCTTCAAATGTACTAGGCTCCAATTCGGAGTCAGTATAGCTCCGGGGCTATTTCAGAGCACAATGGAGCGGCTGCTGCAGGGACTGCCAGGGGTAGTCCCCTATTTCGATGATGTCCTCATCACCGCAGTGGATGAGCAACAATTGGGAGACAGACTGAGGGAAGTGCTAACAAAATTCAGGAGCGCTGGCCTCAGAGCCAAACGCAACAAATGCGTGATCGCAGTCCCCTCTGTGGAATTCCTGGGGTACCGGGTAGACGGAACTGGCAATCACCCCACCGAAAGTAAAATCAGAGCGATTCAAGAGGCACCTACCCCCAAGAACAAGGCGGAACTACAGGCGTTTTTGGGCCTTCTAAATTTCTATGCCATTTTCCTGAGGGACAAGGCAACAGTAGCGGAACCCCTGCACAGGGTGTTGGCAAAGAATACACCATGGGTCTGGGGGGAAGCGGAGTCTGCTGCATTTGCCGCTGTAAAGAAACTTCTATCTGCAGAAAGTTTTCTTATACAATACAATGCCACGCTTCCCCTTGTGTTAATCTCTGATGCGTCCCCTTTTGGAGTAGGGGCCGTCTTGAGCCACAGACTACCGAATGGACTAGAGGTGCCCATTGCTTACTATTCCCACACCCTGTCCAGCACTGAGCGGAACTACAGCCAGCTGGACAGAGAGGCCCTAGCAGCCGTATTGGGGGTAAAAAAGTTCCACAAATACTTGTTTGGCCAGGACTTCGACCTCGTCACAGACCATCAGCCGCTTTTGGGCCTCCTGGCAGGGGACCAACCCACACCTGCTGCCTTGTCTCCCCGGATGACACGCTGGGCAATCTTCCTAGCGGCGTATTCATATCGCCTGGTACACCGACCAGGACTGAGTTTGGGGCATGCCAATGCCCTCAGCCACTGCCCACTACCAGAAATCATAGAAGACCTCACACCTGGAGTTCCAGTCTTACTCATCGATGCGTTGGACTCGGGGCCTCTTACTTCCGCGGAAGTGGCAAGAGCCTCTGCCAGAGACCACGTGTTAAAGACAGTCATGAGTTGGGTCACGAGGGGGTGGCCGGGAAAGACTGAAGGTGGGGAATTCAAAAGCTTTGTCAACAAACGCGACGAATTAGCCATGCAAGGGGGTTGCTTATTGTGGGGCGATCGGGTCGTTGTTCTCTTATGCCTAAGGGAAAAAGTTTTACGGTTGTTGCATGATGGGCACCCGGGGATTGTAAGGATGAAGGGGCTGGCCAGGAGTTATGTCTGGTGGCCACAAATGGACAATGACATCACTGAGTGGGTGGGGAAGTGTCAACCCTGCCAAGAGTCCAGGCCAGATCCCCCCACAGCACCAGTAAGAGAATGGGAACGTCCCCAAGGTCCCTGGTCAAGAATACATTTAGGTTTTGCTGGCCCCTTTCATGGTCAAACCTTCCTGGTCGTCGTTGACACCTATTCGAAATGGCTCGAGAACAGGCTAATGAAATCCACTACCACTGATTCAGTAATCAGGGTGGGCCCCAATTCACCACCACACAGTTCGAAGAGTACCTGGCAGAGCTAGGAACCAGGCACGCACTGTCTGCTCCTTTTCATCCGGCCAGTAACGGACTGACTGAAAGGTTCGTGAGAACGGCTAAGGAAGCACTCTCACGATTAGGCCCTGGCGACTGGCAAGTTAGAGTAGACAAGTTCCTGGCGGCCCAACATGCCACACCATGCACCGCCATCGGGCACAGCCTGGCCAAACTGCTAATTTTTTGGAAACTCAGATGCATACTAGACAGGTTACACCCTAACTATTCCCCTGACAGTTTCAAGGGATCTGATAAGAAACTGAGGGAATTCCAGATAGGGACACCAGTGTACGCTAGGAACTACGTAGACGGGCTCCTATGGATAGCAGGGACAATTGCGGACACAACCAGCCCCAAGTCATACACGGTAGACATGGGAGATGGGAGAATATGGTGAAGGCACATAGATCAGCTACGAAAAAGGGTAGTCGCCGAACCAGAAATCATTCCTGACGATCCGGTCCCTAACTACCAACCACTTCCAACAGCTAGCTCAAGCCCGAGGCAAGTGGAGGACTTATCTGCAGACTTCGGTGTCCAGAGCCGCCAGCCCGAAGAATCAAAACCAACCGAAGAAGTCAATGCGCCCAGTGAAATCCAGGAGGTTCCATTGGCGGAGCGGGGAGAAACAAAAAGCCCCTCCGACCCGCACAACGCCACGCCTCAGACTGAACTGCGCAGGTCAACTAGGGTCCGGATACGCCCTGGTCACCTGCGTGATTTCGTATGCAAATGTATATCCCAAGTGCCTTCTGGGAAGGGAGGGGTGTAATGTATATAGTTTTGGAGGGAAAGTTTGAATGTTAATTGCTCTCAGCTGATTGACTAACTGCCAGGACTGTAAGGTATATAAAGAGAGCTGTTTCCCCATATCAGTTGCTGGATTCACACCATGAAGTAAACACCTGGCTTCTGTGTCCTCATTCACCCTACATAACAGGCAATATAATAGCAGAATTAGAATATTCTTGTGTTTTCAAGAAATGATTGGACAATATGTGTCCGGAATGGAATAAGGACTACTGCCTTGGAGAACGGGGTTGGACTAGACGACCTCCAAGGTCCCTTCCAGCCCTAGGATTCTATGATTCCCAACCCTTATTTTCCTAAGCAGAGAAAGTCCTGAAAAAAAAATGGGAGTGAAACATTTTGTCTGGATTTTTTTTTTAGAAAGCGAGACCATCTGTGCTTCGGAGTGAATCTCAATGTTTTATTACCATTCTCCTGGCACATATATTTTTATAGCCTGTTGCTAGGAAGACAATTAATAAAAGTGTGTGTGAGAAATTATATATGCAAAGGCAGGAGAGCCATCAAGTTTTTGAAAGTCTGAGGCCTTACAATCTGGAATCAAGCTGGTTGATATGCGCTGATCCAACGTGACAGAAATTAATTTAAAAATTAAAATTGCGTCCAATCTGTGCAGTCGATTTTCCCCGTGTCCTCTTGTGTTCTTTAGGATTGTGCAAATTGTAAATGTGCTTCCTGAAAGAAAGAAAAAAAAATCACAGCACAAAAAGATGCTAGATAAAATAATGCAAGCACCTTCAGACTGTCCTTTTTCCACATCTGGGTGTCATTAATTCACAATATGTTTTGCAAATATATAAGAGAGGGAACGGCCAATAAATTGAACAAACTCGGAGCTGAAGCTAATTATGCAGATTTTCAAACCGGGTATTAAATTTTTAGGAATTCTAATAAATTATATTTAGGAAAAGAATATATTAGAAGAAAGCTGTTCACTTTCACAAATCCCTGTAAGATTTTGGGACGCTATCCAAATATCAAAATTCAGAGGCTTGGCAACTGACTCATATTTATGATAGTTGCAGTGTCCTGGGATCATGTGATCTTCTTTTGTGACCTCCTGACAGGCAAACTTGATGGGGAGGCCAGTTTCACTTAACAACCGTGTGACTTAACAATTGCAGTGTCAAGAGAGGTTGTAAAAAGGAGTAAAACTCACTTGACAAATTCTCGTTTAGCCACAGAAACTCGATTGTGGTCATAAGTCAAGGACTATCTGTATAATAAAAGAAGGCAAGGCAACATTAACAATCTGGAATCTGTCTTGTCTCAACTTGAAATTAGTGTCATTCCTTCATGGATTCGTGGACCAAATTAAGACAAACCTTTCCAATTGGTTAAGGTTAATAAGATCCAGTCAAAGATACCGCTAATTAAGCAGTCAGCATTAAATGAGTGTTTTGCTTAATTAAAATTACCTTAGTTCCTTTCCTGCCAAACCGTCTGTCTGAGGGGTTCAGTTAACAGCCTGATCTATAAACCAATTTATTCAAATTAATTATTTGGGTTAGTTCAGGGATCTCCAAACTTGGCAACGTTTAAGATTCATGGACTTCAATTCCCAGAATTCTCCAGCCAGGAGTTGAAGTTTACAAGTTTTAAAGTTGACCACTGGATCCCCACAATCAACATCAGCTGCTTCTGAGGGTTGGTAAGAGGGAGAAGCTGATAGCCAGGACAATTACAGATTAACAGGAAGGGACCTTGTAGGTCATTTAGTCCAACCCCCCATCCAAGCAGGAAGCCTACATCATTTCTGACAAATGGCAGTCCAATCTCTTCTTGAAAGTCTCAAGTAATGAAGCTCCCACAACTTCCAAAGGCAAGAATTGGCTCTATATAAGTAGTCCTCGACTTATGATCGCAACTGAACCCAAAAATTTGGTTGTTAAGTGAGACATTTCTTAAGTGAGTTTTGCCCCATTTTACAATCTTCCTAGCCACGATTGTTAAATGAATCACTGCCGTCATTAGACACATGCAGGGGTGAAATCCAGCAGGTTTTGACAGGTTCTGGAGAACCGGTAGTGGAAATTTTGTGCAGTTCTGAGAATTGGCAAATACCATCTCTGGCTGGCCCCAGAGTGGGGTGGGAATGGGGATTTTGCAGTATCCTTCCCCTGCCAGGCCTGCCAAGCCACGCCCACCAAGCCATGCCCACAGAACCGGTAGTAAACAAATTTGGATTTCACCCACTGGTCACTTGGTTGTTAAGTGAATCTACCTTCTCCATTGACTTTGCTTATCAGAAGGTCGCAAAAGGGGGATGACATGATCCTGGGGCACTGCAACCGTCATAAGTATGAGTCAGTTGGGCACAAGGCTGAATTTTGATCACCTGATCATAGGGATGCTGCAAAAGTCATAACTTTGAAAAACGGTCATATGTCACATTTTTCAGTGCTGTTGCAACTTTGAACGGTCACCAAACAAACCGTTGTAAGTCAAGGACTACCTGTTGCTTGATTTTACACACAGCGAGTCCTCAACTTACAACCGCAAGCGGGAGCAGAATTTCTATTGCTAAGCACAACGGTTGTTAAAAGAATCAATTTTCCCCGATCGTTTTGGCCACGGTTGTTCAGCGAATTCCTCCAGTTAAGTAAAATCTTGTGGATGTAAAGCGAATCCCCATTGTCTTGTCAGAAATCTGATAGCAAGGGCATAATAAATGAGGACCACATGACCCCGGGGTGCAGAAAGCTTTGTAAATTGTGCTGAGCCTCTCTTGATTCTCAGAAATTTCATTTATGGCTGTTCCAGATCTATTTTATTGCTGGATGATGTTTAAAGAGGTTTTTCCACTTTATTATGGCAGGGACATCTGAGTGTTTAATGAAGCCCAACTTATTTGCTTAATATAATAGGTGGTTAAGTAAGCTCATCCTGTTTTTTAGAGTCATCAGATGTTTCATTTTTGCAACAGAAATCCAGTTTGCAAAGGCTGCGATGGACGCAATTAGCTTCACTTGGTTGCTCTTTCTGCAAGGACCACAAAACACAGCTTTAAAACATTTGTTTAGTGACCATTCGAGGTTACAATGGAACTTTATTTTTAAAAGAAAAAAAAAGTTGCAGGTTATTCTCTTCCATTAGGTTGAGAAAAACCCCAGAGGTTAACTAGTCCAACCCCCTGCTATGATAGGCGTCGCGATTCGAGCATCCCAAAGAGGAATGCGTCATGGCTGGACCAGCAAAAGGGAGGCCACAAGTTCTGTAAATCAGTGTTAACAGAAAATAATGCAATAACAGAGTTGGAAGGGACCTTGGAGGTCTTCTAGTCAAACCCCCTGCTCAGGCAGGAAACCCTGTACCATTTCAGACAAATTACTGTCCAATATCTTCTTAAAAACCTCCAGAGTTGGAGAATTCACAGCTTCTAGCTGTTCCACTGGTTAATTGTTCTCACTGTCAGGAAATGTTAGTTCTAGGTTGCTTCTCTCCTTGATTAGTTTCCACCCATTGCTTCTTGTCCTGCTTTCAGGTGCTTTGGAGAATAGCTTGACTCACCCTTCTTTGGGGCAGCCCCTGAGATATTGGAAGACTGCTACCATGTCTCCCCTAGTCCTTCTTTTCATTAAACTAGCCATACCCAGTTCCTGCAACCGTTTTTCGTATGTTTTAGCCTCCAATCTCCTCATCATCTTTGTTGCTCTTCTCTGCATTCTTTCTAAACTTTCAACATCCTTTCTGTGTTGTGGTGACCAAAACTGGATGCAATATTACCAAGGCATTATAAACTGATATTAACACTTCACAAGTTGGCTTTTTTGGCAGCTGCCACGCAACCTCAGCAATTTTAAGCCTTGTGGTCTTTCAACTCCCAGAATTCCCCAGCCAGCATTTGCCCAATGACTATTCAAAGTTACAACAGCCCTGAAAAGAGGGACTTATGACCATTTTTCACACTTACAACTGTTGCAGCATCCCTGGGGTCGTGTGATCAAAATTCAGACACCAGGCAACTTACTCGTATTTATGACGGTCACAGTGTCCCGGAGTTACGTGATTCCCTTTTGCGACCTTCTGACAAGCAAAGTTAAGGAGGAAGCCAGATTCACTTAATATCCGTGTTACTCGTTTACAACTGTGGTGAGAAAGGTCATAAAAAGGGGCAAAACTCACTTTAAAAAACTCAATTTGGTCATAAGTTGAAGACTACCAGTCATATAAAGCTGAACTTCAGGATAGTGTAGAGCTGAATAAAAATTCTCTCGGTCCGCCTCTATATCAAATTGTTCGTTTTTAAGATAGTAATCACAAACTTTTCCATTTATTTTTCATTTTATTTATTTTTCTATTTCTACAAGAGCCAAATTGTTTAGTGGTGAAGGCATCAGGCTAGAAACAGGACATGATGAGTTTTAATCCTTGTCTCAGGCATAAAAGCCAGCTGGATTTTGGGCCAATCACCAGGAGACGGTGAGTTCTAGTCCTGCTTTAGACATGACTTTGAGCCCTCTTTCTCAAACTAACCCACCTCACTAGGTCGTTGTTGAGGGGGAAATAGGAGAAGGGAGGAGTATTAGATATATTGGGTGCCTTGAGCTACTTATAAAATAATAAAGATAGAATAAGAAAGATTCAAAGATTACAAAAGATTACAAAAAATAAACAAGAAATAAATATTATTGGTACACTTTTAAGGGTTTAATCACAAGTCCATTCTGTTGGGGTTTTTTTTTAGTAACTATAAACACATCCAATTTCATGGGATTTTCCTCTAAATGTGCACTTTTATCTATAATTTTCCAAGAAAAATCTATTTTGGCAGCAATTTTCCTTTTAGCTCTAAGGTATTTCCAGGGGAGAGAGAGAGAGCAGCTACTAAACCTGAAAATTATATCATCAAAAGGAACAATTAATCAGGCTGGAAAAATGCAGCTTGTCACTTTATTTGAAAAGGCAGAATGAATGAAAACTTCGTTTCCCCTTTCTCTCTAATAAAAAGGCTTTAAAAGCCTTTTTTAAGAAAGATTTTTCTAAATTAAGGAAATCCACCGTGTGTTGGCAGGTTAGGTCCAAGATGGTAAATCTTTTCTGGACCATTGAAATTCAAACTCTAGGTAGGCTGAGGATACACATTAAATGTGCATATTAATAGATGAGAGAGAGGGGGAGGGAGCAGCGGTGGGTTTCACTACCGGTTTGCACACGGCCTCCCACAATTTCCGCTACCAGTTCGGGTGAACTAACAGATTAACAGATTGGAAGAGACCTTGCAGGTCATCTAATCCAACCCCCTGCCCAAACAGGAGATCTTACGTCTGCCTCTACCTAGGATCGAACTCATAACCTCCTGATTATGAGGCAAGAGCTCCACTTCTAGGCCACCGCAATTCGTCCGAACTGGCTGAATACCACAGGTATTCAGGGAGGGAAAGAGAAAGAGGGAGGGAGAAAGGAGGGAGAAAGAAGGAGGGAGGGACGGAGACAGAGACAGAGAGCGACAAACAGACAGCTGATAATGAATGGATATATGTAAGAATGGATGGATGGATAGATAGTCAGAAACAGATAGATAATAAAAAGATAGATGATACACAAGGAGGGAGGGGGAGAGGGAGGGAGGGAGGGAGGGAGGAAAAGGTGAAGAGAGAAGCGGAAAGAGGAGAAGGGGAAGAAGAGAGAAGATAGAAAGGTGGGAGGGAGGGAGGAAGGAAGGAAGGAAAGAAGGAAGGAAGAAAGGAAGGAAGGAGAGGGTGAAGAGACAGAATGAAAGAGAAGGGTGGAGAAGAGTAGGAGCTTGAAGGGAAAGAGGGATGGAGGAAGGAAGTAGGTAAATAAGTGAGGGAGGGAGGAGAGAGAGAAGGCAAAGAGACAGAAGAAGGAGAGGGAGGAGATGAGGAGGAGGGAGGGAAGGAGAAAGAAAGAAAGAAAGAAAGAAAGAAAGAAAGAAAGAAAGAAAGAAAGAAAGAAAGAAAGAAAGAAAGAAAGAAAGAAAGAAAGATTTCTTTTGCAGTTTCTATTCTGTAAACAGCCAGCTGCAAGTTTTCCACTCTCAGTACCGTAAATTCTGCCTCTTTGTCGGAGTATTAAATATAAGAGCTGTTAGAAAGAAAAACCCAACAAATAATTCCATTTCTGAAGTCCATCCTTCCATCTTATTTCAATAAATCTTCCTTTATCAGTCTGAGAACCAGCCGGGAAGAGAGGGAAAAAAAACTGCAAAAATGCATCTCTTCCGTTAAGCTTTTAAGTGTTAATGATTTTAGAGTTTGATTTCAACTCTGGATTTTAAAGCTTTTGTTATGCTTTGCGCTCTGTAGTTTCGCACGGTTCGAAAAGGCCTGGGATTAGCAGCAGGAAATAATTGATTATTATTTTTTTGGTAAAACATCTGATGTTGTCAATGAGAGATTTTCACTGGCTTTGCTCCCATTTTGGGGTCTTCATCGGGAGGGGGGAGTGTCAGGAAAAACAAGATGCTAGATTTTAATGGTGCCCCATAAAGATAATCCTTGACTTATGACCACAATCAAGGCCAATATTTCCATCGCTAACCAAGACAGCTTTAAGTGAGTTTTGCCTCATTTTATGACCTTTCTTGCCACAGTTGTTAAGTGAATCACTTCAGTTGTTGAGTGAGTCACATGGTCGTTAAGTGAATCTGACTTCCCCATTGACTTCGCTTGTCAAAAGGTAGCAAAAAGGGATCACATGAATCCCGTACACTGCGACCGTCATGAATGTGAATCAGCTACCAAGCGTCCGAATTTTGATCACATGCCAATGGAGATGTTGCATTGGGCTGTAAGCGTGAAAAACGTTCATAAACCACTTTTTTCAGTGCCGTCATAACTTCGAACGGTCACTAAATGAACTGTTGTAAGTCGAGGACTACCTATATATGTCCTTTCTCTTCTTTTCCCGAAGGACAATCTAATAATTCATTGGGCTTCACTCTTGCTGGAAATCTAACTGTGAATGAGAAAGTTCAGGATGGCAGGTAGTCCTCGTTTAGCGACCGCTCAAAGTTACAATGGCGCTGAAAAAAAGTGACTGGTGGCCATCTTTTCATGCTCCCGCTGCAGCATCCCTCATGGTCATGTGATCAAAATTTGGACCAGTCCTCACACTTACGACATCGTAGCATCCACATGAACATCTTTGGTGACCTCCACAGCCAGCCTTCTAACAAGCAAACTCGTAAGAGAAATCCTGATTCGCTTACCAACTGCACGTTTCACTTTACGACTGTGTGATTCACTTCCCAACGGCAGTGATTCTCTTAACAACTGTGGCAAAAAAAAAGGCAGTAAAATTGCTTAGCAACAGGAATTCTGGTTCTCAATCATGGTCGTAAGTCGAAGACTAGCTGCGTGAACCTGAAAAAGGGGCAGCTTAAACGGATAACCAGGAAAGGAATGATTTGCTCTGTTTTTGCAAGCCCAGCTTATAAATGTAATTACTTGGGAGAAGCATGAATACCACTCATTTCATTTGTTAATTAACCGTGCCTCTTTTCCATATTCTGCTAGCAATTCTAATTGCAGCTGGAATTAAAAGAGAAGGGGCTAATATTGTAGATTTCTTTGGGGCTTTTACTCTGTTCCACTTTGGTGCTTGATTAATTCAACGCTCATCGTAATGGAAAATTCCGCCTTCCACTCAAACAGAGATAGATGGCTTCGATTTCACCCCAGGGGCATTTGTTTCTTAGGTGTTTGATAATCCTTCTTCCAAATTCTTTCCGAATGCCATTATTCACAATTCCAGATCAATAAGATTTGAAACTTGAACCTTCCATTTTTTTTTTAATTGTATAGCTTGGGGTTTTAAATTGGGAGGCTGATTAATTTAATTTATTTTTAGTTATCTTAACTTTTATATTGTATGTTATTTTAATTTTCAGCTGTTTACTGCCCTGAGTCCTTTCAGGGAGAAGGGCGGTATAATAATAATAATAATAATAATAATAATAATAATAATAATAATAATAATAATAATGATGATGATAATCATAGAAGAGGATGGAATAGAACTAGAGAATGAAGAAATGATAAAGGCAGTAAAATCAGAAGAAGGCTACAAGTACTTGGGAATTTTAGAAGCCTCTGACTTAATGCATAATAAAGTCAAGGAATTAACTTCAGCCAAATACATTCGGCAAATTCGTAAGATATTAATGTCCAAATTGAGTGGAGGAAACATCATAAAAGCCATAAATACCTGGGCTATACCTGTGATTAGATATTCTGCAGGAATAATTGACTGGACCCAGATGGAGTTAGACAATTTGGACAGAAAAACAAGGAAGCTTATGACAATGAATCATGCCTTGCACCCCAAAGGTGATGTTGACCGATTATATTTACCAAGAGCAGAGGGTGGTCGAGGACTCCTACAAGTAAAGCAGACTGTGGAAGAAGAAAAATGCAGCTTGAATGATTACATCCAGAAAAGTGAAGAACCAATGATTAAGGAAGTAAATAAAGGAGGCCTTTTAAAGACAACTAAAACAAAAGCAGAATATAAGAAAGAAATAATTGAGCAGCCAGCTGAAAATTAGAAAAGCAAAGCTCTGCATGGCCAATACCTGAAAAGTATTGAAGGCAAAGCTGACCAGAAACTAACTTGGAACCGGTTAAGATCAGGAGTACTGAAAAAAGAAACAGAAGGCTTTATTTTGGCAGCTCAAGAACAAGCCCTAGCCACAAACTGCATGAAGGCAAAAATTCAACATGTCACCACCAACAGCAAATGCCGCCTCTGCAATGAGAAAGAGGAGACAGTCGACCACCTGATCAGTGGGTGCAGCAAAATTTCACAAACTGACTACCTACAACGCCATGGCCGTGTTGCTAAGATCATTCACTGGAAATTGTGCCAGAAGTTTGGATTTGAGTACAGCAAAAACCACTGGGAACATCAGGTTGACAAAGTTTTAGAGAATGAGAAACTCAAGATCTTGTGGGACTTTAGGATTCAGACTGACAGGCACTTGGTCCACAACACACCTGACATAACAAGAGTTGAAAAGAAAAAAGTATGGTTCATTGACATTGCAATACCTGGTGATGCATAGATTGAAGATAAGCAGCAAGAAAAAATCACAAAGTACCGGGACTTGCAAATTGAAGTTGAGCGACTGTGGGAAAAGAAATTGTGTGTTGTCCTGATTGTAATTGGAGCCCTTGGAGCAATACCCAAAGGGCTACCCCGCTATTTAGAAATTCTAAATTTGCCGGACTTGAACATTTTGACTCTACAAAAACCCACCTTACTCGGAACAGCTTACATCCTCCGACGATACCTTAACAGTTCCTAGGTCCTTGGTTAGGACTCGAGCTGCTGAGCTATTAACCAGCCTCAAAAGCTGTGAATCTCACTAAAGATTAACCAATAATAATAATAATAATAATAATAATAATAATAATAATAATAATAATAATAATCTTGACTACAAAAAACCACCTTACTCGGAACAGCTTACATCCTCCGACGATACCTTAACAGTTCCTAGGTCCTTCGTTAGGACTCGAGCTGCTGAGCTATTAATCAGCCTCAAAGGCTGTGAATCTCACTAAAGATTAACTAATAATAATAATAATAATAATAATAATAATAATAATTATTATTATTATTATTATTATTATTATTATTTTGACTCTAAAAAAACCACCTTACTCGGAACAGCTTATATCCTCCGACAATACCTTAACAATTCCTAGGTCCTTGGTTAGGACTCGAGCTGCTGAGCTATTAACAGCCTCAAAGGCTGTGAATCTCACTAAAGATGAAATAATAATAATAATAATAATAATAATAATTATTATTATTATTATTATTATTATTATTATTATTATTATTTTGACTCTAAAAAAACCACCTTACTCGGAACAGCTTACATCCTCCGACAATACCTTAACAATTCCTAGGTCCTTGGTTAGGACTCGAGCTGCTGAGCTATTAACCAGCCTCAAAGGCTGTGAATCTCACTAAAGATTAAATAATAATAATAATAATAATAATTATTATTATTATTATTATTATTATTATTATTATTATTATTTTGACTCTAAAAAAACCACCTTACTAGGAACAGCTGACATCCTCCGACGATACCTTAACAATTCCTAGGTCCTTGGTTAGGACTCGAGCTGCTGAGCTATTAACCAGCCTCAAAGGCTGTGAATCTCACTAAAGATTAACTAATAATAATAATAATAATAATAATAATAATAATAATAATAATAATTTTGACTCTAAAAAAACCACCTTACTCGGAACAGCTTACATCCTCCGACAATACCTTAACAATTCCTAGGTCCTTGGTTAGGACTTGAGCTGCTGAGCTATTAACCAGCCTCAAAGGCTGTGAATCTCACTAAAGATTAACCAATAATAATAATAATAATAATAATAATTTTGACTCTAAAAAAACCACCTTACTCGGAACAGCTTACATCCTCCGACGATACCTTAACAGTTCCTAGGTCCTTGGTTAGGACTCGAGCTGCTGAGCTATTAACCAGCCTCAAAGGCTGTGAATCTCACTAAAGATCAAATTATTATTATTATTATTATTATTATTATTATTATTATTATTATTATTATTTTGACTCTAAAAAAACCACCTTACTCGGAACAGCTTACATCCTCCGACAATACCTTAACAATTCCTAGGTCCTTGGTTAGGACTCGAGTTGCTGAGCTATTAACCAGCCTCAAAGGCTGTGAATCTCACTAAAGATTAACCAATAATAATAATAATAATAATAATTTTGACTCTAAAAAAACCACCTTACTCGGAACAGCTTACATCCTCCGACGATACCTTAACAGTTCCTAGGTCCTTGGTTAGGACTCGAGCTGCTGAGCTATTAACCAGCCTCAAAGGCTGTGAATCTCACTAAAGATCAAATTATTATTATTATAATAATTATTATTATTATTATTATTTTGACTCTACAAAAAACCACCTTACTCGGAACAGCTTACATCCTCCGACCTTAACAGTTCCTAGGTCCTTGGTTAGGACTCGAGCTGCTGAGCTATTAACCAGCCTCAACGGCTGTGAATCTCACTAAAGATCAAATAATAATAATAATAATAATAATAATAATAATAATAATAATAATAATAAGCGCTGACAGGCCACTTTACTGGGATCTGCTTGCATAATCCGCCGATACATCATGCAGTCCTAAACGCTTGGGAAGTATTCGACTAGTGATTTGGGATACAAAATCCAGCATGGTCATCTCGTTTGCTGTGTATACTGTCATCATTATTATCATCATCATCATAAAGCACTTAAGAATATTTATCCAACTTACTGACATCCAGCTAGATTGCACAAAACTTTCATCTCACATCCCAAGAAAATAAATGTTGAAATTATCTCCACTTTCCTTCCCAAAGGAAATTATTATGAAATTATCTTCACTTCCCAAAGGAGTCTAAAAACATCATATCCACAAATCCCAAATGGAAGAAAACAAACAAACAAATTAAAAAAAAATCCACTAAACCCAGACTTTTTGAATGTGAAAGAGCACGATACCCATGTAAATCAGAGTCGTAGGAAAATTCATTATGCACATATGTGTGCAGATTATTCTGCTTATCAGCTGCTTTTTTTTTTTTTTAAAGAAAGCTGAGAAGGAAAAAAAAATATTCAAGATGAACTTCAAAGTACATCATGTAAAAAGCAAACTCAATGCCTGAAATAACAAGCATTTTGTACTTTTAAAGACGGGTAGCAAGGACAAATTGGTTTGTCTTTATTTCATTCATTTAATTCAAGGTAAACGCTGCCTACCTCCGTAACAAGTCTGGACCAATTATCATTTTTTACGGGTGGAAGGGAAAGGCCTTTGAATATTTTTTTTAAATATTTCAATTTATTTCCATTTATTCCATTGAATTGCAAAATCTGCATGCCGTTTCTGATGAACGTGGCTCAGTTCAAACGGTGAAAAATCCCTTGATAATTTAAAAAAAAAAAAAAAGACTTATCTTCCAAATAGACTAAATAAATAAAACAGTACCGCGATGAACAAAAGCGATTGCAGTAAAAGTTAAAAATAGCACGGCAGCATTAAAACTTTCATCAAAGGCCAGGGAGAGTTAATACAGGTAAGTCCTCCATTTATGATCACAACTGAGCTCAAAATTTCCGTCACTAAGCAAGACAGTTAAGCAGGTTTTGCCCATTGTATGACCTTTCTTGCTATGGTTAAGTGAATGTGACTTCTCCATGGGCTTTGCTTGTCAGTAGGTCGCAAAAGGGGATCACATGACCCCGGGACACTGCAACCGTCATAAATATGAGTCAGTTGTCGAGCGTCTGAATTTTAAGGTTATTTTTTTTCAGTACTGTTGTAACTTTGGGCAGTCATTCGACAAAAATGTCGTAAGTCGAGGAGTATCTGCATGCAGTCGCCTGGAGCTGAAAATCTTATTCAGATGATGCAATAAAAGGCATATGTGGAAATCAAGTGGCGAAGAGTCCCATAAGCTTGGGCCTGACTTTGGCTGAGAAAAAGTGGTTGGTTTACAGAGTTCACAGCTGGAACAAGATTTGATATTTTTTTTAATGACATTGTTGAATCAACATAGTGGTGAAATCCAGTTTTTTTTACTACCAGTTCTGTGGGTGTGGCTTGGTGTGGCTTGGTGGGCGTGGCTTGGTGAGTGTGGCAGGGGAAGGATACTGCAAAATCCCCATTCCCTCCCCACTCCAGGGGGAAGGATATTGCAAAATCCCCATTCCCTCTCCACTCCTGGGGGAAGGATACTGCAAAATCCTCATTCCCTCCCCACTCCTGGGGGAAGGATACTGCAAAATCCACATTCCCTCCCCACTCCAGGGGGAAGGATATTGCAAAATCCACATTCCCTCCCCACTCCTGGGGGAAGGATACTGCAAAATCCACATTCCCTCCCCACTCCTGGGGGAAGGATACTGCAAAATCCCCATTCCCTCCCCACTCCAGGGGGAAGGATATTGCAAAATCCACATTCCCTCCCCACTCCTGGGGGAAGGATACTGCAAAATCCACATTCCCTCCCCACTCCTGGGGGAAGGATACTGCAAAATCTCCATTCCCTCCCCACTCCTGGGGGAAGGATATTGCAAAATCCACATTCCCTCCCCACTCCTGGGGGAAGGATACTGCAAAATCCACATTCCCTCCCCACTCCTGGGGGAAGGATACTGCAAAATCCCCATTCCCTCCCCACTCCAGGGGGAAGGATATTGCAAAATCCACATTCCCTCCCCACTCCTGGGGGAAGGATACTGCAAAATCCACATTCCCTCCCCACTCCTGGGGGAAGGATACTGCAAAATCTCCATTCCCTCCCCACTCCTGGGGGAAGGATATTGCAAAATCCACATTCCCTCCCCACTCCTGCGGGAAGGATACTGTAAAATCCCCATTCCCTCCCCACTCCTGCGGGAAGGATACTGCAAAATCCCCATTCCCTCCCCACCCCATGGGGAAGAATACTGCAAAATCTCCATTCCCATCCTACTCTGGGGCCAGCCAGAGGTGGTATTTGCCAGTTCTCCAAACTACTTTTCACAATTGTGACTGTTGCAGCATCCCTTAACGTCAGGTGATCAAAATTCGGACGCTTGGCAACGAGTTCGTATTTATGATGGTTGCAGTATCTCCCGGGAATCACCTGATCTCCTTTTGTGACCTTCTGACAAGCAAAGTCAATAGGGAAGCCAGATTCAGTCAGCAACTGTGTTACTCACTTAATAACCGCAGTGATTCACTTAACAACGGTGTCCTGAAAGTTTGTAAAATGTGGCGAAGCTCGCTTGACAAATGTTTTGCTGAGCAACAGAAATCTTGGGCTCGGTTTGGTCGCAAGTCGAGGACTACATGTACAATAAGAATCCGTGGAGAGCAGTGGAGAATTATCCAGATGTTGTTCAGGATCTGCTAGCAAAGTGTAGCGCAAAATCAGGAATGGCCTTGGGGGACGAAGGACGGAAATACAACCCAGGAAACTATCAGATAAATTAAATTTACAGGGAGCCCTCAGCTGCATAACAGACAGGGAAAGAAATTTTAAAAAGGTTATGAGGCCAGCAAGATTCCTTACGATAAATAGAATTAACTCATCATGTCCTGTTTTCTGTCTGGCCTGTTTGGGAGGCAGACACCCAATCCTAGGGAACTCGAAAGTTTAATTTTCATAAAACTTTTATTTTATTTTTATTTGCATCTGGGTCTGTTTCTTGTGATGAAAGGGGTTTTATTTGTGCGTTTATCATATTAAATAGCCGCTCTTATGCAGCTACAGATGTCACCCTGGGTGGTATATAGTAAAAAGCAAAACAATCTTAAATAGTCTTTAAAACCTTAACTAATTAAAAACATAAATATAAGTGAAGCCACGGGAGATGGCCTTTAATGTCTTCCGTGGAATATACCCGCTCTGCAGGACAGCCAGTTTGGTTTAGTAGTTAAGGTGCCTGGCTAGAAACCAGGAGATGGTGAGTTCTAATTCTGTTTTAGGCATGAAAGCTGGCTGGGTGACTCTGGGCCAATCACTAGGAGACAGTGAGTTCTAGTCCCATTTTAGGCACAAAAGTCGACTGGGAGACTGGGCCAATCACCAGGAGACGGTGAGTTCTAGTCCAGACTTAGCCACGAAATCAGGCTGGGTGGCTTTGGGTCTCTCAGCCCAACCTGCCTGACAGGGGAAAATAGGAGGAGGAACGAATATTATGTAGGTTTGTCATCTTAAATTACTTATAAAAATAATAAAGTTGGGATTTAAAAGTTTTGATCTTTTTTTTAAAAAAAAACCCTATTCCCATGGGATCTCCAGGTCAGCGAGTTTTAAGGGATTGCTGGAAAATCAGTAGGGCTGCTTCCAACCTAGCTTTGGAAGAAAAGGATAGTCCACAAGAAAAACAAAATCCACAGGCACCGTATATGTGGTACCTTGCTCAATAGGAGTAACTGTGAGAGGGATCTTGGAGTCCTAGTGGACAACCATTTAAATATGAGCCAGCCGTGTGCAGCAGCTGCCAAAAAAGCCAACACAGTTCTGGGCTGCATAAACAGAGAGATAGAATCAAAATCACGTGAAGTGTTAATGCCACTTTATAAGGCCTTGGGAAGGCCACACTTGGAATATTGCATCCAGTTTTGGTCGCCATGATGTAAAAAAGATGTGGAGATTCTGGAAAGAGTGCAGAGAAGAGCAACAAAGAGGATTAGGGGACCGGATATATAAAGAACGATTGCAGGAACTGGGTATGTCTAGTTTAATGAAAAGAAGGACGAGGGGAGACATGATAGCAGCCTTCCAATATCTCAGGGGCTGCCCCAAAGAAGAGGGAGTGAAGCTATTCTCCAAAGCACCTGAAGGCAGGACAAGAAGCAATGGGTGGAAACTAATCAAGGAGAGAAGCAACTTAGAACTAAGGAGAAATTTCCTGACAGCGAGAACAATTTATCAGTGGAACAACTTGCCTCCAGATGTTCTGAATGCTCCACCACTGGAGGTTTTTAAGAAGATGTTGGATAACCATTTGTCTGAAATGGTATAGAGCTGTTACAGGCTGTTTTCTGCCTCCAGAGGGCCTGGGGGTAGGTGGGGAAGGCTGTTTTCGCCCTCCCCAGATGCATAGAGAGGATCTGGAGCCAGGTGACAAAGAAAAACGGGCCAGGAGCAAGGGGAGAGGGGAGGTTGGGCATGCATGCGCAGGGAGGGACGCATAGAATTATGGGTGTGGGCACACGTGTGCGCAAACCTCCCCCGTCCCTCCCATTCCTGGCACGCGATGGCAAAAAGGTTAGCTATCACTGGTATAGAGTTTCCTGCCAGAGCAAAGGGTTGGACTAGAAGACCTCCAAGGTCCCTTCCAACTGCAACAAGACATGTTCCAGAGCAGAGAAGCCCCCTCCCTCACTGAATTCCTAGTTAAGGATGTTCAAATTCATACATTTTTATTCTGGGATTGAGAAACTCTAAAATGCTGTGAGAAGATCATCGGTTGACTAATGGTAGACATCTTGATGGCCTCCAGATGTTTTGGACTGCTGCACTCCGGCCATTGGCTGTGAGATGTTTGCAAGTACTGAAAATTGACCTTTAAAACATCTGGAAGTCAACTACAGCCCAACTCTGCCCAAGTCAGTTGGTTCAATTACTGGGACCTGGAAGTTCGTGGTGAACCAGAAGCTGTGTGAGACAGTGGTTCTCAGGAGAAATTAAGTTGTGGGGTCGAGAAGCCAAACAGAAGTCAGGAGCAAGTAATAATTAAGGTGGGGGAAAAAAACTGTCAAGATTAAAAAAAATAAAATGAAATCGGTAAAGGAAGACCTTATCTGTTCCTTTTTGTGGGGTCTTTGATGCTGCAAAATTGTCTATTTGCAGATGTTTCATGACCCAACTATGTAGCATTGTCAGTGATAGAAGGAGTGGGGGTCTTGGAGGGAGAGGAGGGGAAGTGGGAGGAGGAGGAGGAGGAAGTGGGGGAGGAGGAGGAGGACTGATTTACTTAACATCTGTGGCAAGAAAGGTCAGAAAATGGGGTGAAATTCACTTAACAACTGTCTTGCTTAGCAACAGGAATTTGGTCATAAGTTGAGGACTACCTGTATTTCTGACTCCAACGTTGCTGGAAAAAATAGGGTTTTTTTTCCCCTGCACTAGATAAGTCTCCGACCCCAGAGCTGGGGATTTTAGGCTAAGCAACCTCCTTTGCCATCATCGCTTTACTGCAAAAGTCCAGCAGTTTACTTAAAGACTCAGAGAGAGAAAAATTACATGAAAAATAAAATAAAGAGGAAGCACAACTTAATCTGCCTTAATCTGGCGTCGCTGCGAGAAAATAAAATGCAGGCGCTAGAGAGTAACAATTTGTTAAACCAACCTGCATTGGGTACAGATTGGATTTTGCCGTCCCAAGATGAGCTGTAAGGCTTAGCTGATCCACCAGCAGACAATTCTGATTTAAGATTCAATTTATAATCTCTGAGCAGGCTTCAGATTTTCCTCTAGGTAGGAAAGTGTTTCTGAACCTCAGCATCTTTAAAATGTGAGGACATCGACTCCCAGAATCCCCCAGTCAGCATGCTTTAAGAGGGGTTGACTTCAACTCCCAGAATCCTCCAGTCTACCTGCTTTAAGGTGTGCAGATTTTGACTCCCAAAATCCCGCAACCACCAAACTTTAAGGTGTGCAGGCTTTGATTTCCAGAATTCTCCTGCAAATGGATTTTAGCTTTTAGGATGTCTGTACCATCTCCAAGAATTTCCCAGCTATTATGCTTCAAGATGGATAGACTTCATCTCCCAGAATTCCCCAGCCAGTATCCTTTAAGAGGGGTGGACTTCAGGACCCAAAATTCCATATCTTGGAAGAAGAAGAAAAAAACACTTCTGTTTTTTTAATTATTTACATTTTTAAAGACTTTTTTTTTTCTTCCCTCAAATTCCTCAAATTCAACTCTTGGGAGGTTCAAAACAGTCAAGATCATGGTTTTGATTGCATTTCCTTTTTTGACCCTGTCTGCAGACTCCTTGCTTGATTTAAAATGCAGGAAGAAAAGGGAGACTTCAGAAAAGTGTCTTTCGTAGAGAATAATTTCATTTAAATCTTTTTTTTTTTTTAAAGCGAAATGAATAGCATGCCAATGATATGGCTGAGAAATTTACATTATTCTCTGGAAAAAAAATAGCTCAGCTGGCCTCACCTCTATTTGTGCTTAAGAACAGGATAAAGAATTATGAAAATCTCTTTTGTAATCTGTTTGGGGATCTCTTAGGAAGAGTACATAGATTTTAGCAGCACAAACTTAAACCTGTTTCTAAAACTTGGGTTGCGAAACAAATCAGCCATAAATTTCCATGGCAATATATGTGTGTGTGTGTGTGTATGTGTATTTAATTTTTAGTTCCACACATCCATTTGTCGAAGGATAAATGTCACTTCTGAAAAAAAATCGACTTCGTTCCATTTTGGAACGGAATTTATTTTTCTCAAATCAAAACTTCGTCCACCAAAGACATTTATTGATGCATCTAAATGGTTTCCTGTTTCTGAAAACTGGGCTCGGTTGGAAATTTATACAAACCGAGAAACTTTTTTGGACTTTTGACTAATTACTGTGTTTATTTGGAAGAGCTGTGTTTAAAAAAAGGTTTGTCAGCTAGGGAAAATCCAGAAGAAAAATGGATGGTTTTTTTTTTTTTTAAATGGAATTATGAAACAATAACAGAGAAAAATATTGTCAAAGGAGCTGGAACAATACCTTTCCAAGCTACGGTTGAAACTTCCAGTTTCAAAATACAGTCCTCAATTTACAATTCTTCGTTTAGTGACCGTTCAAAATTACAGTGGCACTGAAGAAAGTGACTTACACAGGTAGTCCTTGAGTTACAGCAGTTCGTTTAGTGACTGTTTGAAGTTGCAATGACACTGAAGAAATGATATGACTGTTTTTCACACTTATGACCGATACAGGGTCCTTAGGGTCACACAATCAAAATTCAGAGGTTTGATAGTGATTCATATTTAATATGGCTGCCATGTCCTCTTTTGCGACCTTCTGACAAACGAAGGCTATGGGGAAACCAGATTCACTTAACAACCGTGTGGCTAATATAACAACTGCAGTGATTTGCTTAAAAACAGTGGCAAGAAAGTTGGAAAAAAATGGGGCAAAGCTCCCCGAACAACTGTCTCACTTTGCAACGGAAATTTGGGGCTCAATTTGGGTCGTAAGTCAAGGACTCTGTGCATTGTTCTCTTTTCCCCTTCCTCTGTGCACCTCATCAGGTGGAGTAGGGGTGCTGTGCATGTGTCTAATTGTGTGCTTATTTGGGTGTGCCAAGGAAACAAAACCTTTTTTATTGTTGCATTCACACAGTGTGTGTGTGTGTGTGTGTGTATAAAATGCCTCCCCTGAGAATCGCATTTCAACATTTGGGATCTGTCACTTTTTAAACTGCTGTGTTTATAATGTTGATTTTAGTGTTGTGTTTATGGATGTTCTAAGGAAAGGAGTTTTTTTTTTTTTTTTGAAATGTGGTTTCCGTAAACCTTAATTGCTAGTTCAAATGTTGGCTGTCATAGATTTGACCTTTTTAATGTACTCTTTGTGGCTTGTACAGATGCCCAGCCGGCCAATTATTGGGTGGTTTTAAAAGCTTTTCCAGGAGTAAAACTGGAATCGGAAATACTATGCCTTGTGCAATATTTTCTAAAGACGGAGTGAAGAATGAAACGTCGCAGCTGGGATGCCTGTTTTTCATTGTTGGGTTTGCTAGAGGGTCAAGTAAGTCTCACCAGGAGACTGTGAGTTCTAGTCCCGCCTGAAGCATGAAACTTGGCTGGATGACTTTGGGACAATTACCAGGAGACGGTGAGTTCTAGTTCTGCCTTAGGCATGAAAGCTGGTTGGGTGACTATGGGCCAATCAGCAGGAGACGGTGAGTTCTAGTCCCACCCTAGGCATGAAAGCTGGTTGGGTGACTATGGGCCAATCAGCAGGAGACGGTGAGTTCTAGTCCTGCCCTAGGCCTAAAAGCTGGTTGGGTGACTATGGGCCAATCAGCAGGAGATCTGAGTTCTAGTCCCACCCTAGGCATGAAATCTGGTTGGGTGACTATGGGCCAATCAGCAGGAGACGGTGAGTTCTAGTCCTGCCTGAGGCATGAAAGCCAGCTGGGTGACTTTGTATATATTAATTCCAGAGGTTTTAAAAGCTAAAATGCAACTGAAACCAGAGATTTTAACTTTTGGGATTTAGGGAAAGCAACTGGAGGAAAAACAGGGATGGAATTTTGCTTTTATATACCATAACTGCATTGGGATTATAATTTGAAACTTTGAACAGACGTCAAATGAACAGTTGCATGGATTTTCTTTGGTAGATATGGACAGGGATGCCAAAAGGATCATTAATCCAAAGCAATTTTCCACAAGAGGGTATGCACTAGATATGTTGGACTACAAGTCCCATTATGCTGTGCCACCTTTAGCAAAGTCTCCAGGATGTTCAAGGATATTAGCAGGTTTTTTTTTCCCCAATCTTCTCTGCAAATACAGATAATCCTTGACCTACAACGCGTCAGTCGTAAGTATGAAAAATAACCATACATCATTTTTTTTCAGAGCCGTTCTAACAGTCACTAAACAGGTTGTTGTAAGTCAAGGACTACCCTTTTAAATGATCCCATTAAGAACCTTTAAGATGCTCAAATTTGTTCCCATCACCTTAGCGAGCGTGCAGTGGATGATGGGCACCCAAGTCCAGCATTTCTGGACGAGTACCCAGCAGTGAAAAATGAGAAGGAATTCAGGGTGGAAAAATTAAAAGGAACATAGACCAAAAAATGCATATACAGTACAGTATTTAAAAACATCCAAGTTCCTTCCAGTTCAGTTGAAAAACTATAAATAGCTCAGAGGAATACAACTAAAATAGACACTAAAAACTTACAAGGAAAGGACGGGTTTAATCTGACTTCTATACAGATAGTTCTCGATTTACAACAGTTCATTTAGTGACCTTTTGAAGTTAGAACAGCACTGGAAAAAAACTGACTTATGACCATTTTTCACACTTATGGCTGTTGAAGCACCCCCCAGGGTCGCAGGTTTGGCAACTGACTCGTATTTATGACGGTTGCAATGCCCCAGGGTCATGTGATCAACTTTTCAGACCTTCTGACGAGCAAAATCAACGGGAAAGCCAGATTCACTTAACAACCATATTACTAACTTAACCACTGCAGTGATTCACTTAACAACTGTGGCAAGGAAGGGCATAAAATAGGGCAAGCCTCACTTAACAATTGCCTCGCTTAGCAACAGGAATTTGGGGCCCAATTGTGGTCGTAACTCAAGGACTACCTGTTAGGAATTCCCCTAGAACTAGAGGATTGGATGGGCTACAAAGAGAACAATTCAGCACCCTAAAAAAATTTAGAGGCCCTAATAAAATAGCGTTTGTATTATAAAAAGAAGAGTACAGTGATATAACTTTAAAGAGAGAGAGAGAGATTATATTTCTCTTATAAATGCTGTGAAGAATATCAGAATAACAGATTTAAACTGGCTAAAGAAATAAATAAAAGGCTAAAACATACGGAAACGATTGCTCGAATTGGGTAGGTCTAGTAGTCTTAATGAAAAGAATGATAGTTGTGTTCCGATATTTGAGTAAGGTGACCAGATTTTAACATTGGTAAAGAGAGACATTGTGGGCGTGGCTTATTTTGTGGGCGTGGCTAGCTGGTCATGTGACTGGGTGGGCGTGGCTAGCTGGTCATGTGACTGGGTGGGTGTGGCTAGCTGGTCATGTGACCGGGTGGCCATGGCTATGTGTATAGGGACTACTCAGAGGGCTGAAAAGTCATTTCTGACAGGTCCTCACACTTTTGACTGGTCCTCACACTTATGACCATCCTCACATTTATGCCCGTGCAGTATTCTTAACAACCATGTCACTCATTTCACAACTGCTTCTCTTCACCATGGTGACAAGATAGGGCAAAAACGTAAAATGTGAGGACAATCGTAAGTTCGAGGACTGGTCAAAAGTGTGAGGACCAGTCAAAAATAACTTTTTCAGCCCTCTGAGTAGTCCATATGCACAAAAGAACTAACCAGAGGGCTGAAAAAAGTCATTTCTGACAGGTCCTCGCACTTTTGACTGGTCCTCACACTTATGACCATCCTCATATTTATGCCCATGCAGCATTCTTAACAACCATGTCACTCATTTCACAACTGCTTCTCTTCACCATGATGACAAGATAGGGCAAAAATGTAAAATGTGAGGACAGTCGTAAGTTCGAGGACTGGTCAAAAGTGTGAGGACCAGTCAAAAATAACTTTTTCAGCCCTCTGAGTAGTCCATATGCATTAAAGGATACAGCAATAGAGAGGGATGAAGGAATGGAAATTAGAGTAGGAGTGAGGGTAAGAGAGGGAGGAAGAGAGGAGGAGAAGGAGAAAGGAAGAGGAAGTAGGGAGGAGAAAAAGAGGGTGGGGGGAAGAGAAAGTAAGAAGGAAAGAAAAGAGTGTGGTGGTAGGTTTGAGGAGAAAGATTGCTGTACAATAAAAAAGATGAAAGGGAAGAAAGCCAACCCCAAGCAAATATAAAGATATTAAGATTAAGAATGAATTGTTAAACTTTAAAGAATAAAAGAGAACAAATATGAATAAATAGCAATAATTAGAAACACACATACAAACATGCAATGTATTTTCTTTGAACAGAATATTTGGCTGGTTCACAAATTTAAACAGCGTTTAGTCATTTCAATTAAATTTACAATTTCTATATTTCCTTTTTGCCATATTTATTCCTCATCTATTTTTTAAAAAAAACAATATTACCCTTCATCCTCATCTCTAATCTTAATCAAATTCAATTTTTCCCTTCTATTCTATATTATACCCCTTCCCATTGTCATCTATTTTTATATCCATCCTCACATTGGTTAATTATGTAATTATGTAATACAGTTGTTTAATACAAATTCAACATTTTAATATAAATCAATTAGTTATATAACTATCTTTTTTGTATATTAATCAATATGAACATGAATATTCCAATTATTTCCATGCAATCCAATTTCTTACAAATCAATTAATTATATTTACCAATAATAATAAACCAAATAATTTCCCCCATATATTCCTCCAAACCACAACTTAACCATTTCTGCTTTCAACACAATATACAATTATTAATAGTATCTCAATTATTACAATTCCCTAGTTAAATAGAGCTTTTTTTCTTTTGTGTTTTAAAATCTTGAACTCTCCTCTTTTGCCCAAAATTTCCCATTGTTTGCAGTTTTGTACCTACCTTTTTTGGTGAGGAAAAAGAAAAAGAAAAAGAAAGAAATCTCTCTCTGCCTCATTTTGTCATGTTGCAGGTTTAGTTTCGCTTTCGCCTTTGTTTTCAGTATAGCTGGGGGGGGAAATCTGCTCCAGGAACTTTTTGCAGCTTTTTGCAGCTAATTAACCTAGCGGAAGCTGTTAACAGGGGCTGTTTTTTCTATTTTTGCAGGCATGGGTCTATTCATTTTTTTTTTTAACACTGATCAGCTGTAGGTTGGCCCTTTGAAGCCCCACGGCAAGAGTTTAAAGAGTTTTTTTTCCCTCTAGCCATCAGCGGGGATTCAGGAGGCAGAATGAAAAATCGGGACTTTTTTAAAACGCCGCGGGACGCGGGACAAATTGCTCAAAAGCGGGACTGACGTCTGGTCACCTTATATTTGAGGGGCTGCCTAAAAAGAAGAGGGGGGGGGCGTCAACCTATTTCCAAAAGCACCTGAAGGCAGGACATTAGAAGTAATGGATGGAAACTTATTATTAATAAGTTTATTAATAATAAACTTATTATTAACCTAAATTACAGAGAAACTTCCTAGCAATGAGAGCAATCCATCAGCACAACAACTTGCCTCCAGAAGCTGTAGGTGTTCCTTCACTGGAGATTTTCCAGAAGAGACAGGACAGTCATTAGTCTGAAATGGTATAGGGCAGGGATGGCAAACCTATGCCACGAGTGCCACAGGTGCCACGTGGAGCTGTATCAGTGGGCATGCAAGCTCAGCTGATTTTCGGGCTTTCTCGGCCCACGGGAAGTCAGGAAACGAGGCCGTTTTTGCCCTCCCCAGGCTCCTAGAAAGGCTCTGGAGCCTGGGGAGGGCGAAAACTGGGCCTACCAGGCCCAGCATGCCCTCATGTGCTTAAAGTGGGGGGGGCACGTGGCGGGATTGGGGCGCATAGAATTATGGGTGTGGGCACGTGCGCAAGCGACCACTGGCGCTCCCCCTACTTTTGGCTCGTGGTGGCAAAAAGGTTAGCCATCACGGTTATAGGGTCTCCTGCTTGAGGAAGGGGTCTAACGAGAAGACCTGCAAGGTACTTTCCAACTCTGTTCTTTTTTTCAACTCGGGTCATATAAATTTAAAAATAGAGCTTAAACTTTTACAGACCTCCCCTTTTGAATATTTGTGCAATCCCAACAGTATTCAGATGTTCTCGTAGCAGGGAGGGAGGCAGGCAGGCAGGAAAAGAGGGAGGGAGGGAGGGAGGGAGGAAGGAAGGAAGAAGGGAGAAAAGAAAGAAGGGAGGAAGGAAAGAAAAAGGAGGAAGGAAGAAGGAAAGAAGGAAAGAAGGGAGGAAGGAAAGACGGAGGGAGGGAGGAAGGAAGGAAGAAGGGAAAAAAGAAAGAAGGGAGGAAGGAAGAAGGAAAGAAGGGAGGAAGGAAAGAAGGAGGGAGGGAGGGAGGGAAGGAGGGAGGGAGGAAGGAAGGAAGAAGGGAGAAAAGAAAGAAGGGAGGAAGGAAAGAAAGAAAGGAGGAAGGAAGAAGGAAAGAAGGGAGGGAGGAAGGGAAGGAGGGAGGGAGGAAGGAAGGGAGAAGGGGGAAGGAAAGAAGGAAGGAGGAAGGAAAGAAGGGAGGGAGGGAGGGAGGGAGGAAAGAAGGGAGGAAGGAAGAAGGAAAGAAGGGAGGAAGGAAAGAAGGAGGGAGGGAGGGAAGGGGGGAGGGAGGAAGGAAAAGGGAGAAAAGAAAGAAGGGAGGAAGGAAAGAAAGAAAGGAGGAAGGAAGAAGGGAGGAAGGGAGGAAGGAAGGAAAGAAGGAGGGAGGGAGGAAGGGAAGGAGGGAGGGAGAAAGGAAGGGAGAAGGGGGGAAGGAAAGAAGGAAGGAAGGGAGAAGGGAGGAAGGAAAGAAGGATGGAAAGAAGGAAGGAGGAAGGAAAGAAGGGAGGAAAGAAGGAAGGAAGGGAGGGAGGGAGGAAGGAAGGAAGGGAGAAGGGAGGAAGGAAAGAAGGATGGAAAGAAGGAAGGAGGAAGGAAAGAAGGGAGGGAGGGAGGGAGGGAGGGAGGAAGGAAGGAAGGAAGGAAGGAAGGAAGGAAGGAAGGAAGGAAGGAAGGAAGGAAGGAAGGAAGGAATTTTAGTCCCGGCCTGTGATTCCCAAGACACCACACCCTCCTCCAAGCATCTGGCAGCAATGTTGTTGCACCCCCAACAGCAAGTGGACGCACAGGTGACCAATTTGCAGAGTGTTATGATACAGCCCAGCACAACAGCTGGGGCAGATGTTGACTCAACCTGCGGCTGGATTGCAGATGGCAGCTCAGATGTTGCTCTGGGTTTCCCGTGGGAGCTTCCCGGAAAGATTCGGGCAGGTGGGAGCAGGATTAGTTGCAGGCATTCACCGTTCAATGGGGAAGGTTTGTGGACAGGCAAACTGGTGGCATTTTCCATTAATCACTCCGTGTGTGTGTGTGTGTGTGTGTGTGTATTGTGCTGAGTTTGCCAAAGGTCACAGCAGCTAAGTGGTTAGTGCTGCATAGGTATGCCTACTCTGATGAAAAGAAGGACAAGGGGAGACATGATAGCATCTTCCAATATCTCAGGGGCTGCCCCAAAGAAGAGGGAGCCAAGCTATTCTCCAAAGCACCTGAAGGCAGGAGAAGAAGCAACGGGTGGAAACTAATTAAGGAGAGAAGCAACCTAGAACTAAGGAGAAATTTACTAATCATTAGAATAATTAATCAGTGGAACAACTTGCCTCCAGAAGCTGTGAATGCTCCAGCACTGGAAGTTTTTAAGAAGAGATTGGATGATCCATTTGTCTGAAGTGGTGTAGGGTTTCCTGGATTAGAAGAGTCCAGAGTTTCTTGGACTAGAAGATCTCCAAGATCCCTCCCAACTCTGTTATTCTAGTGCCTGCAAGTGTGGCAAAAAAGGGTCACAAAACGGGGCAAAACCTACTTAACAAATGCCTCGCTTAGCAACATTAACTTTGGGCTCGATTGTGGTCGTAAGTCGAGGACTACCTGTATGGAGAGTCCTTGACTTACAACCATTCTTTTAGTGAATTCATCACACTTTTAGTGATACCAACTACTACAGACCCAACCGATTGATAGCATGCCTTGTGTGGTCTTGTGAAGCTACCGGCAGAAGAAGAGAGTAACAAAACTACGCTTTGTTCCCATAGTCTGTTTCCCCCAAGAACTGGGGGTGGGTGGGGATGTATCTGACAGGAAGGGTGATGTCATGGTATGTGGGAATGACCTTGGAGGCAGGAGGAAGAGATGCTGCCTATGGACCGGTTAGATAAGAGGAAGCGTAGCCCACAGCTGTATACGAAGAACGGTTACAAGAACTGGGCATCATGGCTAGTCTAGTGAAAAGAAGGATCAGGGGAGACATGATAGAAGTCTTCCAATATTTGAGGGGCTTCCACAGAGAGGGGGGGTCAATCTATTTCCCAAAGCACCTGAAGGCCAGACAAGGAATAGTGGATGGAAACTGACCAAGGAGACATTCAACCTAGAAGTAGGGAGGAATTTCCTGACAATAAGAGCAATCAACCAAGGGAACAGAAGATGCCTTCAGAAGTTGTGGGAGCTTCATTCACTGGAGGATTTCAAGAAGAGACTGGGCAGCCATCTGTCAGAAATGGTGTGGGGTCTGTTTGGGCGGGGGGTTGGACTAGATGACCTACAAGGTCCCTTCCAACTCTGGTAATCTATAATCTGTAATCTCCACCTCCTCCTCTCCACAAACCCCCCTTCCCTTCTAGCACTGATGGTATTAAATAGGTGGGTGATGAAATGTTTCTTGCAGACTGGGGGAGTCCTCTCCTCTCCCCAACCTCTATTCCCTTCTAGCACTGATGATGTTACCTAGGTAGGTCATGAAATGTCTGCAAGAAAAGCACCAGGCTCAGAGAGCACCAAGAACTCCACAGTTCCACTCCGGGCTACAAATATTCTCTTCTCAGGTAGAATTGGCATATCTGCATCAGTTTTCTGTCTGATATGCCTGGGAAAGCTGAGATTAGTTCAAATTCAGCAACCCCAAATATTTAACGACCTAATGGTGTACAAAGTGCAGTGATGTGGAAATATTTATTCAGAGAATATGACTTTATTGGCAAACAGCTCATATCGTAATGGAGTTATTACAGTTTCAGCACCCGGAAATGTTGCCAATTGATTTTCCCTGGATTTGTCAAGGATTTTTAATAGTTGGTGGGGGGTGTCCGAAACCCCCACTTAACTGCTGGAATTTCGGGAGGAAATTTGGACGTAAAAGGCAGTTGCTGTGGAGGTAGTCCTCGACTTACGACCATTCATTTAGTGACCATTCACAGTTACAATGGCACAGAGAAAAACTAGCATTTTTCGTACCTCGATTGCAGCCTCCCCACGGTTACGTGATCAAAATTCACTTTCTTGACAACTGACTCATACTTACGTCGGTTGCAGTGTCCCTGGGGTCACGCGATCCACTTTTGTGACCTTTTGTCAATGAAGGAAGCCAGATTCGTTTAACAACCGTATTACTAACTTAGCAACTGCCATGATTCATTTTACAACTGTGGCAAGAGAGGTCGTAAAAGCAGGCAAAACTCATCTAAGAATGGTCTCTTAAGAACTGAATAACAAACGGTTTCTAACTTTTTTCCTCCGGATGTTTTTTTTTTGTAGGTTTCCGGAATAACTCCAGAGTGCGCCATCATGCTAGCCATTGAAGCTGAACGAGAGAAATGCGTGAGATACTCCAGTTCGGATAATCTAACTTTAGGTAAGAAGTTGGACAACCTTTTCATCTCCTTAAAAACAGTGGAAACATCAGTACTGCAGGCTACTTCTGCTGACTGCCGGCTGACTGCAATTTGGCAGTTCGAATCTCACCGGCTCAAGGTTGACTCAGCCTTCCATCCGCCTTCCGAGGTCGGTAAAATGAGGACCCAGATTGTTGGGGGCCAAAAAACCGACTCTGTAAACAGCTTAGAGAGGGCTGTAAAGCAGTATATAAGTCTGTGCGCTATTGCTGTCTAAACTGGTGGCACGGTGGCTAGGCTGCAGTATTGCAGGCTGACTCTGCCCACAGCCAGGAGTTCGATCCTGACCGGTTCAAGGTTGACTCAGCCTTCCATCCTTCTGAGGTGGGTAAAATGAGGACCCAGATTGTTGGGGGCAATAGGCTGACTCTGTAAACCGCTTAGAGAGGGCTGTAAAAGCACTGTGAAGAGGTATATAAGTTTAAATGCTAGTGCTATTGTTTCTAGTGACAAAGTTATGACTCCAGCCACTTCTTATTATGGAATTCTGTTGTCGTGTGAGCACATTTCTGAACAAACATTCATTTCTGAGAGCCATCATTCATGGTCTGCACCAGTGATGGGTTTCAAAAATTTTTACGACCAGTTCTATGGGTGTAGCTTGGTGGGCATGGCATGGTTTGGTGGGCGTGGCTTGGTGGGCGTGGCAGGGGAAGGATACTGTAAAATCTCCATTCCCTCCCCAATCCAGGGGAAGGATACTGTAAAATCCCCATTTCCTCCCGATCATCTGGGACTCGGGAGGCAGAGAATAGATGGGGGCGGGGCCAGTCAGAATTTTTACTACCGGTTCTCCGAACTATTCAAAATTTCCGCTACCGGTTCTCCAGAACTGGTCAGAACCTGCTGAAACCTGCCTCTGATCTGCATTGTGGTCACCTCTTCAGTTATTAATTCAGAAGTTCAAACATTGGTCCGTCTGAAAAACAGGTGAGATACAGCACAGGTAGTCCTCGACTTATAAACCACTCCTTTAGCGACTATTTGAAGTTGCAACGGCACTAAAAAAAGGTGATGTCAGCGTCTCAGCGCTGACATAGAAAAGGGAGGATGAAGCCTGAACTTTTGCCTGCTAAATCCCTTTGAAGATTCGGTCTCCTTGGAGATGAGGAGGGGGGAAACATTCCTGTGAACTGACGGGAAAAGGAATCAGGAGAGTGACTTGGAAGATAGCCAATGAGAAGCAGAGAATTGGGGATCGGAAAGGGAGGGATTGGGGGGCAAAGGTCAGTATTGACCGCGAAGAGCCAGGATCCGGTTGCTGTACTCGAATAAAGAGAAAATTTCCTTAAAGATTGGCAGTTTGGAAGTTCATTTATTTTGAGATAGCATCGAAGCCTGACAGGTGACTTATAACCATTTTTCACACTCACGACCATTGCAGTGTCATGTGATCAGAATTCAGATGCTTTATATTTATGACGGTGGGATGCTGTGATCCTCTTTTGAGACTTTCTGATAAGCAGAGTCAATGGGAAAGTCAGATTCATTTAACAACCATGAGACTAAGTTAGCAACTGTAGTGATTCACTTAACAGCTGTCACGGGAAAGGTCTTAAGACGAGGCCAAATTCACTTAACAAATGTTTTGCTTAGCAACTGAAATTTTGAGCTCAATTGTGGTCGTAAGTCGAGGATCTACCTGTATTTTTGTTCTTTAAAATTTCCGTGATATTATATAAACCTGTGGAATCTCTGAACGATCGCTCAGTTTTGCCTCACTCATCAAATTCTTCCTGATTTTGCAACTTGACTTGATGAAAAATAAGGAAGTTAGAGAAGAGCAGAATTGTTGCATTATTGTTTAATTCAGGAACCGAATTAACGTCTATTAAATCACGCTGTTATTAGGCAACTTTAATATCACACGTCAATAGACTTCCAGTTGTGTTTTTCCTGGCAATATTTTATTTATATATGGGTAGTCCTCGATTTACGACCACAACTGAGCCCAAAATTTCCAGTTGCTAAACGAAACCATTGTTAAGGGAATTCTGTCCCATTTTACAACCTTTCTTGACACGTTTGTTAAATGAATCATTTCAGTTGTTAAGTTAGTTAACACAGTTGTGAAGTGAATCTGACTTCCCCGATGATGTTGCTTGTCTGAAAATCACCACACTGCGACTGTCATAAAGATGAGTCAGTTGTGTCTGAATTTTAATCACATACCCATGGAGGATGCTGCCACAGCTGTAAGTGTAAAAAATAGTCAGTCATTTTTTCCATTGTAACTTCGAATGGTCACTAAACAAACTGTTGTAAGTCGAGGACTATTTATATTTATATTTCTCAGCCTCTTTCACTGACAGATGGAGGTTTTTCTAGGCAAAGACCCCAATTTGCAAACTTTGTAAACCCCCTTGCTTCTGTCTCTGCCTCTTTCCTTTCCTTTCTCCAGAATATTATTGACTTCCCCCTCTCTCTCTGTCCTCCCGTCCTCCTTTTTCCATCCTTCTCTGTTTCTTTCTTCTGTCCTTCCTTCTTTCCTTCCTTCTCTCATTCATTCATTCTCTTTTTCATTCCTTCCATCCTTCTCTTTCTCTACCCCACTGTTCTGACCAGAACAGCCCCTTCCTTCTCCTTTTCCTTCCTTCCTATTTTCCTTCCCTCTATCTCTGTCCTCCCTTCCTTCTTTTTCCTACCTTTTTTCCTTCCTTCTATCTCTGTTCCTTTCTTCTGTCCTTCCTTCCTTCTCTCATTCATTCATTCTTATTCCTTCCTTCCATTCTTCTCTTTCTCCATCCTCCCTTTTCCTTCCTTTCTCTATCCTCCTTTTCCTTCCTTCCTTCCTTTCCTCCTAACCTCTCTCTGTTTCTCCCTTCTCTCTCTTTCCTTCCTTCCTTCCTTCCTTCCTTCCTTCCCCCCCCTCTCTTTCCTTCCTTACTCCCTCCTTTCCCTTGTTCCCACTGTTGCTTCCTTCCTTCCCTCTTTCCTTCCTTCCTCTTTCTCCTCCTTTCCTTCAGCCATCATAAATATAAGTCATTTGCCAAGCACCCAAATTTTAATCACGTGACCATGGGGGATGCCGCATTACTGGTTGTAATTGTGAAAAACAGTCATAGGTCACTTTTTTTCAGTGCCGTCACAACTTTAAATGGTCTAAGTATGAAAAATCAACAATCCGTTTTGTTAACAATTTCTATGCAATTTAGGAATGCATAGAGTTCCAAGATACCTTAAACCAGTGATGGATAACCTTTTCGCCGTCGCGTGCCAAAAGCAGGGGCAGCTCGGGGGTGTGTGTGTCGAGTGTGTGCATGCCCACTCCCATAAGGCATTGCCCCCCTGTGTTCCATGCCTCCCATGCATGCACACGCAACCCCCCACCTCCCCACACATGCATGTGTGCCCCCCTCCCGGCAGCCTGTTTTGGGTCTGGCAAGCCTTCCTGAAGCCTTCTGGAACCAAAAACGGGCCGTGGGGAGGGGCTCCATTTCCCCCTGTGCTCCCCCCACCCCCTCACATGAACATGAGACCCCCTCCCTTCCCCGCACAGGCGTGCACATCTCCCGTATGGGCCTAAGGGAGTCCTTCTGATGGAGGGCCAATATATTGAAATTTGGTCAATTATGGCTTCCAGGAGAATGGCCCCAGAAGATGAAAGCTGACCTCCAACGTCATGTACACCGTTCTCTTTGGCTCAGTGAAAGCTGGCTCAATAGGAGTAACTGTGAGAGGGATCTTGGAGTCTTAGTGGACAACCATTTAGATATGAGCCAGCCGTGTGCAGCAGCTGCCAAAAAAGCCAACACAGTTCTAGGCTGCATCAACAGAGGGATAGAATCAAGATCCCGTGAAGGGTTAAGACCACTTTATAAGGCCTTGGGAAGGCCACACTTGGAATACAGCATCCAGTTTTGGTCGCCACGATGTGAAAAAGATGTTGAAACTGTAGAACAAGGGTGTGAAACTCAAGGCCTGCAGGCTGGATCCAGCCCGTGGGGCCATCGTGGTCTACCCAGTGCAAAGAGGAAACATGCCAATAGTTTGGGGAGTGGTGTCAAGATGGACACGCCCATCCAGTTGGCCACGCCCATCCAGTTGGCCACACCCACCCAGCCGGCCACGCACGCCAGCCCCTGAAGTCAACCACAGCCATGATGCGGCCCTCAATGAAATTGAGTTTGACACCCTTGGTCTAGAAAGAGTGCAGAGAAGAGCAAGAAAGAGGATTAGGGGACTGGAGGCTAAAACATATGAAGAACAATTGCAGGAGCTGGGTATGTCTAGTTGAATGAAAAAGAAGGACTAGGGGAGACATGATAGCAGTCTTCCAATATCTCAGGGGCTGCCCCAAAGAAGAGGGAGTCAAGCCATTCTCCAAAGCACCTAAATGCAGGACAAGAAGCAATGGGTGGAAACTCATCAAGGAGAAAAGCAACCTAGAACTAAGGAGAAATTTCCTGACAGTTAGAACAATTAGCCAGTGGATTAATTGCCTCCAGAAGTTGTAAATGCTCCAACACTGGAAGCTTTTAAGAAGATGTTGGTTAACCATTTGTCTGAAGTGGTGTAGGGTTTCCTGCCTGGGCAGGAGGTTGGACTAGAAGACCTCCAAGGTCCCTCCCAACTCTGTTATTCTGTTACACTTCCCTTCTTTCTGAGTCTCATCCGAGTCACCAAACTTGTTTGAGAGGTCAAAAGGCAGTTTAAGAACCTGGATAAGTTTGTCTGCAGAATAAACATTGCACGCCGTGGATTGGCATCGGCTGAAAAGAAACTTTCCCTGTTTCCACAAGATGTTTGTTTTTCACTTTACGCAAGGTAAAAAAAAAAAAATTGCACACCAGGAGTCCTGTTGGTGCCAACTGTTGTTTAATGATGGACAGGTACCCATAAACCAACGTATTCTGTTTTAAGCCTCCACCGAGCCAGCTGAGGCAAAATTAAAGACACAGCAGTCTCAGATAATAACAGAATAACAGAGTTGGAAGGGACCTTGGAGGTCTTCTAGTCTAACCCTCTGTTCATGTTATCCTATCAGCAAGTCAGTAATAAATAGAATATTGAGTATTCCATGGGGAAAAAAATGAACTCTACAAAGGCTTCTGGAAAACTTTCTAGTTTTCAAAATCCCTTGGATTTTTTTATTTTTTTACTGCGGCCATATACAGATCATCCTCGACTTACGACCACAACTGAGCCCAAAATTTATGTTGCTCAGCGAGACATTCTTTAAGTGAGTTTTGCCCCCATTTTAAGAACTTTCTTGCTACCGTGGGAAGTGGCCGTTGCTAAATGAGTAACACGGTTGTTAAGCGAATCTGGCTTCCCCATTGATTTTGCTTGTCTGGAGGTCGCAAAAGGGGATCATTGGAATACAGCGACGGTCATAAATGTGAGTCAGTTGGCAACTGTCTGGATTTTGATCATGTGACGGTGGGGATGGCTACAATGGTTGTAAGTGTGAAGAACGGTCATAAGTCGCTTTTTTCAGGGCCGTTGTAACATCAACTGTCACTAAGTGAATTGTTGAAGTCAAGGGCTACCTACATGTACTCTTCTTCTATTTTCTGGTACTAATAACTTTCCCTGTCAATGTGGGTGGGAGAGTTCTTGGCGATTCCTCGATTTGGCTGTTGTTTTTTTTACTATTGGATTGTTTCTCTGAGTTGGTAGTTCCTTGACTGGGGTATTGTTTGCTTCCTGATTGTTGGTCTGGTATCAGTCTTGTGGTTAATCTCTGCTTATCTAAGTGTTGATTGCTGGCAAGGTGGTGTTTCGTCTTTTTGTTTCCTTTTTGTTGTTTCGATTGTCTCTTTTTGAATGGCATGTAGACGTTGTTTATCTCTCTGTGCCTGTTGATGGCTGAGTTGGCTAATACATTGACAGGGTAAGCCACTTAACTAGGGTATAAAAAGAGGACAAGTTCCACTCTCTCCTACTACTGATGACATACTGTAGCCTGGTCAGGTTATGAAACCTCTACAAGAAAACAACCAAGGTCAGAGAACACCAAGGACCCCTCCTCCTCCTCCTCTCCGCAAAACCCACTCTCTTCTAGAATGGATGACGTTACCTACTTTGGTAATGAAACATCTGCAAATAAAATAAAAACCAGCAAAGCTAAGAGAGCATCAAGTACCACAAAGTCCATTTTCTCCTCCTGTTCCTCTTCCTTCCCTTCCACCTCCCTCTGCTCTTCCACTCCACACACCCCACTCCCTTCTAGCATTGATGACATTATCTAATCTGGTAATAAAATGTTTGCAAAAAAAAACACACACCAACAACCAGCCTCAAAGAGCACCATGGACTCCACAATATTCGTCCTCTTTTCCTCGTCCTCCTTCTCCTCCTCCTCCTCTTTGCAAACCCCACTCCCTTCTAGAACTGATGATGTTACCTAGTTTGGTAATGAAATGTCTGGAAGAAATCAGCCAAGTTCAGAGAGCTCCAAGGACCCTATAGTTCAACTCCGACTTACAAATATTTTCTTCCATTGGCTTTGTCTTGATCGCTGACCCAGCCTAAACTCAGGCAACTGAACCTGGCCTGCAGTATATCAGATGGCCACCAGGTGTCGCAAAAAGGATGAGGAAAGGTGCCTCTTAGCTGCCATCTATGGGCTGTACTGTTAATTGCGAGCCAGCTCTGTAAATCTACCTAGCACTTCCTACTTCAAACGCATTTCAGTAGGAGAAACTGTAAGGTCACAAGTCCTTCGCTCCCCTCAAATCTAATACAGATAGTCCTCAACTTACAACCATTCATTTTGTGACCGTTCGAAGTTTCAACAGCACTGGAAAAAATGATTTATGGCTGTTTTCCCACACTTATGACCGTTGTAGCATCCCCATCTTCACCTCCCATGTTCAAAATTCGGATCTTTGCAACTGGCTCATATTTATGACAGTCGCCATGTTCCCAGGGTCACATGATCCCCTTTTGCGACCTTCTGACAAGCAGAGTCAAGGGGAAAGCCAGATTCACTTAACAACCATGTGACTAATTCACTTAACCACCGTGGCAAGAAAAATGTCGTAAAATGGGGCAGAACTCACTTAACAAATTTCTCACTTAGCCACAGAAATTTGGGGCTCCACCATGGTCGTAAGTCGAGGACTATCTGCAAAACATGTCCTAGTCGGGTTTGCATAGAAACTGTCGGCTGTTTTTGCAACCTGTTGCTGGGAGGAATTATGGGGTTGCATCTATTTTGCAGTGCTAATTAAATGAACAGCGTTTCCTTTAGGAAAGCAGTCGGCTATAATCAGGATAAAGTGGAAAACGCATTGAATCGACTCACCCTGTGATCCATCCCCTTGATTTAAGTCGATTCATCCCTTCAGAAACGTTAAGTTTGCCCTGGGAGGAGTCATGCATCACAACAGTCCAGCTTCACACTTCATCCATCATCTCCCACCCCCCCACCCCCCCACTTCTCTCTTCTACCCCAAAATGCTGGTGATAAAAAGCAATCTCCTACTTATGAATCATTCAGGAAAGGGGATCATTAATTAACTATCCGTGATAGTCAATGCAGCATCGGTTTGGCACAATTACAGGCAGTCCTCGACTTATGACCAAAATCGAGACCAGGGTTTCCGTCGTTAAGCGAGTGGCACCCAATTTAAGCATCCTTTTTTTTTTGCCGCTGTTGTTAAGGGAATTTATGCAAACGTTAAAGGAATCCAGTTTTCTCCATAATGAAACCTACCTATGACTGTTTTTCACAAATGTATCGCCACGGGCAGGTGATCAAAATTCAGATGCTTGGAAACTGGCATGTACTTATGACGGTTGCAGTGTCCCGGGGGAGGGTGGGGTGTGGTGTCACGTGATCGCATTTTGTGAGCGATCCAATGAGCAAAGTCGACGGCGAAAGCCAAATTTAATTAACAACCGGATGAACAACTTCACAACTGCAATGATTCACTTAACAACCATGGCAAGAAAGGTTGTAAAATGGAGCAAAATCTGCTTAACAACGGCCCTGTTTGGCAATGGAAATCTGGAGCTCAATTGTGGTTTTAAGTCGAGGACTACCCGGATCCCCTTCCTTGCAATATGGCTTGTTTAATTTTAGCCTGGCAGACATCGTTGTTTATTACTTAACTTACCCAGCCGGATAGAGTTTATTCAACAAACCACGTTTAATTTAATTTAATTTCCAATTTATATACCGCCCTTCTCCCTGAGGACTCAGGGCGGTGTACAGCCAAGATAAAAAACATAGAATACAAATATTAAAACATTTAAAAATATATATAGATTTGGGCCGAAAGTTAAGAATAACAAACTAATTAAAAAATTTAAAATTTAAAAATTTCTTCTAAGCCAACCCGGCTTGCTGGAAAAGATGGGTTTTCAGGGAACGACGGAAGGCATTGAGGTCATGGATTCTCCTTATCTCCGGGGGCAACTGATTCCAGAGAGTGGGAGCCCCCACAGAGAAGGCCCTCCCCCTGGGGGCCACCAGCCTACATTGTTTGGCTGATGGCACCCTGAGGAGGCCCTCTCTGTGGGAGCGCACGGGTCGATGGGAGGTCATTGGTAGCAGCAGGCGGTCTCGGAGATAGCTAGGCCCTATGCCATGGAGCGCTTTAAAGGTGATAACCAACACCTTGAAGCGCACCCGGAAGACCACCGGGAGCCAGTGCAGCTCGCGCAGGAGCGGTGTTACATGGGAGCGCCATGTTGCTCCCATCACTACCCACGCTGCTGCATTCTGGACCAGCTGGAGCCTCCGGGTGCTCTTCAAGGGGAGCCCCATGTAGAGAGCGTTGCAGTAGTCAAGGCGAGAGGTGACGAGGGCATGAGTGACTGTGCACAAGGAATCCCGATCAAGAAAGGGCCGCAACTGGCGAATCAGGCGAACCTGATAAAAGGTCCCCCTGGTAACAGCCGTCAGATGTTCCTCCAAGGACAGCTGCCTATCCAGGAGGACTCCCAGATTGCGCGCCCTCTCCGAGGGGGCCAGAGACTCGCCCCCAATAGTCAGCGATGGAGTCAACTGACTATATCGGGATGCCGGGAGCCACAGCCACTCAGTCTTGGAAGGGTTGAGCTTGAGCCTGTTCCTCCCCATCCAGATCCGCACAGCCTCCAGGCACTGGGACATCACTTCAAGGGCATCGTTGGGGTGGCCTGGGGTGGAGATGTACAGCTGGGTGTCATCAGCGTACTGGTGGTATCTCACCCCAAAGCCACGGATGATCTCGCCCAGCGGCTTCACATAAATGTTGAACAGAAGGGGCGAGAGGACCGATCCCTGCGGCACTCCACAGATGAGAGGCCTCGAGGTCGACCTCTGCCCCCCTGCCAACACAAACTGCGACCGGTCGGAGAGAAAGGAGGAGAACCACCGTAACACAGTGCTTCCCACCCCCAACTCTTCCAGCCGGTGCAGCATGATACCATGGTCGATGGTATCAAAAGCCGCTGAGAGATCTAATAGGACCAGAACAGAGGAATAACCCCTGTCCCGAGCCCTCCAGAGATCATCCACCAACGCGACCAATGCTGTTTCCGTGCTGTGCCCAGACCTGAAACCCGACTGGAACGGATCTAGATAGGATGTTTCCTCCAGGAATTGCGGAAACTGTTGCACGACCACACTCTCAACAACCTTCGCAATGAAGCGAAGGTTGGAGACAGGACGATAGTTGGCCAATATTGCTGGATCCAGGGACGGCTTCTTGAGGAGAGGCCTCACCACCGCCTCTTTCAGGGCAGCGGGGAAGTGACCCTCACTCAAAGAAGCATTAATGACGCCCTGGAGCCAGCCTCGTGTAACCTCCCGGGAAGCCAGTACCAACCAGGAGGGACACGGGTCCAGTAAACATGTGGCCCCACTAAGTCTCCCCAAAATCCTGTCCACATCATCGGGAGTCACAGCATCAAACTCCTCCCAGATAACATTCTCAAGACTGTTCCTCGTCACCCTGCCCTGATCTACCCAGTCAGAGTCCAGATCCCCCCGGATCTGAGCGATTTTGTCATACAGGTATTGTCCGAAATCCTCCGCCCTGCCTTCTAAGGGATCCTCCCGCACTCCCAGGTGGAGCAGGGCGCGGGTCACCCTAAACAGGGCGGCCGGACGATTCCCTGATGACGCAATAGAGGCGGAAAAGTAGTTAGACTTTGCCGTCTTTATCGCCACTAGGTAGGCCTTAATATGCGACCTTACCAGTGTTCGATCAGATTCAGCGAGACTGGCCCTCCAACCGCTCTCCAGGCGTCTTTTCCGGCGCTTCATTTCCCTCAGCTCCTCAGTAAACCAAGGAGCCGCACGGGATCGGCATCGGGTCAGAGGCCGCAAAGGCACAACTCGGTCCAAGGCCCCACCAGCCGCCCGATCCCAGGCGGCTACCAGGTCCTCGGCCGAGTCATGTGCTAGGTCCTCAGGAAATGGCCCAAGCTCCGTCTGGAACCTATCAGGATCCATCAGGCGCCTGGGGCGGATCCATCTAATTGGGTCCGCCTCCCTGCGGCGAGGGGTCGCGGTTCGAAGATCTAGGCGAAGGAGTGAGTGGTCAGTCCATGACAAGGGTTCCACGTCTATATCCCCTATAACAAGACCACTCAACCACTGGCCAGAGACAAAAATCAAATCCAGAGTGTGACCTCCCCTGTGAGTAGGGCCATGAACTAACTGGGTCAGGTCCATGGCCGTCATGGAAGCCATGAACTCCTGAGCCACCTCAGACGTTTCACCGACGGATGGCAAGTTGAAATCACCCATGACTAAAAGCCTGGGTGTATCTACCGCCACCGTGGCTATCACGTCGAGTAGCTCAGGTAGGGCTGTTGCCACGCGGCAGGGAGCCAGGTACGTAAGCAACAAGCCCATCTGAACCCCACGGCCCCACCTCACAAGGAGGGACTCACATCCGGCTATCTGAGGCACAGTGGTCTCCCTCGGACTCAGATCCTCGTTAATAATAACCGCCACCCCCCCCGCCCCTCCCCTGGGCCCTCGGCTGATGGAATGCTCTGAAGCCTGGTGGGCACATTTCCACCAGAGGGACGCCACCCTCCGGGCCCAACCCAATCATGGCTTAATATGATGCATCAACCCAGCCCATGACTTCCCATGACCCAAATTTAGAAGCAGGGTTTGCTGAGAAGCCCAAATCTATCCTTTAAAGGATAAAAGGAACACAGGCAGTCCTCGACTTACAACCCCAAAGTTTCCGTCTTTAAAGCGAGACTGTGCCCCAGTTTACGACTTTCCTTGCCACGGTTGCTAAGTATTATCACTGCAGTTGTTGAGTGATTAAGACACCGTTGTTAAGCGAATCCCATTGAATTTGCGTGTCTTGGAAGGTCGCAAAAGGGGATCATGTGACCGTCATAAATAGGAGACCGTTGCCAAGCATTCTTAATTTTGACCGTGGGGAGGTTGCAAGTGTGAAAAATGGTCGTATGTCGCTTTTTTCCCCCGTGTCCTTGTAACTTTCGAACGGTCACTAAACGAATTGTTGTAAGTGGAGGAATTTCTATACTTGCTTTTCATGTCACAGCTGCCTTCTCAAAATTCAAGGACGTGGTGTGACAGCTGTTTGGCCATCTCTGGGTCATTTGGGGATCCGGTCAGTGCTAACCGATGTCCCTGGGCGTCGTTTCTTCCTTTTATCAAATATGTGCACAATTTCGGACACGCACCACTGCCGGATGTGTGCTGTCAGTTGGATGCTCAGTATTCAGGCAGCCTGCAGCTTTTCTGCGTGCTCACACACAGACACTCACATGTCCCCCCAAAAAACCCAAGAAACAGGGCAATGCCCCCCTCCCCTACCCCTGTGCCGAAAGGAAGCGACTGGGATAACCACAATGCCAGCCAGTAATTTTTGCAAGCCTCATTAAACACTCGGCAAATGCGTTAATAATTTGAAGTCAATCAAAGCTCAGACGAGCGCCGGAGACCCAGGTTGGGGATCACAAAGGTTGGGAAAAGGAGCAGGGGGAAAAAAAACAAAAATAAATTTTATGCATGGGTGGATGCATTGCCACCTACCTTTAAAAAAAAAAAAAAAATTAAAAAGTGAGCAAAGTGTTAAAATGACTTTTACGGCCCTGCGGCTGATTTAAGATCTTAGCAGCTGGGAGGTTGCTCGACTCTGCAGGCAGAAAGGAAGGTTATGATGGAGACCTCCCTTAGACGGACGGTTTTTTTGGGGGGGGTGCTGGACTAGATGATTTCCCAGGGTCCCCTTCCATTGCTTTGAGTCTCTGATTCACTTATGAACAGACTCCGCTAAAATTCGGAATTCCAGCAATCGTAGCAGAACATAAGGTTTCGAATCTGAGGCATTCTCTTAGCTGATGTCGGTCAGTTTTTGGTCTAATGGGGAAGGCACCTGGCTAGAAACCAGGTGAGGGTGAGTTCTAGTCCCACCTTAGGTACGAAAGCCGTCTGGGTGACTTTGGGCCAATCACCAGGAGACCGGGAGTTCTAGTCCAGTCTTAGGCAGGAAAGCCAGTTGAGTGACTGGGCCAATCACCAGGAGACAGTGAGTTCTAGTCCCGCCTCAGGCACGAAAGCTGTCTGGGTGACTTTGGACCAATCACCAGGAGACGGTGAGTTCTAGTCCTGCCTGAGGCATGGACGCCGGCTGGGAGACTTTCAGCCAGAGTTTCTCTCTCAGTCCAAATTAAGCCATTGGTCCCGTAGTCTTCTAGGCCTTCCCCATTAACAGTGAATAAATTCTACAGGTCTTGTACTACAATTCCCACAATTCCTCACCATCAGTTCCTGGGAATGCTGGGAGTTGAAGTTTATCAAACATTTGTAAAGTCAGGCCATACCTCTAGTTCTTGAATTGCAATAATGGTTCATTTAATGACTGTTCAAATTTGCAACGGCACTGAAAAAAAGTGATTAATGACCGTTTTCACACTTACGACCGCTCCAGCATCCCCACGGTCACGTGATCAAAATTCGGACGCTTGGCAACGGACTCATATTTATGATGATCACATATGACCGTCATATGATCCCTTCAAGACATAAAAAATCAATGGGAAAGCCAGATTGCTTAACAACGGTGCTACTAACTTAGCAACTGCAGTGATCCATTTAACGACTGAGGCGAAAAAGGTCATAAAATGGGGCAAAACTCACTTAACAACAGTCTCGCTGAACAACAGAAATTTTGGGCTCAATTGAGGTCGTAAGTGGAGGACTACCTATAGGTAGATCTGCAAGATTTCAAAAAAAAAAACCCCAACTCTTATTCTGATCTTCATGGAGATTGCAACCTTCTAGATCCCTCACAATGGACCTTGTGATCTTCCTCTGCATTTTGTACCTTGCAGTCATCATAAATAGATTGCAACCGTCATAAATATGGTTTGCCAAGTCCCTGAATGTTGATGACGGGACTACGGGAGTTGCCGCCACATTTATAAGTGTGGAAAGCGGTCATAAGTCACTTTTTCACTGCTGTTGTGTCTTTGAATGGTTACTAAATAAACTGTTATAAGTTGAGGACTCCTTGTATTAATTTAGTTGTCATGCTGTTAACAGAGAAACATAACAGAATGTCTGTTTTTTTTCCATTAAAACAGCAGCAAAAATATATGGGGATTTTTCCGCCTTGCAATAAAAATGTCAAAACATTATAATGTGCAACAATTCTTTCAGACAAATGGAGAATGTTTGCTTAATGTCTGGTACCGTATGGGAAAATAACCTGTGAAAGACAATATGAGAGATTTGTCAGCCTTCGAAGTGGCCCGGACAAGAAATCAATACCGGGAGTATTAACGCTGCTTTTCTTGCAAGGAGACAGTGGAGGAAAAAAAAACTTATAAGTCTGAAAGGAAAATTCTTCCCCTCCTCCCACTCCCCGGCCTTTACAGGTGGTCTCCAATTAGCAACCACGGTTAGATTAGGGTTAAGGATTTTTCCTCTGTATCGAATCTTGCTTGAAAGCTTTCTTCTTTTCCTTCCTTGCTTCCTTCCTTGCTTCCTTTTCATTTCTTTCCTCTCTTTCCTTCCTTTCTTCCTCTTTCCTCACCTTCCCATTCCTTCCTTTCTGTTTCCTTTCTTCCTCCCTTGATTCATTCCCTCTTTCTGTCCTTCTCTCCTCTTTTTTTTCTTCCATCCTTTCTTTTACCCTTTCCTTTCTTACCCTTTCCTTCCTTTCCTTCCTCCCTTCCTGTTTCCTTTCATCCTCCCTCCCTCTCTTCCTCGCTCCCTCCTTCCTATTTCCTTTCATCCGCCCTCCCTCTCCCTCCTTTCTCGCTCCCATTCTCCCTCTCTTCCTTCCCTTCCTTCCTTTCCTTTCCTCCCTCCCTCCCTCCTTTTTCCCAACCACACTCCTTTCTCACTCTCTTCTTCCTTTCCTTTCCTTCTATCCTTTCCTTTCTCCTCCTTTCCTTGCTCCCTCACTTCCTCCTTTCCTTTCTTTCTTTCCTTTCCTTTCCCTCCCTCCTTCCTTTTCTTTTTCCCCTTTCCTTTCCTTTCTTTTCCTTCTATCCTTTCTTTCCCCTTCTTTCCTTGCTCCCTCCCTTCCTCCCTTCTTTTCCTTTCCTTTCCTTTCCCCCTTCTTCCTTTCCTTTCCTTTCCCTTCCTTCCTCCCTTCCTCCTTGCTTTTCTTTTTCCCCTTCCCCTTCCCCTTTCTATTCTTTCCTTTCCCCTCCTTTCCTTGCTCCCTCCCTTCCTCCTTTCCTTTCTTTCTCCTCCTTTCGTTTCCTTTTCCCCTTCTCCCTTTCCTTTCCCTCCCTCCTTCCTTTTCTTTTTCCCCTTTCCTTTCTTTTCCTTCTATCCTTTCTTTCCCCTTTTTTCCTTGCTCCCTCCCTTCCTCCCTTCTCCTCCTTTCCTTTCCTTTCCTTTCCCACTTCTTCCTTTCCTTTCCCTTCCTCCCTCCCTTCCTCCTTCCTTTTCCCCTTCCCCTTCCCCTTCCCCTTTCCTTTCCTTCTATCCTTTCCTTTCCCCTCCTTTCCTTGCTCCCTCCCTTCCTCCTTTCTCCCCATCACCTTCCTTTGTCCCTTCTTTCTCCCTCCCTCCCTCCCTTCCTTCTTCCCTCCTTCCTTCCTCCTTCCACTCCACTACATGTTGCAAATGAATTATACATAGACCTCAACCCATCCATCCAAAGTGGAGCAGAAAAAAACCAGTTTTTGTGTGGTAGAAATTGGCAAAAGAGCAAAACAGACCAGACCCAGTTAAGTACATGCAGAGAAAAAAATTCCTGAAAAGTGGAAAAAAGGATAAGGGGCCCTTGCCACCCATACCCCACACCTCCAGACTAGGGGCAGATAGATGATCTTCTAGATAGAATTCCAGTGGCCAATAGTTCCACTGGCCAATCCGATCCTCCAGCTCATTCCTATCTCCTTTATTTCTCCCTCTGAATCTTGCTCAACTCCTCCATTTCCAATCAATAAAACAGCATTTAAAATATCACAGAAAGAAGCAACAAAACCTCAAAGTCCTGAATACAGATAGTCCTCAACTTATGACGGTTCTTTTAGTGACGGTTCGAAGTTACAGGAAACAAAATGACCATTTTTCACACTTACGATCATTGCAGCATCAGATGTTGAAAATTCAGACCCTCGGCAACTGACTCATATTTATGACCGTTGCAATGTCCCTGGATTACGTGATTCCTCTTTTGACACCTTCTGACAAGCAAAATCAATGGGGAAGCCGAATTCGCTTAACAACCCTGTGACTAATTTAACAGCTGCTATGATTCACTTAACAACCGCAGCAAGAAAAGTCATCAAATGGGGAGAAATTCACTTAGCGACTGTCTCGCTTAGCAAAGGAAATTTCGGGCTCAATTGTGGTCATAAGCTGAGGACTGCCTGTATCCTCTGTAGCATTGTGTCTATCCTAAAGGAGTCTTACTTCTTAAGCTTGTTCCAAAGGCATTTTACAGATTCAGCATCGTATCGATCGCCTAAATAATTGAGATACTGTCCAAGTTCGTTGCCCTCCTCTTGCCTGCCGTGCGAAAAAATCCAATATTTGCTACGGGGAAGATTGGTGGTGTGGGAAGCCCCCCTTCCCGCCCCCAAGAAAAATGAAATATTTTGGGAAATATATATATATTTTTAAAGGCAGAATATTGTATTACCTTAAAGGAGAAATGGATAAACATGTTTTTAGAGGCAGAAAGCAACTCCCAAGTCTTTATTAATAGTCCACGACAAATGCCAGCACTTAAGGAAATAAAGAGTTTATCGAAAGAGGAAGACAACTACCTAGAAGGCTCCATTTATAAACATATCAAATACTGCCAGCAGAAGCCCATTCAAGGCAGGATATTTCGAAACTCCTTGCAGCGAAGTTCGGCAGCTAACAAAAGCAGAATGGTAGGATTAGAACAAGCAGCCCCTCACCCAAGATCCAACACAGGACGAAAATCATTAAGCCACTATAGGAATTACCCAACACTCTTTTAGAACATGAGCCCTTTCACTGTACCATCTCCAGAGCAGTCCGAATTTCACAGAAACCTATAAAGATCCATCCACTCATTCAGCCAGTTGGTCAGCTGCCCCAGAACCACAAACTCTGGTGGTTTTGCTTCATCAATAAACAGAATCTTTCTTTCCAATCGGCCTCTAGCCTCCATTTTATTTTCAGTGTCTCTCTTTCTCCCACCTTGGAACTAAACCAGATGGATTTTCCTTCCAACAGTGTGTTATATCATCCTGCTACTAAACGAATATTTTGTTTATTATTTTTTTAGCCCGGTAATAAAAAAAGTTGACAGTCCAGAAAGAAAAGCTCGCGTTGGGGACTGCAAATTGCCTTCTCTCTCGAGCTTCTTCAGTAAAAATTCAATATTTGGCTTGGCTGAGTAACTTATCGTGGGATTTTGTGTTTCGCCGGCTGAGTCAGTAAGCAAACAGAGATACGGTGCGTGAAACCGATCAATATCTAAGCAGAGAAAACTCAGGCAAGAACGTTATTCATTCACACACAGGGGAGTCCTCAACTTACAACCACAACGGGGTCCAGAATTTCCCTCGCCAAGCAAAGCAGTGGCTAAGCGAGATGCACCTGATTTTACGGCCGTTTTTGCCGTGGTCGTTAAATGAATCACTGCAGTTGTTAAGTGAATCATGCGGTCATTAAGCAGATCCGACTTTGCTTGTCAGGAGCTGATTAGGAAGGTCACAAATGGAGATCACATGAGCCCAGGAGGCTGAAACCATCATAAGTACGTGCTGATTGCCAAAATTTGTCTGAATTTTAATCAGGGGACTGCGAGGGATATAACTGCGTGGACTGGGTTGTAAGCTACTTTTTTCTGTGCCATTGTAACTTTGAACCGTTACTAATCGGACGGTTGTAAGGTGAGGAATACCTGTACCGCAGATCACATCAGTTAATGTGGTTGAAATTTATTGCAAACGGCTCTTCTCTGACAAGCAAAGTCAATTGGGAAGCCAGATTGTCTTGCTTAGCAACGGAAATTTTGGACTCAATTGTGGTCGTAAATTGAGGACTCCCTATAACTTTATAAATCTGTGCCTCAGAAGAGCAAAGAGAATTCGGGAGTTCCTCTCGCTTCAGATTTTTTTAAACCTAAGACTGGGGTCTCCAAATGAGGCAAGTTTAAGACTTGTGGACTTCAACTCCCAGAGTTCCCCATGCTGGCTGAGGAATTCTGGGAGTTGAAGTCCACAAGCCTTAAGATGGCCATGTTTATAAGCCCTCCAAAAGGTTGGATGGAACTGAGCAGGAACATTTTGTGGAAGGATCTAGAAGAGAGGGCCAACTCTGCAAATAGAGGCTGAGTTTGGGGGGAGGGGTGAGAATCTACTACGAAAAGGTGCTGATTGGAAGGTTCCTTGTTTGATTGATTGATTCAATAAACCAATGAAAGACCAGAAAACCAGGTGAGAATCTCCCAATCTGGAAGCTGTGGAGATTCAGCCATGGAGGTCTGGTGGGGATCCCGTGGTGAGGATTTCATACTGGTGATGGGAATCTCATGGTGGAAATCTCATCTCATACTGGTGGTCAAGATCTCATATTGATGGTGTGGATTTCATACTGATCCCAGGGTGGGGATCTTACACTGATTATGGAAATCTCACAGTGGGGAATCACATGCTGGTAGGGGATCTTGTAGTAATTATATGGATCTTGTGGGATTTCACCATGGGGATCTCATACTGGTGATGGGGATTTTGTGATCTCATGGTGAGGAATCCCTGGTGGGGGAATCTCAGGGACTATGGGGATCTTGTGGTGGGGATCTCATTTTGAGGATTTCATACCGGTGATTTTGTGATGGGGATCGATCTCATGGTGGAAACCTCAAGAGGAGGAATCTCTTATTGTGGGGATCTACTGATTGTCGGGGGTATCGTAGTAGGATCCAATATGGATCCCGTAATGAGGATCTCCTACTGATGGTAGAGATCGCCTACTGATTATGGGTGATCTTACGGTGGGGATCTTGTACTGGTGAGAGATCTTATAGCGATTATAGAGATCTTGTGATGGGGAACTTCATACTGGTGATGGGGATCTCATCATGGGGATCTGATACTGCTGGCAGGAATTTCATGGTGGGCATTTAATATAGATGGTGGCATTTCTGTCTCTGTCCCAGAACTGATAATTAACTTATTTCCAGCACTCAGAAAATATCCTTAGATAATAACAGAACTGTAGGAAGAAATATCCTTCTGGGTTCAGCTCCAAGTTGGGAAAAAGACACTGGAAACATGGAGACTGCTTGGAAAGATGGTTTAATGGTGGACAGGATCACATGGTTTGAGTTCCTGAACAAAAAAGGAGCCGAGATAGAGCGAGTCCCTGGGTTTTATGCCCTCTCTGGCTTTGAACTTCCTGGGGCCCAGAAAGAGTATCCTGATTGGTTGTCAGACTCGCAGGGGGTGGGGGTCTTAGCTAGCCTTGCTGGCTGATGGAATCTTCCCAGGTGCCATGTGGTGAGTTTCTGTCCTAGATGGGTCCCATTGTGCTAGTTTCTGTTGCTATTGTGTTGCAGATGGGTCCTATTGGGCCAGAGGCAGAGTTTCTGCCTCTGGCCCATTAACAAAAAAAGGGGGAGGGGGAGGCAGGAAGGTGGGAGTTGCTTTGTCTTTAAAACATGTTTCTCCATTTCTCAACCAGGGAAACATAATATTCTGCCTTTTTAATATTTCCTAAAATATTTCATTCTTCCAGGAAAGGGGTGGGTGCTAACTTCCTACAGAACAAAATAAGAGAATAACAGAGTAAGGAAGGGACCTTGGAGGTCTTCTAGTCCAACCCCATTGCTCAGGCAGGAGACTATCCATAAACCATGATTAGAGACAAACGGCCGTCCGGCCTCTTCTTAAAAAGCTCCAGTGACGGAGTAGTCACAATATTTGGAGATATTTCTCATTTTTAGACTCACCACCCAGTCAGTTATTCTGGGCTACTTTTATCACTGAACAAAAATGAAAAAGCCTCCAGATGTGTTTACACAACACACTTGGTGAAAGAAGCAGCTCATTTTTCAAGATTAGCTCAACCGACTGGATCACAAACTGACAAAATAGGCTAAAACACAAGCACACACACACACATCCGCACAAATAAACAAATTAATCCAAATTTAACCAGTGAAGCTGCTTGGTCCTCATCTGAACCCGGGGAAGCATGTTGTGTGTCACAAAATGTGACAAAAATGCCCTTTACGGCACACTGCAATTTTTTTTCCCTCCCTTCGATTGGAAGGGTATGCAAAACTTAGGACCAGAAACGCAAGCATGCAAAATACGTTACAAGAGTTTGCACTTATAAACAGCTAGTCCTTGACTTATGACCACAATTCAGCCCAAAGTCTCTGTTGCTAAGTGAGTCGGTTGTTCAGTAATTTATGCTCCATTTTATGACCTTTCTTGCCACCGTTAAGTGAATTCCTGCAGTTGTAAGGCTAGTCACATGGTTGTTGAGTGAGTCTGGTTTTCCCCATTGATTTTGCTTGTCAGAAGATCGCAAAAGGACATCGATCACAGGATACCGGGACACTAAACATGAATCAGTTGCCGAGTGTCTGAATATTGATCGTGCAACCATGGAGATGCTGCAAAGGTTGTAAGTGTGAAAAATGGTCCTGTAGGAAGAAATATCCTTCTGGGTTCAGCTCCAAGTGGGGAAAAAGACACTGGAAACATGGAGACTGCTTGGAAAGATGGTTTAATGGTGGACAGGATCACATGGTTTGAGTTCCTGAACAGAAAAGGGGCAGAGATGCTGCGAGTCCCCGGGTTTTATGCCCTCTCTGGCTTTGAACTTTCTGGGGCCCAGAAAGAGTATCCTGATTGGTTGTCAGACTCCCAGGGGGTGGGGGTCTTAGCTAGCCTTGCTGGCTGATGGAATCTTCCCAGGTGCCATGTGGTGAGTTTATGTTGCTAGAAGGGTCCTGTTGTGTTAGTTTCTGTTGCTGGATGGGTCCTATTGTGTTGCAGATGAAGGTCCATTGACAAAGATTGAGTTTCTGTCTCTGGCCCATTAACAAAAGGGTGGAGGCAGGAAGATGGGAGCTGCTTCATCTTTAAAACATGCTTCTCCATTTCTCAACCAGGGAAACATAATATTCTGCCTTTTTAATATTTTCCAAAATATTTCATTCCTGTAGGAAAGGGGTGGATGCTAACTTCCTACAGTCCTAAGTCACTTTTTTCCTGTGATGTTGTAACTTGGAACAGTTGCTGAATGAATTGTTGTAAGTGGAGGACTACCTGTAAAAATGAAGCTGTTTGCAAAGTCCTTGTAAGGACATGGTTGGATCGATGGATGCTTGTCAGAGGAGTGATTGATCATTCCTGTTTTTCAACGCAGAACTCTTCCAACCTCAGCCTTTTGCCAAGTGAAAAGAGCAATGGGAGAAGAAGAAGGGAGGGAGGAAGGAAGGAAGAAAAGGAAGGAAGGAAGGAAGAGTAGAGAAAGGGGAACAGAGGAAAGGAGGGAGGGAGAAAGGGGGGAAGGAAAGGAAAGAAGGAAGGAAGGAGGAGTAGAGGGAGGGGAACAGAGGAAAGGAGGGAGGGAGAAAGGGAGGGGGAGGAAGGGAAGGAAGGAAGGAAGGAAGGAAGGAGGAGTAGAGGAAGGGGAACAGAGGAAAGGAGGGAGGGAGAAAGGGAGGGGGAGGAAGGGAAGGAAGGAAGGAAGGAAGGAAAGAAGAAGGAGTAGAGAAAGGGGAACAGAGGAAATGAGGGAGGGAGAAAGGGAGAAAGGGAGGGGGAGGAAGGGAAGGAAGGAAGGAAGGAGGAGTAGAGGAAGGGGAACAGAGGAAAGGAGGGAGGGAGAAAGGGAGGGGGAGGAAGGGAAGGAAGGAAGGAAGGAAGGAGGAGTAGAGGAAGGGGAACAGAGGAAAGGAGGGAGGGAGAAAGGTAGGGGGAGGAAGGGAAGGAAAGGAAGGAAGGAAGGAGGAGTAGAGGAAGGGGAACAGAGGAAAGGAGGGAGGGAGGAAGGGGGGAGGAAGGAAAGGAAAGAAGGAAGGAAGGAAAGAAGAAGGAGTAGAGGAAGGGGAACAGAGGAAATGAGGGAGGGAGAAAGGGAGAAAGGGAGGGGGAGGAAGGGAAGGAAGGAAGGAAGGAGGAGTAGAGGAAGGGGAACAGAGGAAAGGAGGGAGGGAGAAAGGGAGGGAGGGAAGGGAGGGAGGGAAGGAAGGAAGGAAGGAATGAAGGAAGGAAGGAGGAGTAGAGGAAGGGGAACAGAAAAAGGGAGGGAGGGAGAAAGGGAGGGGGAGGAAGGAAAGGAAGGAAGGAAGGAGGAGTAGAGGAAGGGGAACAGAGGAAAGGAGGGAGGGAGAAAGGGAGGGGGAGGAAGGAAGGAAGGAAGGAAGGAAGGAAGATGGTGTAGAGGAAGGGGAACAGAGGAAAGGAGGGAGGGAGAAAGGGAGGCGGAGGAAGGAAAGGAAGGAAGGAAGGAAGGAGGAGTAGAGGAAGGGGAACAGAGGAAAGGAGGGAGGGAGAAGGAAGGAAGAACAAAGGAAGGAAAGATCCTTCCTTCCTTCCTTCCTTCCTCGCTCTCTCTCCTTCTTTCTCTCTCTCTCCCTCTCTCCCTCCCTTCTTTTCTTCTTCTCCCACTTCTTCCTGTTTTCCGCCTTTCCTTCCCGCCACCCTCTGACCTTAGTGATTGGCCCAAAGTCACCCAGCCGGCTTTCATGCCTAAAGCGGGACTAGAACATGAACTCAGTGAAAACCGCAAAGCATAATGATGAAGTTACCTAGTTGGGTCATGAAACGTCCGCAAGAAAACCATTGTAACTTCAAATGATCACATGACCAAAAGAAGTTACAGTGGTTTTGTTGCAGACGTTTCATGACCCAACTAGGTAACTTCATCAGTGCTAGAAGCCAGAACTCCCTTCCTCCCTCCTTCCTTCCTTCCTTCCTCCTTCCTTCCTTCCTTCCTTCCTTCCTTTCTTTCTTTCTTCTGTATTCCATAACTTTGTAGTTTTCACTGAGGCCAAGTTCTAGTCCCATCCTAGGCATGAAAACCAATTGGAGAACTTTGGGCCAATCACCAGGAGACTGTGAGTTCTAGTCCTGCCTTAGGCACAAATGTCAGCTGGGTGTCTTTGGGCCAATCACCAGGAGACTGTGAGTTCTAGTCCCGCCTTAGGCATGAAAGCCAGCTGGGTGACTTTGGGCCAATCACCAAGAGACTGTGAGTTCTAGTCCCGCCTTAGGCACGAATGTTGGCTGGGTGACTTTGGGCCAATCACCAGGAGACTGTGAGTTCTAGTCCCACCTTAGACATGAAAGTTGGCTGGGGGACTTTGGGCCAATAACTCCCTCTCACCTCAACCGATCTAACGGGTTTGTTATAGGGGGAAGGAGTATTAGATACGTTCACCATCTTGCATTGTTTATAAAAAAAACTAATAGCAGAATATAAAATAAACAAATATGTGTTATTCTTTTCCCACAGGTTGTGGAAGTCTCTGGGATAACATTAGCTGCTGGCCTGCCATAAATTTTGGGGAAACGAAAGTGTTGTCCTGCCCATTCGTTTTCACCTACTTTACAAAATTTCAAGGTAAGTTAAGCTAAACTTCCCCCCCCCCCCCCCCACCAATTGATCAGTAAAATTTGTGCTGTGCATAAAGTTAGTGTCTCTGGGGTGTAATCTACAAGTTGACCACAAGATGGCATAGAAGAGCAAGGAAATGCCTCTGAACTCTTTGCTGCCCATCTAATGATTCTCACAATTTTTGCAATTTAGGTGAAATAGTCTTAATTCTCTAGTTTGGTGAATCTGGTGCCTTATTGTAGCACAGAAGCTATTATGCTACTAAAATCAGAGTGGCGCCTGATTTTGAAGACCTTTTGTCCCACGGTTGTTAAGTGGGTCATTGTACTTGCTAAGTAAATCATGAGGTCATTAAGAGAATCTGACTTTCCCCTTTGACTTGGCCTATCAGAAGCCAGCTGAGAAGGTCACAAATAGTGATCATGTGATCCTGGGATGCTGCAACCGTCATAAATACATGGTTCTAAGTGTGAGGACTGGTCATAAGATGCCTTTCCAGTCTTGTTGTAACTTCAAACGGTCGCAGAGCGAATGGTTGTAAGTCAAGGACTATCTATATTAGCTGCTCGGACTTAACACATGTTAAGATGGACACTTAATAAATTTTACAAATAAATACAGGTAGTCCTCTAATTACGACCACAATTGAGCTCACAGTTTCTATTGCTAAGTGAGACAGCCGTTCAGTGAATTTTACCTCATTTTACAACCTTTCTTGCCACAGTGCCACTTGTTAAGTGGATCACTACAGTTGTTAAGTTAGTCACACAGTTGTTAAGCTTTCCCATTGACTTTCCTTGTCACATGGTCACGAAAGTGGATCATATGACCCCGGGACAGTGCAACTGTCATAAGTACATGCCAGTTGCCAAGCATAATATTTATAACAATTGCGCTATTACGGGGTCATGTGATCCCCTTTTGAGACCATCTGATAAGCAAAACTAGCAATGGTGGCAAGAACAATAATAAAATGTGGCAAAATTCATTTAACGACTGTCTGGCTTAGCAGTGGAAATTTTGGGCTCCATTGTGGTCGTAAGTCAAGGACTGCCGGTATAGCTTTACTAGAAAGTGGAATTAGCGTATCTAATCTGATTCCTACCTTCTTTATCCTGCCAGACCGAAATTGGAAAAAGATATATATATGTGTGTGTGTGTGTGTGTGTATGTATATGTATATGTATATGTATATATGTTTTCTGGGGTTTTCGCAGGTATTTGTATGTAGGTCTTTGGTTATTCGGGTTTTCTCCTGCGTAAAATCGGAAGTGTCTTGGCGACGTTTCGACGAAGTCTCATTCGTCATCTTCAGGCTGGTGTTTTCGGCTTCGTGCTTCTAGAAGCAATGTGAGATCGCAGCTGTTTCTTCCTTTTATTAAAGGAATTTTTAAAAGGAAGAAACAGCTGCGATCTCACATTGCTCCTAGAAGCACGAAGCCGAAAACACCAGCCTGAAGATGACGAATGAGACTTCGTCGAAACGTCGCCAAGACACTTCCAATTTTACGCGGGAGAAAACCCAAATAACCAAAGACCTACATATGTATGTATGTATGTATGTATGTATTTTTGCTCCCAGGGTTTAATTCGGACGGTATGCCAAGATACAGATCATGGTTAAGGATGCTTGAAACGATCAGCCGATCATTTAAACCACAAACTTTGTGCCCTGATCACAAACTCTTTATGCCATGATATCCATCACCGGCGACCAATTTTGACTGGCATAATCATCCCAGAACAGATTATTGTCGGTGGTGTGGAAATAGGATACAATTTGGTGTCAAGGCTGAAATTACCGCTGGCGTCCTGCAGAAGTTCAGGAAAAAGCTATGAATATCATACATCTTAAAGACTGTCAAAAGAGCAGCCTTATCATTAACAGCCAGGCCGTTGTTTTGTCAAAAGAGCTAAGTTTTCCTCACAGCAGGAGCCAATGATTAAATTATCCTTAGACAGGAAAAGGAAGGTGGAGAATATTTGCATTCAATGTTTGAATTGTGGGATTCTTGATGCTCTCTGAGCTGAGTGGTTTCCTTGGAGACGTTTCATGACCCAGCTAGGGAACAAAATCAGTGCTAGAAGGAAGTAGGGGTTCTAGTTTCAAGCATCCTCGAAGCTGATATTCTTACCTGGTTGGGTTATGAAACGTTTGCAGGAAAGTAAACAAACTCAGAGACCAACAAGGACTCCACACTTTCTTACTTACCTGAGTACGGGAAGTCCTCGCTTTACAACTTATTGGTTAGTGACTGTTCGAAAAGTTGTACTGATCCCCCCCAAAAACCCTACATATAACCCAGATCTGACATTCTGACATCATCCGGGCATTCCCCCATGGTCATGTGAATGAATTTTGGGTGCTTGACAACTGGCCTGCATTACGCCCATCGACAATTATGCCCACATAATTGCAGTTTACGATGTTTTTGCTGGAAACCAGAATCTTGTTTCCAACATACAAGTCTGATAAATAAATAAATGATTCCACATTTATACACATGTAGATAGTCCTCAAAATACAACCATATCCTTAGCAATTGTTTGAAGGTATAGTACTGGGGGGGGAAAAGAACTTATGACCGTTTTTCACACTTATGACTGTTGCAAACATCCTCATGGTCACGTGATCAAAATGTGGACCTTTGGAAACTGATTCGTATTTATGACAGTCGTAGTGTCCTGGAGAAATGTGATCCCCTTTTATGTCTAGAGAAGCAAAATCAATGGGGAAGCCAGATTCACATAGCAACCATCTTATTAACTTAACAACTGTAAGGATTCATTTAACAACTGTGGCAACAAGGTCATTAAATGGAACGAAACTCACTGAACAACTTGTCTTGCTTAACCGTGGAAGTTTGGGGTTCCATTGTGGTTGTAGGTCGAGGGACTATCAGGCCATACATATATACATAGATATATGGAGCCCACAGCAAAATGGGTTCATTTAAGAAACATCACATTCGCTTTATAATGGCTTCATTCTTTTTATGACCACCATGCTCGCTTAACGACCAGCGCAACAAAATCAGCTTTAGGTACACAGACACCTGCTTAACAACCATCATGACTGATGCCCAAAATTGTGGGCTCAATTTCAGTCGTAAGTTGAAGACTGCCTGGAGCAGACTAAGTAAAGATAAAGGTTCCCCTTGCACATACATGCTAGTCGTTCCGACTCTAGGGGGCGGTGCTCATCTCCGTTTCAAAGCCGAAGAGCCAGCGCTGCCAAAGACGTCTCCGTGGTCATGTGGCCCGGCATGACTCAACGCTGAAGGCGCACGAACGCTGTTACCTTCCCACCAAAGGTGGTCCCTATTTTTCTACTTGCATTTTTTACGCGCTTTCAAACTGCTAGGTTGGCAAAAGCTGGGACAAGTCACAGGAGCTCACCCCGTTACGCGGCACTGGGGATTCGAACCGCTGAACTGCCGACCTTTCGATCGGCAAGCTCAGCGTCTTAGCCACTGAGCCACCGCATCCCCTCGGAGCAGATTAGTTAGACCAATAAAATATTATTCAACAGTGCCACAAAATGCAGTTTTTGTGTAACGCACCCATATGCTTTGCAGCTGCCATCTCCAGCTCTGTGTCTATCGCTACAGGCATTCTTGGATTTTTATTCCACTCCAAATCAACAATTTCTCCTTTTTTTTTCCTGGCCGTCCAAGTTTACTCTGAACAGTTATTTCGCTCTCCCGCATCTCTTATTTCTGTGTTGAATGACAAATCAGGAAATGCCTCGATCCCTAACGCAAACACACATGGATCATTGTGTCCTCCGAATGTGTCACCCCCCGCCCCAGAATTAATCATTGCGGTCCCCACAAGATGGTGACAAATCTAAATATTTCTTCTATGCTTTCCCAGTTTTGAGGTTTGTTTGTTTTTTTTGCATTCCGATTCTGAGGTCTTTGGGAATTTTGCTCACATGTTCTTGCGAGGGCGGTTGAATCATGCTGAATAAAGAATTCAATGCAGAGCATGTCCAAATAAAATGAATTCTGAACGAAGGCAAATATATATTTTCCCTGAATAATGTTGCAGGATCGAATCTGGATCGCTCAGATTGGTTTCAGATTCTGCTAGAGCCCATCTCTCACCAGAATATCTGCTATGGGCTATTCCAGTGATGGCTAATCTTTTTGCCGTCGCGTGCCAAAAGCGGGGGGAGTGCAGGGGGTTGCACACGCGTGTGCCCACACCCATAATTTAATGCGCCCTGCCCACCTTGCATGCACGCACAATCCTCCACACACAGTCCACATGCTTTTGGCACACAATAACACAGTGGGCCTGGTAGGCCTATTTTTCACCCTCCCCAGGCTCCAGGGACTTTCTTGAAGCCTGGGGAGGGGCTAAAACAGCCTTCCCCTCCCCAGAGGCCCTCTGGAAGCTGGAAATGGCCCATTTTCTGACTTCCGGTGGGCCTGAAAAGCCCAAAAAATCAGCTGGCGCACACCGGAGCTATGCTAGGGCAATGCTCGCATGCCCCACAGATATGGCGTGTGATAGGTTCGCCATCACGGGTCTATTTTTCATATTTATGTGGTGCCTGGTTGTGTGTGGCCTTTTAGTTGTTGATTGGGGTGTTGAGGGCTGGCTATTAAGTCATTGGCTGTTGTTTCTTTGTGTTGCCAAGTCCTCGGTGCGGTAAATCAGCACTCCTGTTGACTGACAATGGCCCGTTTCACAGGCTTCGATTATTTCCCTGACTATTTTGTACCTCCTCGGCCAACAATCTTAGTAGCTGTGAAACTGAATGTATGTCCTTGTTCATTTGATTCACAAACAGTTTATCAGGTACCTGGGAGCCAATGACTTGGCAGCACAAGGAAACAACAGCCAATGACTTAATAGCTGGCCATCAACATCCAATTAACAACTAAAAGGCTACACAACCACATAAATATTACACATAGATAACCTAAAGCATACATTCTGGTAGAGAGAAGTTCCCTGAGGATGGACTCAGAAGAAGTCAAAAATTCTGGTCCCAGTGACCGACCCAGATTGGATCCTGAAAAACGAATTCCAGATCCTGGAATAGAGATCGTTTAAAATGTGGAGAGAGAGAGAGAGAGTTCTATAGCTCTTTTCAGTGGGACAGGTAGTCCTCGACTTACAGCCATCTCTTTAGTGACCGTTCAAAGTTACAATGGCACCGAAAAGAAAATGACTTATGAGAGATTCTCACACCTATGACCGTTGCAGCATCTCCATGGACACATGATCAAAATTCGGACTGTTGGAAACTGGTTCGTATTTATGACAGTTGAAATAACATGATCTCCTTTTGTGACCTTCCTATGAGCAAAGTCAATGCACAAGACAGATTCATTTAACGACCGGATTACTAAATTAACAACTGCAGTGGTCCACTTTACAACATCGACAAGTACGATTGTAAATTGGACAAAACTCACTGTCTTGCTTAACAACACAAATTTGGGGCTCAATTGTGGTCGTAAGTCAAGGACTACCTGTGGTAGCGGACACTATTAAATCTAGTCGGAGGGGCACTTTTTATGATTTTCCTTTGTTGCCCATCTAGGTAACGTCAGCAGGAATTGCAGCAGGGATGGCTGGTCAAATATTTATCCTGCCCCCGTATCCGGTGGCTTGTGGATATGACCCCAACGTGACAATCTCTGAGGAACAGGTCAGTAGAAGGGGAATCAAGGAGGGCAGATGGGTGGAAAGGAAAGAAAGAGAGAGAGAAAAATAAAAGGGAGGGGAGGGAGGAAGGGAAAAAAAGGAAGGGAGGGAGGGAAGGGGAAAACAGGCAATGGGAGAGAAAAAGGAATTGAAGGAAGAATGGAAGAATGGAGGATGGAAGGAAGGAAGGAAGGAGGGAGGGAGGAAGATGAAAGAAAGAGAAGGAGTAGAAGAGGGGCAGGAAGAGGAGAGGAGGAAGGAATTGAGGAAGGAAGTTGAGAAAAAGAGGAAGAATAGAGGAAGGGGGAAGAGCAGGGAAGGAAGGAAAAGAGATAACGGGAAAGAAAAAGGAAGAAAGGAGTGGAGGAAGGAAGGCTTCATTTATTTAGTTGTATCCTACCTTTATTATTATTACAAATAATTCAAAATGACGAATATATCCAACAAACCTTCCTCTTCCTATTTCCCCCAAAACAACAACCCTATGAGGTGGCTGGGCTGAGAGAGACTGACTAGTTGAAAAAAACCGAGCTGGTTTTTCATGCCTAGGGTGGGACTAGAATTCACACACTCTCCTGGTGATTGGTCCAATGTCACCCAGCTGGCTTTGATGCCTAGGGTGGGACTAGAACTCACTGTCTCCTGATGATTGGCTGAAAGTCACCCAGCTGGCCTTTGATGCCTAGGGTGGGACTAGAACTCACACTCTCCTGGTGATTGGTCCAATGTCACCCAGCTGGCTTTGATACCTAGGGTGGGACTAGAATTCACTGTCTCCCGTTCATTGGCGCTACGTTACCCAGACAGCTTTATGGCTAAGGCAGAACTTGAACTCATGGCTTCCTCTTTTCTAACTTGGTACCTTAACCACTGGACCAAACTGGCTGTCTTGTATTTGAAGGGTGGCAGCAGCATTGATACGAGCAGGGGACAGCTGGAGTTCCTGCAGGACAGTTGTGTTGTTGTGGTTGTGATTATCACTGAAATCTATTCACGTAAGGCTCAGTTTGCAGGTAGTCCTCGCTTACAACCACCATAGGCCTAAGCAAGGAGATTGTTAAGTGAGTTGCGCCCAATTTTACCACCTGTTTTGCATGGTTGTAAAACAAATCACTGCAGTTGTTAAATGAACCATGCAGTTGTGAAGTGAATCCAGCTTTTCCCCATTGACTGTGCTCGTCAGAAAGTGGACGGGAAGATTTTTGCTGTAACGGTCGTAAGTGCGAGGACAGAACATAAGTACTTTTTTTCAGCACAGCTTTAAGTTCAATTGGTCAGTAAATGAAATGTTGTAAGTTGAGGGACTCCGTAGAGATGTCCGGACAAAAGATTCTGCAGAACAGGAACTTAATGGCTTCTCGGTTCATTTAATTCTGCAAGTAATCCTCAACTTACGAACATCCGTTTACTGACCGTTCAAGGTTACAACAGCACTGAAAAAAAGTGGACTTACGGACCATTTATTCACACTTACGGACCGCTGCAGCATCCCCACGCTGACATGATAAAAAATTCAAATGCTTGGCAACTGACTCACATTTATGACGGTTGCAGTGTCCCGGGATCACGTGGATCCTCTTTTCTGACGAGCAAAGTCAATGGTGGGGGGAGGGGCGAAGCCAGATTTCACTTAACGACCATGTTACTCACTTAACAACTGTAGTGATTCCCTTAACAACGGCAGCAAGAAAGGCTGTAGAATGAGGCAAAGCTCACTTAACAAATGTCTCACTTAGCACAGAAATTTTTGGGCTCAGTTGTGGCCGTAACTCGAGGACCGTCTGGATTTGTCAGTCCAGATGGAAGTTTTGACTGCTTTGTTGTGCTGTCTCTCTCCGCAGAGTGTCGTCTTCTACGGCACAGTGAAAACTGGATACACAATTGGATATAGTTTGTCTCTCATTGCTCTGACAGCTGCCATGATGATTCTCTGCTTCTTCAGGTATTGGAATCACCTGAGCCCAGGGTGGGGGAGGGGGGACAGAGGTTGGGTTTCTTCACCCCCAAGCGCAGCCCTCCATACAGGCAGTCCTCGACTTATGACCACACAAGTCAGCCCCACGTTTCCACTGCTAAGCAAGGCAGTCCTTTTTTTTACCCCATTTTCTGACCTTCCGTACCACTGTTATTAAGTGAATCCCCGCAGTATTAAGTTAGTGACACGGTTGTTAAGTGAATCTGGCTTCCCCAAGTGACTTGGCTTATCACAAACGGGGATCAGGTGACCCTGGGACACTGTCATAAATAGGAGCCAATTGTCAAGCATTTTGATCGTGTCAACAACGGGGATAAGTGTGCAGCGGTCGTAAGTGTTGAAAAATGGTCATGTTCACTTTTTCCAGTCCTATGTATCTCTCGTCACTAAACAAATGGTTGAAAGTCGAGGACTGCCTGTAATATTCTATCTCAACCTTCACAACTTGAAAATATGTGGAATTTTCTAGCTTTCTTCTTCTCCTCCTTCCTCCTCCTTCTTCTTCTCCTGCTTCTCGTCCTCCTCTTCTTCCTCTCCTGCTGCTCCTCCTCCTTCTTCTCCTTCTTTCTCTTCATCCTCCTCCTCTTCTTCTTCTCCTTCTCCTTCCTCCTCCTCCTCCTTCTCCTACTGCTCCTGCTCCTGCTCCTGCTCCTCCTTCCTCCTCTTCCTCCTCCTCCTTCTCTCCTCCTCCTTCCTCCTCTCTTTCTCCTTCGTCTCCTGCTCCTCCTCCTCCTTCTCCTTCCTCCTCCTCCTTCTTTCTCTTCATCCTCCTCTTCTTCTTCTTCCCCTTCTCCTTCCTCCTCCTCCTTCTCCTGCTCCTCCTTCTCCTGCTCCTCCTCCTCCTTCTTCTCCTGCTCCTCCTCCTCCTTCTTCTCCTTCCTCTTCCTCCTCCTCCTCCTCTCCTCCTCCTTCCTCCTCTCCTTCTCCTTCTCCTACTCCTCCTCCTTCTTCTCCTTCCTCCTCTCCTCCTCCTCCTCCTCTTCTTCTTCTCCTTCTCCTTCCTCCTCCTTCTCCTACTGCTCCTGCTCCTTCTCCTGCTCCTGCTCCTCCTTCCTCCTCTTCCTCCTCCTCCTTCTCTCCTTCTCCTTCCTCCTCCTCCTTCTTTCTCTTCATCCTCCTCTTCTTCTTCTTCCCCTTCTCCTTCCTCCTCCTCCTTCTTCTCCTTCTTCTCCTGCTCCTCCTTCTCCTGCTCCTTCTCCTCCTCCTTCTCCTGCTCCTCCTCCTCCTTCTTCTCCTTCCTCCTCTTCCTCCTCCTCCTCCTCTCCTCCTCCTTCCTCCTCTCCTTCTCCTCCTCCTCCTCCTTCTTCTCCTTCCTCCTCTCCTCCTCCTCCTCCTCCTCTTCTTCTTCTCCTTCTCCTTCCTCCTCCTCCTCCTTCTCCTACTGCTCCTCCTTCCTCCTCTTCCTCCTCCTCCTTCCTCCTCTCTTTCTCCTTCTTCATCTCCTGCTCCTCCTCCTCCTTCTCCTTCCTCCTCCTCCTTCTTTCTCTTCATCCTCCTCTTCATCTTCTTCCCCTTCTCCTTCCTCCTCCTCCTTCTTCTCCTTCTTCTCCTGCTCCTCCTTCTCCTGCTCCTTCTCCTCCTCCTTCTTCTCCTTCTCCTACTGCTCCTTCTTCTCCTTCCTCCTCCTCCTCCTCTCCTCCTCCTTCCTCCTCTCCTTTTCCTTCTCCTACTCCTCTTCCTTCTTCTCCTTCCTCCTCTCCTCCTCCTCTTCTTCTTCTCCTTCTCCTTCCTCCTCTTCCTCCTCCTCCTTCTCTCCTCCTCCTTCCTCCTCTCTTTCTCCTTCTTCGTCTCCTGCTCCTCCTCCTCCTTCTCCTTCCTCCTCCTCCTTCTTTCTCTTCATCCTCCTCTTCTTCTTCTTCCCCTTCTCCTTCCTCCTCCTCCTTCTTCTCCTTCTTCTCCTGCTCCTCCTTCTCCTGCTCCTTCTCCTCCTCCTTCTTCTCCTGCTCCTGCTCCTCCTTCTTCTCCTTCCTCCTCTTCCTCCTCCTCCTCCTCTCCTCCTCCTTCCTCCTCTCCTTCTCCTTCTCCTGCTCCTCCTCCTTCTTCTCCTTCCTCCTCTCCTCCTCCTCCTCCTCCTGCTCCTCCTCCTTCTTCTCCTTCTTTCTCTTCATCCTCCTCCTCTTCTTCTCCTTCTCCTTCCTCCTCCTCCTCCTTCTTCTCCTCCTCCTCTTCTTCTTCTACCTGCTCCTGCTCCTCTTGCTCCTCCTGCTCCTCGTCCTCCTCCAAATAACAGAGTTGGAAGGGACCTCGGCGGTCATCCAATCCAACCCACTGCTCGAGCAGGAAACCTTATCCCATTTCAGACAAATGACTGTCCAATCTCCTCCTCCTCCTCCTCCCAGTCCTACTAACTTCTGGGAGTTGAAGTCCAGACATCTTAACACCAGACCTCTGGCTTCATGCATACGTTTAGCTGAAGAACTTCCTTCCACGTCCACCAGAGATGGTCGAAAGCACCTTCAGATATGAAAAAGAGTGTCCATCATGTCCTTTTTCTCCTTTGCAGGAAGCTGCACTGCACCAGGAATTACATCCACATGCATCTGTTTATGTCCTTCATCCTGCGTGCTGTGGCTGTCTTCGTCAAGGATTTCATTTTGTTTGAAAACGGAGAGTCCGAGTATTGCTCCATAGGATCGGTCAGTCTCATCTATTCCCCACTCCTCCAGTGTCCTCCTACCTTTGAATGTTGGTTCTCCATTCCCCGTCATTTAACTAACGGTAGTCCTTGACTTACGACCACAATTCAGCCCAAAACGTCCTGTTAGAATAGAATAATATAGAATTTTTTATTGGCCAAGTGTGATTGGACACACAAGGAATTTGTCTGTTGTTGTGAGTTTTGCCCCATTTCATGACCTTTCTTGCCACCATTGTTAAGTGAATCACTGCAGTCGTTAACTTAGTAACACGGTTGTTAAGCAAATCTGGCTTCCCCCTTGACTTTTGTTTGTCAGGAGGTTGCATAACGGGATCCCGTGACCCCCGGGGAAACTGCAACCGTCATAAATACGAGTCAGTAGCCAAGCAACCGGATTCTAATCACGTGACTGTACGGATGCTGGAACGGTCGTAAGTGTGAAAAGCGTTCCTAAGTCAGGGCCGCTGTAACTTTGAGTGGTCACTAAATGAACTGTTGCAGGTCGAGGACTCGAGTTTAGTTTGTAGTTTCAAACGGTTGCTAAATGAATACTTGCTGAATATTTTGAGGTCAAACGAGGCCTCACCTTTTCAAATAACTAAGAATGCTCTTTTTAATTGCCTAGTTAAATTTGTCGGTTGCAACCTTTGCGTTAAGAACACATCCGGAGTGTAAAAAAAAACAAAAAAAAAACCCCAAGCAGGATATTGCTAATAAAAACCAACCAGTGGAGAAAAAAAATAAAAATAAAAAAAAAAAATAAAAAAAAATAAATAAAAAAAAATAAATAAAATAATAATACATGATATTGCATCATATTTTTCCTCAAACAGAAGTTGGCTTTTTAGCACATGTGTGTGCAGATTTAGTCCTGAAGAGAGACAGAGGGAGGAAAAAAAATACACTTCAATTTTGCCAAGTCATTTTTACAATCCGTAAATACGAAGAGGTCGTTTGGGTCCGTGGCTCTTCCCGATGACAGAAGGATTATGCAAAGAAATACTATCAAGAAGACAAACAGCCTTAATAACTTTTTCTGATTCAGGGCTGTTTTTTATTTTATTTTAATTTGATTTATATGCCGCCCTTCTCCGGAGACTCAGGGCAGCTGACAATGCATTAAGCAAGAGCCTTCATACTTTTGTATATTTATACAAAGTCAGCTTATTTCCCCCACAATCTGGGTCCTCAATTTACCCACCTTAGAAAGGATGGAAGGCTGAGTCAACCTTGAGCCTGGTGAGATTCGAACTTACAGTAATTGCAGACAGCTGGTCTTAATAACAGGGTGCTTTAGACCACTGTACTACCAAGGCTCTTTCTCTTTTCAGCTGTTGGGGGGAAAAAAACCTGAACGACAAAGATTGTTGCTTCCTGAACAACAACAATTGGGGAAGCGTGGGGGGGGGGGTGTTTTATAAATGTTTGGCTAGCCATCACCAAAAAAAACAATACTTTATGTATATTTATTTGTATTCTGGTATTATTGTTTTTACAAATAACGTAACTCAAGGCCACCAACATTACCCCACACATTTTCCTCCTCTTATTTTCTACACAACGACAACCTTGGGGTGGGGTGGGCAGAGAGAGAAAGAGTGTGAGTTGCCCAAAGTCACTCAGATGGCTTTCGTAGCTAAGCAGAACTAGAACTCACGGTCTCCTAGTGATTGGCTTGAAGTCACCCAGCTGGCTTTCATGGCGAAGATGGTACTAGAACTCACCGTCTCTTAGTGATTGGCTCGAAGTCACTCAGATGGCTTTTATAGTTAAGGCGGTACTAGAACTCACCGTCTCCTAGTGATTGGCCCAAAGTCACCCAGCTGGCTTTGATGCCTTCACTTTATTGGGTGCCTCTGTAACATCAACGGTCACTAAATGAATGGCTGTTAGTCCAGCCAAGCATCTGAATTTTGATTGGGTGACCATGGGGATGCTGCAACAGTCATAAGCATGAAAAGCAGACCTGAGATCATTTTTCTTAGTGCCCTTGACTTATGACTAAATGAACTGTCATAAGTCGAGGACTACGGTCATAAGTGGACAACGGCCTAGGAGCAAGCGGAGAAAAATGTGTCTGCCATCAAAGGGTGTTTTAGAGCCACATGCATTGATGGGAAAGTGTGTCTAGACACCAAATAAATAGCAACTTTGCAAACTTGAATGCTTAATCCAAGTTGGTTTGTTTCCCTTTTTCAGGCGGGTTGCAAGGCTGCAGTGGTCTTTTTCCAGTACTGCATCATGGCTAATTTCTTTTGGCTCCTGGTCGAGGGCTTATATCTTCACACCCTCCTGGTCATCTCCTTCTTTTCGGAGAAGAAATACTTCTGGTGGTACATCGTCATAGGCTGGGGTACTGTGACTTTGTCGTCATCTTTTGTTTCCCTACACAGATGCCTTCCATTTCATTGCCCTTATTCTTGTATTTATTGGCTAGTTTATCTGCACCCTGCCTTTAATATTTTTTATAAATAACTCAAGGGGGCGAACATGTGTTAGATTCCTTCCTCCTCCGGTTTTCCCCACAACAACAGCCCTGTGAGGTAGGCTGGGCTGAGAGGGGGGGGGAACTGACCCAAAGTCACCCGGCTGGCTTTTGTGCCTAAGGCAGGACTAGAATTCGCTGTCACCTAGTGCTTGGTCCAAAGTCACTCAGCCGACTTTCATGGCTAAGGTAGAACTAGCACTTATGTCTCCTGGCTTCTTGCCAGGTGCTTTAACTACTAGAACAATGATTGGTTTGGATGCTGATTGGCCTAGAGTTACCCAACTGGTTTTTGTGCCTAAGGTGATGCTAGAATTCACCGCCTCCTGGCGATTGGCCCAAAGTCACTCAGCCGGCTTTCATGCTTAAAGCAGGACTAGAACTCACCGTTTCCTGGTCATTGGCCCAAAGTCACCCAGCCGGCTTCCACACCAAAGGCGATACTAGAATTCACCATCTCCTGGTGATTGGCTCAAAGTTCACCCTTCCCATATAATAATAATATTCAAACTGGTGTCCAGCAAGCAAAATAACCTTGTGCTGCTAATTCGGCACATCTGATTGTGTTTTTTCTTGTTCTGCCTTATGCACCGTTTTGAGGTTGTGCAGTTAACCAAAAGTGACAACTCCTTAATTTTCTGTTGTCAGGTGCGCCAATGCTGTTTATCTTGGCTTGGACCGTCACGAGGATTCACTATGAAAATACGGGGTAAGTATGCATCTCCGTTCTGTTTTTATCCAGCTGAAAGAGCATGTGACGCTTTGAAAGAGGCTATTTGGGTAGTCCCCGACTTACGGCTGTCCTTGAGCCTGCAACAATGGTCAGAAGTTGGTGGGGCACAGCCCTTTCAAGCAGGGTGGTCTTTTGGGGGTTTTAGATCATTAAGATCTGAGGACTCCCAACTCAAACCTGGATCTTCCATGGTTCGCTGGAGAAGAGAAGGAAAAAGAACTTGCATTTATTTACTGTAGGTAGTCCTTGACTTATGACCAATTCAACAATTTGTGACTGTTCAGAGTTACAATTTGGCTCCCACAGGTTACTTATGATCCAGATTCAAAGTCCTCTGCCCCTTGTGACCACATGGTCACCTTCCTTCCTTCCTTCCTTTCTTCCTTCCTTCCTCCTCCCCTTCCTTCCTTCCTTCCCGCTTGCCTGCCTTCCGCCTCCCCTCCCTCCTTCCTTCTTTCCATCTTTCTTTCTTTCTTCTTTCTTTTCTCTGTCTTCCTTTCTTCCTTCCTTCTTTCCATCATTCTTCCTTTTTTCTTTTTTCTATCTTCCTTCCTTCTTTCCTTCCTTTTCTTTCTTTCTTTCCTTCTCTACATCTTTCTCCTTCTCTCCTTCCTTCCCTCCCTCCTCCTCCTTCTCCTTTCTTCTTCTTTTCCTTCCTTCCCTCCCTCCCTCTTCCTCCTCCTTTTTTCTACTTCTCTTTCCTTCCTTCCCTTCTTCCTTCCCCCCTCTTCTTCCTCCTTTTTTCTACTTCTCTTTCCTTCCTTCCCTCCTTCCCTCCCTCCCTTATTTGTTTGTTTGTTTGTTTTCTTTTCTTTATTTTTTTATTTTTTCAATTATTTTATTGCATTTATATGACCCCGCTCTCACTATCAAGCAACCTTGCCCAGCTTACAATGTCAAAAATAGCAGCCTAATACAATCAAAATATTAAAAGCATAAAACATTGGTACAGTAAAAGTTGAAACATTAATATATTCATTTATGGCTATTTGCAATCTCCCACAACCACAATTTATGAGATTTTTTTGCTGGAAACCAGCATTTATTTCCAATTTCTGGCAAAAAAAAATGCCCAATGGTAATACTTAATGACCGCAGCAGCAGTCGCTGAACAAACCCAGCATTGACTTAAAAAGCATGTTTGCTTAACGGCTGGTGTAGAAAAAGGTTGAAAAATTGGGCACGGTTGTGTGAGGACCTGTTTAACGACCAACACAAGTTGCAGGTTCCATTCTGGTCATAACTCGAGGACTATCTGTGTCGCCTGCATTTGGGAGGGCTTCTGGAGCATTCCGGCCATGTATTTTATTTGTGTCATTGTAATCATTTTTTTTTTCTTTCTGTTGGCTTCCTCTGTTATCCTTTGAGTATAAATCTAGAAAGTTTCATCTAATTTGAGAATTTTTTTTCAGTTGCTGGGATTTAATCGAATCTCCATATTGGTGGATTATCAAGGCTCCCATTTTGGTTTCTATACTGGTAAGGTAGCTCTGCGGTTTTCGATTTCTTTCACCGTCTAAACCCGTGATGGCGAACATATGGCAGGCATGCCAGAAGTGGCACGTAGATGTAGCGCCCTCTCTGATGGCACGCGAGCTGTTGCCGCAGTTCAGCTCCACAGGTGCCTGCACCTCCTACCGTCCAGCTGATCTTCGGGTCTCTGCCGCGCGAAGGGCGGGGCATGGGGGAACATGTGCGGGGGCGGGGCACATGCAGAGGGTTGCATGTGGATGCGCAGGGGTGGGGCACATGCATGGGGGCTGCACACGCCCCGCCCCATGCAATGCATTTTGGGGATTCAGTGCTTTACATACTCAGTCTGGAAACAGTTAGCTATCGCTGGTCTAAACTAAGGGACTTCAAACTTAGCTGGCTGAGGAATTCTGGGAGTTGAAGTCCACAAGTCTTAAAGTTGCCAAATTTGGAGTAAATACCCTGAAATAACTTCCTGACATCTCTGTGGTTTGATTCTGTGTCAATAAATAGTACAGGTGGTTCTCGACTTATGACCACAAAGTTGAACCCAAAACTGCCATTGCTAAGCAAAACAGTTGTTACATGAATTTTGCCCCATTTAAAGGCACCGTTGTTAAGTGAATCACTGCAGTTGTTCAGTGAATCTGGCTTCCCCATTGACTTTGCTCGTCAGTGGGCCACAAAAGAGGATCACGTGACTCTGAGACACTGCGACCGGCATAAATATGAATCAGTTACCAAGTTTCTGAATTTTTGATCACATGAGCAAGGGGGGATGGTCGTAACTGTGAAAAACGGTCATAAGTCACTTTTTAAAGTGATCTTGTATCTTTGAATGGTCACTAAATGAATGGTTGTAAGTCGAGGACTGGTTTGATTCTGTGCAAATAAACAGAACTGGTGGTTTTTTATTTATGACCACAATTCAGGGGTGAAATCCATCAGGTTCTGGCGAACCGGTAGCGGAAATTTTGAGTAGTTCGGAGAACTGGCAAATACCACCTCTGGCTGGCCCCAGAGTGGGGTGGGAATGGGGATTTTGCAATATCCTTCTCCCAGGAGTGGGGAGGGAATAGGGATTTTGCAGTATCCTTCCCCTGCCACGCCCACCAAGCCACGCCCACAGAACTAGTAGTAAAAAAAATTTGAATTCCACCACTGGCACAATTGAACCCCAAACTTCCATTGCTAAGCAAGACGGTTGTTAAATGATTTTCGCCCCATTTTATGATGTTTCTTACCACCGTTGTTAAGTGAATCACCACAGTTGTTAAATTAGTCACATGGTTTGTTAAGCAAACCTGACTGAGCTTTCCTGTAGAAGGAAAATATGGAGAGATTTCCTTCAGGACTACTTAAATGGAACTGAGCCCAAAGATAAATTGCATAAGAAACAAATACAGGGTATAGCTATTCCTCGACTTACAACCGTTCATTTAGTGCCTGTTCAAAGTTAACAACCGCACTGAAAAAAAGCGACTTATCCTCACACTTACGACCATTGCAACATCCCCTGTGTCATACGATCAAAAGTCGGGCCTTTGGCAACCAACATGCATTTATGACGTTTGCACTGTCCTGGGGTCGTATGATCACCCCTTGGTGATTTTTCCAGCTGGCTTCGGACAAGCCAAGTCGATGGGAGAAGTTGGATTCGCTTAATGACCGCACAATTCACTTAATGACTGCCCGGTTCACTTAATGACACCAGATTCACCTAAGCGTAGTAACTCCTTGCTGACTATGGCACAAAATGTTTTAAAGATCAGGTGCGACTCACTTAACAGTTGCCTTGCTTAGCAATGGAAATACTGCTGGTCACAAGTCGAGGACTACCTGTACAATGCCAGTTCTCTATGCCTTTTGCCTGTTGTTCTGAAAGATGTCTCAGAAATAAGAGGATCCATAACCGTTTTGCTCTACAGATTTCGTCTTCTGCACAACAAGGAATTTTATTGCTCTTTTTTTAATATGTTCGACAGGTCAATTTCGTGCTTTTTATATGCATCATACGGATCTTGATTCAGAAGCTTCACTCTCCAGATGTCGGGCGAAATGAAACAAGCCAATATTCGTAAGTTCAGGCCTGAAGCTTTTTAGCCCCATGAATTGTCCTGAGTTGGCCTCGTGGATCTAATTCAGGATCAGAGATCTCTATCGGGCGGGGGTGCAGGTGGGGGATCCAAAAAATGGTGGGTGCAATCAGCCCATTAAGCTCTGCCCCGTTTTTATGTGTATTTTAGGCAGTCCTTGACTTACGACCAAAACGGAGCCCAACATTTCCTCTCCTGACTTGTTCAACGTAGTTGTTAAGTGAATTTGGGCCCCTTTCTCGATCTTTCTTGCCACCATTGTTAAGCAAATCACTTCAGTTGTTAAGTTAGTCACACGGTTGTTAAGTGAATCTGGCTTCCCCCATTGACTTTGTCGGAAGGTCGCAAAAGGGGGTCACGTGACACACACACACACATGACGATCGCCAGGGACACGGCGATCATCATAAATACACGCCAGTTGCCAAGCATCTGAATTTTGATCATGGGAGCACAGGGAAGTTGTCAGGACTAGAACTCCCGGTCTCCTGGTGATTGGGCCAAAGTCACCCAGCTGCTTTCAGGGCTAACGCGGGACTAGATCTCCCAGTCTCCTGGTGATTGGGGCAAAATCACCCAGCTGCTTTCATGGCTAAGGCAGGACAGCGGGACTAGAACTCCCAGTCTCCTGGTTTCTAGCCTGGTGCCTTTACCACTAGGCCAAACAGTTAAGGATTAGAACGATTTCCAGGATGTGAATCTCTCACCTGAGTGACTTGCAGTTCTCTCCTGTCCTCCATGATGAAATGATTTATCATTATAGGGCCTCCTCCTTGAGCTGCTGGCTGGACTAGAGGACCTCCAAGGTCCCTTCCAACTCGGTTATTCCGCTATACCCGCAAACCCCACTCCTAGCGCTGATAATCTCCATGTCTTCTTGCCCCCGTGTCTGTCTTTTTCAGGAGGCTAGCCAAATCCACTCTACTTCTGATCCCTCTGTTTGGTATCCACTACACCATATTTGCCTTTTTTTCCGGACACGGTCAAGAAAGAAGTGATGTACGTCAAACTGGTCTTCGAACTTGTTTTGGGGTCCTTCCAGGTGAGCCTTCTGTCATTTCCAACCATCGTCACCATACCACCAGGGCAGCGGGTGAAATGCTCCCAGTTCGGAACGGTTCGGTCAAATCAGTAGCGATGACAGCGTGAGGCTCCGCCCACCCACCCGGTTATCGTTACTTCCTGGTTTTAACCGGGAAGTAATCTGTTTTTTACCCTCTGCACATGCACAGAAGGGTTTTTCCATGCACAATGATTCCAAGTGTGCACATGATGCGCGGAAGCAAAGCGAGAGAGAGAAAGCGCAGCGCGTGCACTTCCGAACCAGTTGGGAAGGCAAGTAGATTTCACCCCTGCACCAGGGGTTTTCGAAAACTCGGTGACTTTAATAAAACTTGTGGACTTCAACTCCTAGAATTCCTCAGCCAGATTGTGGACTTCAGCTCCCACAATCTGGCTGGGGGAATTCTGGGAATTGAAGTCCACAAGTCTTAAAGTTGCCGAGTTTGGATATCAACCTGCCGCTATCTGCCACAGTCCTATAGGAATCCTTTCCTAGAATACTCAGAATGCCAGAGAGAGCTTGGGTTCAAGGATGGGTGGGTGGTATTTAATGGCTGGGGGCTGTCATAAGTCATAAGTTTATTTGTCAAGCATGTATAAGATAACAGGTAAAAGTATAAATATAATTTGAATACATGAAAAGAGTAAGAGTAAAAAGGAATATTAGGACAGGGACGGTAGGCACGCTGGTGCGCTTATGCACGCCCCTTACAGACCTCTTAGGAATGGGGTGAGATCAACAGTAGACAGTTTAAGGTTAAAGTTTTGGGGGTTTGGGGAAGAAACTACAGAGTCAGGTAGTCCATTCCAGGCATTGACCACTGTTACTGAAGTCATATTTTCTGCAATTGAGTTTGGAGCGGTTTACCTTGAGTTTGTATCTATTATTTTCTCGTGTATTGTTATGGTTGAAACACCTCCCAAAACAGTAGGTGCTGAGAAGAAAGGAAGAATTAGGAGGAGAGGAAGAAAAAAGAAGTGGAGGGGGGACGGAAGGAAGGAAAAGAAGAAGAAAGAAAAAGAAATGAAGGGAGGGAGGGAGAGAAGGAGGGAGGGAGAAAAGAAAAAGAAGGAAGGAAAGGAGAGAGAGAGGAAGAAAGAAAAGGAAGGAAGAAAAGAAAGAAAGGAAGGAAAGAAGGAAGGAGGGAGAAAAGGAAGGAAAGAAGGAAGAAAAGAAAGAAAGAAAGAAAGGAGAAAAGGAAGGAAAGAGAAGGAAGGAAAGAAAGAAAGAAAGGAGGGAGAAAAGGAAGGAAAGAGAAAGACAGAAAGAGGAAAGAAGGAAGGAAGAGAAAGAAAAAAAGAAAGAAAGAAAAAGGGAGGGAGGGAGAAAAGGAAGGAAAGAGAAAGACAGAAAGAGGAAGGAAGGAAGGAAGAAAAAGAAAGAAAAAAGAAAGAGGGAGGGAGAAAAGGAAGGAAAGAGGAAGGAAGGAAGGAAGAAAAAGAAAAAGAAAGAAAGAAAAAGAAAGAAAGAGGGAGAGAGAGAAAGAAAAAAAGAGAGGGAGGGAATGGGGTTGCAGCTTTATGCACTGATTATATTATGTAGTTGGGTCATGAAATGCCTGCAGGAAAACTACCAACCTCAGCCCCAAGAACCTCACAGTCCTCCTCCTCCCTCCTTCCTCCTCCTAAACCTCACTCCCTTCTAGCCCTGATGACGTTCCCTAGCTGGGTCACAAGACGTCTGACAGAAAGCCCCCAGGCTCACAGACCCCCAAGGACTCCCACATTCATGATGTTCTTCTTTTCCTGGCATCCTGCACAGAGTCCTCCTGGTTGAAATCCTTCCCCTCTTTTTTTTCCCATTTTCTCCTTCAGGGCTTTGTGGTTGCGGTGTTGTATTGCTTCGTCAACGGGGAGGTAAGATGTTGGAAGCCTTGTTCAACCCGGGGAGGAGTTTTTAGTTTCTGAAGTTAATCATCATCTCCCTTTTTTTGGTTCCCCCATCAGTTAATGCATAGATTAAATTTAATTACATTTGCTTTTTAATTTTGCAAGGTCAACGAAGGGGCTGGTGTGCATCCCATAACAACAGACAGTAAGAATTTCTGCATTAAGACAGGAAACCTGGCCAGGGGTGCAAAGCCTGATCTGAATAATTATGAAGCAATCTCTCTCTCCAATAACCGTTGCCTGATGTAAGATAAATCCAGGAACCTGGAAGGGTTTTATTTTTTTAATTACTGCTCAATTTTAATGCAAAATGGCTCTGATTAAATTTGAGTTTCCAGATTAGTCCCATCAGACACTGAATATCAGCTCAATAAAATGCATCCCTGAAAACAGAAATTGTCCCTGACTTGTGTCTGGAAATTGCACGGATACAGGGAATCCTTGACTTCCAACAGTTCATTCGGTAGCTCTTTGAAGTTATAATGGTGCTTAAAAAAAGTGACTTATGACCGTTTTTTTCACACTTACGACCATTGCAGCCTCCCCGTGATCAAAATTCAGACATTTGGCAACTGATTCATATTTATGACGGTTGAGTTTCCCTTTTGCGACCATCTTGACAAACAAAGTCAATGAGGGAAGCCAGATTCCCTTAACAACCCTGTGGCTAACTTAACAACTGCAGTGATTCACTTAACAACGGTGGCAAGAAAAGTCATAAAAATGGCCCAAAATTCACTTAATTGTCTTGCTTAGCAACAGAAATTCTGGACTCCGTTGTAGTTACAGGTTGAGGTCAGGTAGTCCTCCATTCATGAATGTCGCTTAATGGTGGATTCTCTCAGTTTATGACACATGACCCTGGGATACTGCAACCGTCATAAATATGAATCGGTAGCCAAGTGTCCAAATTTTGATTACCTGACTACGGGGATCCTGCAACAGTCATAAGTGCGAAAAACAGTCCTGTGTTACTTTTTTCCGTGCCGTCATAACTTTGAACCGTCAGTAAACGAATGGTTGTAAGTAGAGGACTATCTGAATTTTGTTTTTCTCCTCTCCTGTGCCTCTCTCCCCCATCTCAGGTTCAATCCGAAATGAAACGCAAATGGCGTAGGTGGCATCTGGAACGCTTCCTGGGTTCAGACATGAAATATCACCATCCATCTGTTGGAAGCACCGGCACCAATTTTACCACTCAGATCTCCATGTTGGCCACCTGCAGCCCCAAAACTCAACGTCGCTCCACTTTTCAAGCTGAAAAATCTCTGGTTTGAGACGTGGAGGCCGAAGACAATCCAGCCAAGCCCGTCTGGCAAAAGCTGCAAGCAACAGAATTTGGGAATCAAAAGTATTTGGCATTATTATTGTTGTTGTTATTTTTAAAACCATATTTTGGGAAGCAGAATTGGGACAAAGTTTTGTGGCCCAGAGACTTGGAACGAGAAAAGTTAAGTCTGGACAAATTCCTCCTCCTTTTTCCGATCTGGAATCGAAGGTGAAATTTTTAAAAAAATCAGCTTTCAAATCGTTTCGCTGATGAAGTGGTCTACTTGGGTCATGAAATGTCTACAAAAAAACAAACAAACAACTGAGCTCAGAGAGCACCAAGGACCTCCCCTCTTCCTCTTCCTCTTCCTCTTCATTTTCTTTCTCCTCCTTTTCCTCTCTGCAAACCCTACTCCCTTCTAGCTCTGATGATGTTCCCTAGTTGGGTCATGAAACATCTGCACGAAGGCCACCAAGCTCAGAGAGCACCAAGGACACCATAGTCGCCGTCTTCTTCTTCCTCTTCCTCTTCTTCTTCTTCTTCTTCTTTTTCTTCTTCTTCTCCTCCTCCTCCTCCTTCTTCTTCTTCTCCTTCTTTCTTCTTCTTTCTTCTTTCTTCTTCTTCTTTTTCTTTCTTTCTTCTTTTTCTTTCTTCTTTCTTCTTTCTTCTTCTTTCTTTCTTTTTTTCTTTTTTCTTTCTTCTTCCTTCTTCTTCTTTCTTTTTCTTCTTCTTCTTTCTTCTTTTTCTTTCTTCTTTCTTCTTCTTCTCCTTCTCCTTTCTTCTTTCTTTCTTCTTCTTCTTCTTCTTCTTCTTCTCCTCCTCCTCCTCCTCCCCCTTCTTCTTCTCCTTCTCCTTCTTCTTCTTCTTCTTCTTTCTTCTTCTCCTTCTCCTTCTTTCTTCTTCTTCTTCTTTCTTCTTTTTCTTTCTTCTTTTTTCTTCTTTCTTTCTTCTTCTTCTTCTTCTTCTTCTCCTTCTTCTTCTTCTTCTTCTTCTTCTTTCTTCTTCTCCTTCTCCTTCTTTCTTCTTCTTTCTTCTTCTTCTTTCTTCTTCTTCTTCTTTCTTTCTTCTTCTCCTTCTCCTTCTTTCTTCTTTCTTTCTTTCTTCTTCTTCTTCTTCTCCTTCTCCTTTCTTCCTTCTTCTTCTTTCTTCTTTTTCTTTCTTCTTTCTTCTTCTCCTTCTCCTTTCTTCTTTCTTTCTTCTTCTTCTTCTTCTTCTTCTTCTTTCTTCTTCTCCTTCTCCTTCTTTCTTCTTCTTTCTTCTTCTTCTTCTTCTTTCTTCTTCTTCTTTCTTTCTTCTCCTTCTCCTTCTTTCTTCTTCTTCTTTCTTCTTTTTCTTTCTTCTTTCTTCTTCTCCTCCTCCTTTCTTCTTTCTTTCTTCTTCTTCTTCTTCTTCTTCTTCTTCTTCTCCTCCTCCTCCCCCTTCTCCTTCTCCTTCTCCTTCTTCTTCTTCTTTCTTCTTTCTTCTTCTTCTTCTTTCTTTCTTCTTTTTCTTTCTTCTTTTTTCTTCTTTCTTTCTTCTTTTTCTTTTTTCTTTCTTCTTTCTTCTTCTTCTTTCTTTTTCTTCTTCTTCTTCTCCTTCTCCTTTCTCCTTTCTTCCTTCTTCTTCTTCTTCTTTCTTTCTTCTTTTTCTTTCTTCTTTCTTCTTCTTCTCCTTTCTTCTTTCTTCCTTCTTCTTCTCCTCCTCCTCCTCCTCCTCCTCCTCCTTCAGCAACCAAACTGAGACAGCACCAAGACCCTCACAGTCCTCCTCCTCCTCTTTCCCTTTCTCTTCTTTTTCCTCCTCCTCCCTATTCTCCTCCTCCTCCTCATTCTCCCCTTGTCCTTCATGCTGCAACCCCCCACTCCCTTCTAGACTTGATGAGCACCAAGGACCCTACAATCCTCCACCTCCTCTCTACAAACCCCATTCCCTTGAAGCACTGATGGTGTTACCTGGTTGGGTCAAGAAACGTTTGCGAGAAAACCCCCAAGCTCAGAGAGCATCAAGGATTCCACAATCCTCCTCCTTCTCCTCCCTCCCACAAACGCCATTCCCTTCCAGCACTGATGACATTACCTAGTTGAGTCACGAAACGTCTGCGAGAAAACCCCCAAGCTCAGAGAGCATCAAGGACCTCGCCAGATTATTTCATTTGCCATCAGATTCCACAGGAAAAAACCTGAGGAGGGATTAGGGTTCTTCAGACCATTAGAACCCAAATCTGTTCCTTTCCCTTTTTTTCCCTAGTTTCTACAAACCTTCCTGTACCTTGAATGCTGAAATGCAGGTAGTTCTCGACTTACGACCAGTTGCTTACCAAACTTTTGATGTTACCAAGGACTTCCCAGAGCTGCTTATGTCCCGTTTTCAGAGTTACAATGGCCGCACACCTCCCCTCCTGGTCACATTTTTGGCACTTTGCAACTGGCTAAACTTCACAGGAATTTGCAGTGTGCTGTAGTCACATAACCACAATTTGTGAGTTGTTTATCAGTTCCTGGCATTAATTTCCAGTTTCTGGCAAAAAAATTGTTTTTTTCCCATTGGGGGAAACATTCATTTAATAACTGTGTTGTTTACTTAATACCTGTGGCACTTGCTAAATGAAAATGTCCTGTCTTGTGATGCCTCGACCTACGACCACAATTTATGACCAGGTAATCCTCAACTTACAACCACAATTCAGCCCAAATATTTCTATGGCTAAGAAAGACAATTAAGTGAATTTTCCCACATTTTACGAGCTTTCTTCCCACTGTTGTTAAGTGAATCACTGCAGTTGTTCACTTTACAACCCAGTTGTTAAGTGAATCTGGCTTCCCCATTGACTTTGCTTGTCAGAAGGTCGCAAAATGAGATCACATGATCCCAGGGACGCTGCAACCGTCATAAATATGAGTCGGATGCCAAGCGTCTGAATTTTGATCACATGATCATGGGATGCTGCAAAGGTCGTAACTGAAAAAAATGGTCATAAATCACTTTTTTTGGTGCCATTGTAACTTTGGATGGTCGCTAAATTAATGGTTGTAAGTCAAGGACTACCTGCACTATCGTAGCAGCTTCTAAATTGTAGAAATTAGAAGCTGTTGGTGCTATAAATAAAGATGGTTTTCTGAATTTACAGCGTATTTGTAATTAACGTTGGGTCTCTGAACCCACAGATGATAGCGAAGCCGCAAATGATGGTTAGAAAAAGTTCACACAGCACGCTATCAAGGCTGCAAGCAAGACTTCTTGGTAAATTACGAAGCCTGCCTACATCCAAGATGAGGAAGAAATGGTTTGTGAAGGAGTTAAGTTGTCCTTCTCAAACTATTCCAGAAAATCCTGAGCAACCACATCTCCCAACCTTGACTGACCAACCTTGACCATTTTTCAGTGGTGATTAGCTTCTGGGCTTGTGTCCTGTGGCTTCATCCAGAGGTCCATCACCATTGGATGGATACTACTACCCATGAAAGCCTTCATTGATAGCAGATCGTTTTGGTTTCCTATGTATCTGTTGATACATCTGAAGGATATCAAGGCTGGTGACAAGATTGTTGATTTTTATCTCTTTCATTTTCACACCACGAAACTCACAAGCCTGAAAATTGAGAAGATAACCAACAGAGGTGGACATTTTTGGACAACCTACCATCTCTTGCCAACCTTTTTCTACATAAGAGCTGAGGAACAGCTAACTTTGATGTTCAACCAACCATCAGTCAACAATTCTCCACTGTGGCTTCCATCTTGTAAATATTTCAGATATCTGAAATCTGAACATATTTTTTTTCATGGCATTCCACATTTTCCAATAAGAAAAATCCATCAAACGTGCGAAGAATTCTTGTTTCTTTTGACCTTCAAACCTTTTCTTATTTATTGAGCCGTTAACTGTAAATATGAGCTTTTCCCTGAATTCATCTCAGGTTTTGCTTTTTTTTAAAAAAAAAAAAAAATTCAGAATAGTGAGATGGAGGTGAGTAGGACAAGGTGGTTTTTGTGTGTGTGCGTGTGTGTGTGATTATCATTGCCAAAAAAAATAAAAATAAAGTTACTGCACCTCGTTATATTGGAGGGAACGATGACTGTATGGTTTCTGCAACTCAGTTCTCATTAGTATAAAGTATTTATGTAAAATTATGCTGAGCATAAGAAATGCTGCCGGATCTGAAATGTATTGATTGGTTGACTTGGTCATTAATTTTTCACAATTTTCTAGTTTGGCTGCGGGTTACCGTGTGAGGATTATCCAATTCTAGATAACTTATTGGAAGGAGATAAGCGTATTATAACATTATTTCATTACTGTGTCTCACACACATATGAATGCCCAGTGCAAGAAGTGCCCACTTCTTACCTGTGGAAGGTAAGAACAGTGCTGGGGGGCATGATCAGCTGTGGCGCATGTGGGAACCTTTTTAAAAACTTTTTAAAAGCATTTTTTACTCCCGGTTTGGGCAATTAGGTAGTTAAAAAAATGCTTTTAAAAAGTAAAAAAAAAAAGTTCCGATGATCAGCTGAGCGACGCGCAATTGTCGGAACTTTTTTTTTTTTTTTTTTTTACTTTTTAAAGCATTTTTAACTACCGGTTTAGAAAAAAATTCTTTAAAAGTTTTTTTTTTAAAGTTCCGACGATCACACGTCGCTCAGCTGATCATCGGAACTTTTTTTTTTTTTTTACATTTTTTACTACCGGTTCGGGATAACCGGCCCGAACTGGTAGCATTTCACCCCCTGGAAGGGACCTTGGGGGTCTTCTGGTCAAGCAAGAGACCCTATAGTACCATTTCAGACAAATAGTTGTCCAGTTTTTTCTTTAAAACATCCAGTGTTGGTGCATCCACAACAGAGATGGTATTCAGTTGGTTCGTACCAATTCGCACGAACTGGTAGCGGAAATCGCAGGTGGGCCCACCCACTCATCTTGGCTCTATGCTGTCCTATTTAGGAACTAGGGAATTTCTCCTTAGTTCCAGGTTGCTTCTCCCCTTGGTTAGTTTCCATCCGTTGCTTCTTGTCCTGCCCTCAAGTGCTTTGGAGAATAGCTTGACTCCCTCTTCTTTGGGGCAGTCCCTTGAATATTACCCACTATCCATTCATTATATAAATTCATTACTGACTATAACTTTATAATTATATTGCACAACAGCCTTGTAGAAGTTGTAGACATTGGTAGAAGCAGAATTTAGATGGCTGGAGCCATTCCAACTTCCCAACTATTCTTTGAGCAACTTTTGAGGCAGTTCGGTCTAGCGGTTAAGGCTCCGGGTTACAATTTATTTATTTATTTATTTTTAAATTTGTATACTGCCCTTCTCCCTGAGGACTCAGGGCGGTGAACAGCCAAATAAAAACAAAAACTACAAACATTAAAATACAATTAAAAAGATATATATAAATTTGGCCCCATGATTAAACACAATAACAAAATACAAAATAGGAGATTAGTGAGTTCTAGTCTTGCTTTAGGCATGAATGTGGGCTGGGCCCACATTCTGGTTATTTTGGCCAATAACCAGGAGACAGTGGTTCTAGTCTTACCTTAATTCTAAACTCCACCTGGCTGGGTGACTTTGGGCCAATCTCTAGGAGATGGTGACTTCTAGTACCGCCTCAAGCATGAAAACTGGCTGTGTGTCTTCACCAATCACCAGGAGATGGTGACTTCTAGTCCTGCCTTAGGAATGAAAGCTAGCTGGCTGACTTTGGGCCAGTCCCTCTTGTTTCTGAGCCAGCCCACCTCACACGGTTGTTGTTGTGGGGAAAACAGGAGAAAGAAAGAGTATTAAGTATGTTCAATGCCTTGAGTTATTTCTCAAAATGACGACGACATTAAAAAAAACGACGACATTAAAAAAAAATCAACTTCAGCAAATCCATCTGCCTTCAAAGAGGAAGCCAGAATGGAAAACAGTACAGACAGTCCTCAACTTACAACCATTTCAGTGGTGGGTTCCAAAATGTTTTTACTACCGGTTCTGTGGGTGTGGCTTGGTGGGTGTGGCATGGCTTGGTGGGCGTGGCATGGCTTGGTGGGCGTGGCAGGGAAAGGATACTGCAAAATCCCCAATTCCTCCCGATCAACTGGGACTCAGGATGACCGAGTCAGAATTTTTACTACCGGTTCTCTAAACTACTGAAAATTTCTACTACCGGTTCTCCAGAACTGGTCAGAACCTCCTGAAACCCACTTCTGAATCATTCATTTAGTGACAATTTGGTGTTCCAACGACATTGAAAAAAGTGACTTATGACCATTTGTCACACTTAACGACCGTTGCAGCTTCCCCATGGTCACGTGATCAAAATTCAGCCGCTTGGCAACTGACTCACATTTATGACGGTTGCAGTGTCCCAGGGTCATGTGATCCCCTTTTGCAACCTTTTATGAAAGTCCATTCACTGAACGACTAAATAACTGCAATTGTTCACTTTACAACTGAGGGAAGCAAGGTCCACGACATGGGCCTAACCTCCCTTAACCACCGTCTCCCTTAGCAATGGAGATGTTGGGGCCGGTTGTGGTCGTAACTCGACTACCTACATAGAAAGAAGCCACCTGTTCATTATAGTCTGCATTTTATTAGCCGAGATGGAATTCTCTTATATTTCCTCAGAGGATAGTTTTAATCAGACACCAGATAATGATCATTAAATTATCCCTGGGGTGATTTTTTCCTTGTTGGTGATTCACACAAACACTGGCTTCCTTGCTGGGATGCTAGATAATAATTCCCTGGAATTAGAACATAGAATAACAGAGTGGGAAGGGACCTTGGAGGTCTTCTAGTCCAACCCCCTGCTTAGGCAGGAAACCCTACCCCACTTCAGACAAATGGTTATCCAACCTCTTCTTAAAAACTTCCAGTGTTGGAGCAGTCACAACTTCTGGAGGCAAGTTGTTCCACTGATTAATTGTTCTAATTGTCAGGAAATTTCTCCTTAGTTCTAGGTTGCTTCTCTCCTTGATTAGTTTCCACCCGTTGCTTCTTGTTCTACCCTCAGGTGCTTTGGAGAATAGCTTGACCCCTCCTCTTTTTCGTGGCAACCCCTCGAATATTGGAAAATTGCTAACATGTCACCCCTGGTCTTTCTTAGTTCCTATTTGGCTTGCATTCTTCCAAATTTTCTGTCTCCTACCATAAATATGAATATATAAGTGATTTCCAGCAGTTTTCACCTAAGTAATCTTCCCTGCAGTTTTTCATTTCTCTCGACTGAGTTGGAAGAAAGAGAGAAAAGGCGAAAATCCAGCCACCCTGACAGATGCAATTTGCTATTTTACTCTCTTCCTCAACAGATCCTGCAAAGGCAGTCCTCGGTTTACAACCCTGCACAGGCAGTCCTCGGCTTATGACCATAACTGTGATAAGAGTTTCCATAAGCCAAGAAAGGCGGTCATTAAGTGAGTCACTGCTAATTTTTCTGGCCATTTTTGACCTGGTGGTTCAGTGAATCAGTGCTGTTGTTAAATGAATCATGTGGTCATTAAGTGACTCCAGTTCCCCATCCCCCTATTGACTTGGCTTGTCAGAAGCCAGTTGGGAAGGTCAGAAATAGAGATTGTGTGATTCTGAGGTGCTTCAATCATGGTAAATACGTGCTAGATTCCAAGCACCTGGATTTTGATGAGTGAATTGAAATCCACCACTGGAATATAGGAGAGGATAGGGATGGAATATAGAGTAGAGTAGAGTAGAGTAGAGTAGAGTACAGTACAGTACAGTACAGTACAGTACAGTACAATACAATACAATACAATACAATAAGGAATGGAATAGAATTAGAATTAGAATTAGAATAGAATAGAATAGAATAGAATAGAATAGAAAATAGAGTAGAATAGAATAGAATAGAATAGAATAGAATAGAATAGAATAGAATGAAGATAAGAGAAGAGAAGAGAATAATGGAATGAAGAATAGAATAGAATAGAATAGAAAATAGAGCAGAATAGAATAGAATAGAATAGAATAGAATAGAATAGAACAGAACAGAATAGAAAATAGAAAATAGAAAATAGAAAATAGAAAATAGAAAATAGAAAATAGAAAATAGAAAATAGAAAATAGAAAAAAGACAACATAGCATAGCATGCAGAATAGAATGAGATGAGATGGGAAAGAATCACACACATTTTTCATTTTCCCTTTTTTCTACCGTCCCCAAACAGCTGCCTGGAAGGATGTTATTGGTCTTAATTCCCTCTTGATTAAGTGATTCACTCTGGGTTTTCTGTGCTTGGACATTGATGGATTCTTCCATTTTTCTTCCGCTCCTGATGGCAAGCTGGTCAAATATGTTTTTTTTTCCCCTCCCCAAAAGCTGCAGAGTTCTTTCTGAACCCCTGACCCTGCCTTCATTTATCCTTCGATTCAGGGAAAATAACAAGTCACTGGTGATAAATGAACCCATTCGCTTTGTTTGGCTTTGTTTATTCGTTCGCCCTTAACATTTCTTGCAAACTCGGTCAGCAAATGCCAGATTCAGTGGGCTCTCTCCGTGGGGGAATTTTGGAGAGGTGATGACAGATGGATTTTTTTTTTTAAAAAAATCCCTCCTAGGAGTGAATCAACTTGGGTGGGGTTTGAAACCTGCCTCGATTCCCACTGTGATCCACTAATGTTTTTGGGGGGGGGGAATAATAACACATGGAAGAATTTTGGAGGCATCTCGAAACGCCAAACAACACCCTTGGAAGTCTTACATATATGAGCAGTCTGTTTGCAAAACCTAGAGAGCTTAAAATGTCAAGTGGAAAAGAGCCAAAGTCGAGCGAGCGTGAAAACACCATACTTTTCTACATGTCAGATCCCAAGAGGATGAGGCTTCACACTGTTTAGGCGTCCAAGTACCCAAAGGAGAGCAAGAAGGGAGAGGTTTCCTCTCTCAAACAGCTTTCCTCCTCTCTTCCTCTCTCAGGAGGACCCGGGTTTTAGCTGCTCAAAGTCACAGGAGATTTGAGAGGAATCATCCTTAGGGAGAGATTTTGCCCCAGAAGAGATTATGTGTATTAGATAAAAAGATAGATAGAAGATAGGAGGGAGAGATGATAAAGAGACAGAGACACAGAGATAGGGAGAGAGAGAGAGAATGAGAGAGAGAGAGAGAGAGAGAAAGAGAGAAAGAAAGAGAGAGAGAGAGAGAGAGAAATGATAGATATAGAGAGATGTTAAATGACTAATAGATGGTAGATATAGGTGAGAGGTGACAGATAGATGATAGATAGATAGATAGATAGATAGATAGATAGATAGATAGATAGATAATCAATGGATGGATAGATGGATGGATGGATGGAGAGATGGATGATGGAGAGATGCAGATAGAAAAGATAGATTATAGATGGATAAATAATAAATGAGATCAATAGAGAGATGATAGATAGATAGATAGATAGATAGATAGATAGATAGATAATGATGATGATGATGATGGATGGATGGGTGGGTGGGTGGATGATGGATGGATGGAGAGATGATGGAGAGATACAGATAGAAAAGATAGATATAGATGGATAAATAATAAATGAGATGATCAATAGAGAGATAGAGATAGATAGATAGATAGATAGATAGATAGATAGATAGATAGATAGATAGACAGACAGACAGACAGACAGACAGACAGACAGACAGGTGGATGGATGGATGGATGGATGGATGGATGGATGGATGGATGGAAGAGAGAGAGACAGAGAGATGGATGATTATAAACCGGGTCTAGGATTATGGGATACTTGGTGCTCTCTGAATTTGGCTGTTTGCTTATACATTTTTCATTACCTGTTTAGCAGTAGTGGGTTTCAATTTAGTTTGGTATCGGTTCGCTCGCGTGCGTGCAACATTTCTGCGCATGTGCAGAAGTGTCTGAGTGGGTGGGCAGAGCCTCCCGCCACCGCCGCTACCAGTTCACGCAATCTGGGGCAAACCGGTAGCAACCCACCACTGCTGTCTAGATAACATCATTATTCATGATCATCCATCAATACACACAGAGAGATAAAGCACATTTACCCGCCATTCAAAAGACACAATATAAAAAGCTAAGAAGGAAACAGAAAGACCAGAATGCATCCAGAAACCAAAGCCCAGATAAGCAGGGATTAACACCAGACAAAAAAAAAAAAATCCAGCAGAAAACAATACCTTAATCAAGGAACAACTAAGGAGAAAGCCACACCCCAACCAGCATATGCAGGGGAAACTATTTGTACGTAAACAGAGAGCAAACCCCACCCTCCTGCATGTTGATGGTACCCTGGTAAACCTTGAACTATGTTCACAATAACTCAAGTTTAATTAAAACATGATGATTTGGCTCCTTAAAGTTTTTTAAAAGCCCTTTCAAATCAAATAGATTTTTCACGATCTTCCCCTTCTGTTAGAAATGGGAGAAGTTTTATATCCAAATATATATATTATTCTTTGTACTGTTTCCATCTTCCCTTAAAATATTAACAGAGTCCACAACGGTCTGAGAATCGGTGTCTCCATGTTAATCAAATTAGCAAACCCCCGAAATAAATTTCTAATCCACATATCAAAGGATAAGGTCTGCAAACACAAGAGTTCATTAAATTATGTCTCCCAGAGGAAATGCATGTTCCCAAAAATAAACATACTTACACACACACACTCTCACACACAACCTCATGTGTCACCCTAGAATCAGCACGTGATACCCCGTAGTAAAAATCTGCTACTGTACCCCGTTTCTCTGCAGCCTCCCTCCAAATGCAAACTGTTCACTTTTAGGAATAAATATTTATTCTTTCCTCACACAGTCTGGATCTCATTTTTATTTGTTCTTTTGCAATCCGGGCTCCAGTTGGAACCACAAATTATTTTTCTGACAGAAAGCTTATCACTTCTTGACAATAATGTGCTTTAATCCAAACAAGGAATTATGATGACACTTAACCAAAAACTTAGTTTTAAAACAATATGTGGCAGATCTGATTATTGCAAGTAGCCCTCAACTTGCAACAATTCATTTAGTGACCGTTTGAAGCAGGGGTGGGTTCTACTTACTTTTACTACCGATTCACAACGGGGCCACGCACTCTTCTGCACATGCGCAGAAGCGTTCTGATGATGTCGGGGTTGGTGGGCGGAGCCTCCCGCCAGTTTTACTACTGGTTTTATAGAACCGGTGCGAACCGGGGGCAACCCACCACTGGTTAGAAGTCACAATGTCATTGAAAAAAACCGTTATGATCGTTTTTCACACTTACGACCATTGCAGCATCCCCATGGTCACATTATCAGAATTCAGATGCTTCACAACTGACTCATATTTGACGGTCACAGTGTCCAGGGGTCACGTGATCCCCTTTTGTGACCTTCGGACAAGCAAAGCCAATAGGGAAGCCAGATTCTTTTAATGACCATGTGATTCACTTAACAACTGTAGTGATTCATTTAACAATTGTGGCAAGAAAAGTCATAAAACGAGGACTAACCATTGCCTTGCTCAACAATTGCAATTTTGGGCTCATTTGTGGTCGTAAGTCAAGAACTACCTGTATTACTTTGTATTCGTTTTGTTGTTCTTGTTGTAAAGTTTTAACAAATATGACATCCAAAAAAAAATGTTTGCAGATTTTTTTAAACCCAACTTTTAAACCCAACTAAAAAAAAATCTACCTTTCAAAGGTGTAAAAATACAGAACTAGTAAAATATTATTCTGCTGACGTGAAAATGTTTTCAGAGCTGAGATGTTTTCAAGCACGCAATATGTTCCAAATACTTTTCTAGAGATGTGGGAATGTAGGGTTTGAAATTAAATATTAGGGTCGTAAGCGCACTGTTTTCCTGGTTATTCTCTATTTTAAAACCTTGGGCAAATTCTAACATCAAAAAGAATGCTATTTTCAGCTGGATATGAGAGAGAAAAAGAGGGAATTTTTAAAATTATTTTTAAAATAAGAAAAGGGGAATAATAAAATATATTACATAAAATTAAAATTAAACTAAATTACATTACATTGAATTAAGTTAAATTACATTAGTAAACCGGATAACATTGAGGAAAAAAAGTGAAACTTTAAATTCCAGCCTCTCTGAAATCAGAAACCGCAAATATTGTCCTGAGAGACACAATTAATTTCATGAACATGAAAAAGCACTCAGAAAGGCTGATAAGCCTCGTTTTGGAGCATAGCCCTAGTGATTCATTAAAGGAAAAAAGCTGGCATTTAATAGGTGACACATATTTTACAGGGACCTGAAGGAAAAAAAGAGGAATTTTAAGACGAGTCTGGAAATTTAACCATCACATGCACCCTTGGCTACAATTATTCTTTTAAAAAATAGAGTATTTGTAGCTCAGGGTTGAACTGTGAGGTCCTTGGTGCTCTTTGAGCTTCCTTGTTTTCTTGGAGTCGTTTCATGACCCAACTAGGTAATATCATCAGTGCTAGGAGGGACAGGGGTGTGTGGAGAGGAGGAGGAGGTGGGGGGCCGCTGTGGCGTCCTTGGTGCTCGAAAATCTTGGTGGTTTTCTTGCAGTCTTTTCAAGACCAAACTAGATAACATCATCAGTGCTAGAAGGGAAAGGGTTGTGTGGAGAGGAGGAGGAGGAGGAGGAGGAGGAGGAGGAGGAGGAGGAGGAGGAAGAGGAGGAGGAGAAAAGGAGTGTGGGGTCCTTGGTGCTCTCTGAGCTTGATGAATTTCTGCAGACATTTCATGACCCAACTAGGTAACATCATCACGGCTAGAGGGGAGTGGGGGTTTGGAGAAGAGGACAATGGGGAAGTCAGATTCACTTCACAACCGTGTTAACTAACTAAACAACTGCAGTCATTCTCTTAACATCTGTGACAAGGCAGGTCGTAAAATGGGGCTAAACTCACTTAACAACTGTCTTTTTCGGCCACGAAATTTTGGGCTCAATTGTGGTCGTAAGGTGAAGACTATCTATAGTTAGGCGGTTTTTTTCCCCCTCCTCCATTCTTCTCTATGCAGCTGTGTGACTTTAGCTAAGACAAAGGGGGGGGGAAAAAAGAAAGGGGGGAAAAGTTATTTTTAAATGAGGAGGAAGGAGGGAAGAATGTCTCTTGAAGCTAAACACCTTTTCAACAATAACTGGAAACCCACAGCACCTGAAAGAGAAAATATTTTTTTTATATAAACCACTCTCTCTTTGACAAAGGCCAGTTTCAAAAGTGGCCCAAACTGAGTTATAAAACTAGAACAACCATAAAACAGACCTCCTTTCATTTATTTATTATTATTAATTTTATTTCTATACCGCCCTTCTCCTGAAGGACTCAGGGCAATGTACAGCCTGATTAAAAGCACAAAGACAGACAAAATTTAAAAATAATTAAAATTATTAAATAATTGGCTCAATTATAAAACCCCCAAATTTAAAATCCCATTTAAAACCAATTAAAATCTTTGCATTGATAGCCCAGCCTGGCAGAACAACAAGGTTTTGAGGGCACAGCGAAATACACGGAGATCGGAGATCTTACGAATTTCCGGGGGCAGTTCATTCCAAAGGGCAGGGGCTCCCACAGAGAAGGCCCTCCCCCTGGGTGTCGCCAGCCGACATAATTTGGCCGATGGCACCCTGAGGAGACCCTCTCTGTGGGAGCGGACTGGCCGGTGGGAGGCTACTGGTGGCAGAAGATGGTCTCGAAGGTACCCGGGTCCAATGCCATGGAGCGCTTTAAAGGTGGTGACCAACACCTTGAATTGCACCCGGAAGACCACTGGGAGCCAGTGCAGCTCGCGCAGGAGGGGTGTCACGTGGGCACAACGAATTGCGCCCATAACCACCCACGCGGCCGCATTCTGGACCAGTTGGAGCCTCCGGGTGCTTTTCAAGGGGAGCCCCATGTAGAGAGCATTACAGTAGTCCAGCCGGGAGGTGACAAGGGCGTGAGTGACTGTGCACAAGGCGTTGCGATCCAGAAAGGGCTGTAACTGGCAGATCAGGCAAACCTGATTAAAAGCCCCCCTGGCCATGGCCATCATATGTTCTTCTAAAGACAGCTGTGCGTCCAGGAGGACACCCAGATTGCGAGCCCTTCTGTGGGGGGCAAAGATTCACCCCCAATAGTCAGCGATGGCACCTATATAACTATATATATATAGCCTATATAACCATCTATAATCTATAACCTATATAACCATCAACCCTCCCGGGCTTCCCCTTGTAAAATGAACATTTTGAAATATTTGTCCTAGCACTTAAGTTTCTTTGGTGATCTCCCACAAGAGTGTTAATTGAAGGAATGGCCATCAAGAGCAAAGGCTGGAGCAGGAAACGGATGGTTTAACCTGAATCAAACAGGAGGTTAATTTCCACCCAGAGGCTCTGAACACAACCACTGATGGGGAGGCTGTGGCAGGTTTAGCAAAAAAATAAAATAAAATACTAATGGTTGCATTTTCTTCACTTTTATTGTTTAACTACAAACTGATCTACAAACTGGTTCTAAAGCATAGGACTTCTCCTCCTCTTCTTCTTCTTCCTCTTCCTCCTTTTCTTCCTCTTTCTCTCCCTCTTCTTCTTCTCTTTCTCCTTTTTCTCCTCCTCTTCCTCCTCCTCCTCTTCTTCTTCCTCTTCTTTTTTTCCTCCTCTTCTTCCTCCTCTTCCTGCCTGATGATCTTACCTAGTTAGGTCATGAAACATCTGCAAGAAAACCAACAAAATCAGAGGACCAGGGATCCGCCAGACCTCCTCCTCCTCCTCCTTTTTTCTTCCTCTTCTTCTCCTCCTCCTCCTGCTCCTCCTGCTCCTCCTCCTCTTCTTCTTTCTTCCTTCTCCTCCTTCTCCTCCTCTTCTCCCTCTGTAGATGCAGCCTAGGACTGAATTGGCTTTTTTGGGCAGCTGCAGCACGTTGATTATAAAGGACAAAATATATTCCTAAATTGACCTTCCCAAATTAAACTTTTGGGACATTATATCTCTGGCTGAGCTGCAGACCGCTCTCCCTTAACAGCACTAGAAGCAAAATAATTGCATCCGTGGAAAATCCCAGCGACAATCTCTCCCTCCCATCATCCGGCCGATCTAATGCTCTTCTCGTCCCACTTTTCAAGTACAATACTTAGTATCAGAATTTCTAAAAACCTCAAGGATGAAAGCTGCTCCATCATCACCAGTGCATATGGTTATGATTTATTTAAGAACCTGTAAGAACTCAAGTGGAACCCATTACTATTATTATTTTAGAATTGTGCTTTTTGGCGGAGCATAGTCCCACAGCTTGAAACTTCGCCCCTACCACTAAACTCTTTCAAGGATGCGTGAACGAGGATCAGAGATTCAGAAGAGGCAAAAAGCCTTTGGAATAGAGGTCTTTGGAGATTCCTCCATTGGTCATGATTTTCCCGAGGGTGGTGTGTTTTTCCTTGAAGACGTTTCCCTTCCCATCCAAGAAGCTTCTTCAGTTCTGACCAAATGGTAGTGGAGGATGGAAGGATTTATATTCCTTGCAGTCATCTGGTCGTTAGCGCTCTCTCTGAGAGTCCTTGAGGCCACTTGGAAAAGGGGTCAGAGAGGCCATCTGTGGTAAAATTGAACAGCCCTCTCTCAATAAAGGGTGGAGGGATAGGACATCATCTATCTCCTGTCTACAACACAAGTCCTTTCAGAAGATCCACACCCATTGGCACTATTCAGGTGACCCTGAGGACACAGACAAAACTCCAAATGGCCTCAACGATCCTCAGAGAGAGCGCTAATGTCCAGATGACTGCAAGGAGTATAAATCCTTCCATCCTCCACCATTTATTCAGAAATGAAGAAGCTTCTTGGATGAGCGTTGTCAGAATGTGAAACATTTCATAACAGAATAGAATAGAAATAGAATAATAGAGTTGGAGGGATCTTAGAGGTCTTCTAGTCCAACCCCCTGCTAAGGCAGGAAACTTTACACCACTTCAGACAAATGATTATCCAACATCTTCTTAAAAACTTCCAGTGTTGGAGCATTTACAACTTCTGCAGGCAAGTTCTTCCACTTATTAATTGTTCTCACTGTCAGGAAATTCCTCCGTATTCCTAGGCTGCTTCTCTCCTTGATTAGTTTCCATCCATTATTCCTTCTTCTGGCCTTCAGGTGCTTTGGAGAATGGCTTGACTCCCTCTTCTTTGTGGCAGCCCCTGAGATACTGGAAGACTGCTATCATGTCTCCCCTAGTCCTTATTTTTCATTAAACTGGACAGTTCCTGCAGGTTGTTGTCCTTGCTTAACTTTAGTGTAGCGAGGATGTTATAGAGTATATTGGGTACCAGTAACACTCCTTGTACCTCCCCTATCCCCGGCACGTGTGCATTGCCCTTGCCTGTTACTTGCACATTATTCTGGTTAGCCACCTTTATTATGAAACTCTCCTCTGTGAATGATGTTAGTAGATTACGGTCATACGTGGTATGGTTTGTGGCTCCTGAATCCAGCAGCCATGTACCTTCCATCCTGTCCTGGTTTGTGTGTTGCCCCTGGTCTCCTATGCCATACAGAGAGCCCGTTTGGCTTTCCCTGGAGCTGTCCCTGTGGTTTCTCCTGTCCCTGGGGTTAGGTGAATCCCTACGTCTGTGCCTGTCCTCAGGTGAGTGTCTGCTTGTGTATCTTGTCCTTGATTCTGATCTGTCCCTCCTACGTTGTCTGTCCCTGTCCCCTGTGTTTCTAGGGCAGTCCCTTTTGTAGTGGTTCCTTGACCCACACAAGTAACATTCTGCGTTGCTGTGGTTCCTGCTCTGTGGCTCGACCTTCTTACTGGGCCTTTGCTCCCTGCGGCTTAGTGAGCGATCTTTTCTGATGCTATCCTCAGCTATTAGTTTGCTCGTTAGTAACTCTAGTGAGAGCTTTCCTGTCCCCAGGTTGTCTATTTGTGTAATGAAGGTGTCCCAGCTGGGGTCCAGGGAGTTCGCAATGATACTTATCATAGTCCTTTCGCTTATGACCTCCCCACTTTGTGTTAGCTGGGCTCTGGTGGCGTTTAGGGACAATAGATGTTCACTCATTGGGGTCCCTGCTTTCTGTTTGGTGGCATAGAATTCCCTGGACAGCCTGGTGGTGCTTGCCACGCTCTGGCAGTAAAATAGTTTGTGCATCCTCTGTATTACTTCTAGAGCAGTCAGGTGATGCCTGATGCTGGGGTAAATACTGGGGGTGATACTAGCTATAACAATGCAGTATGCTTTATGATGGGTACAATCTAGCTCAAAGGTCCAGGGCTTTTTGGGGGGATCAGTGACTATGGATAGTAGGTCTTCTTTGAGTAGGGTGACCTGGAGCTGTTGGTTCCAGTCCAGGAAATTCTCCCCATCTAGCCTTAGTTTGGGGAAGTCACTTGGCAAAGCCCCTGAGTTATAGTTTAAGTTACTCACATTATGTCGCTGTCCATGGTTCCTCACGTAAGGGAACTCACAATAAGGTAGGGGAACGACTGTGGCGAGTCTGAACTGACTTGTCTCTGTGTGCATGCGTCGGTGTAGCTCTATGTCTTCTTCCGTTTCTCCTGCAGGGGTGCATTGCGCGTGCGCGAAGTTCATTTCTTCCCAGCCGCCGTGGAGTGAGGAGCTTGTCCCCGTAGCTCCCTGGTATAGGCCCCAATCCTCCGGATGGGCCTTCGGTTCCTCCTTGGTCGGCCTTGCTCGTCGGGGATCGTCGTGGTTCGTCGTCAGGAGCCTCGGGAAGCGGTGAGGATCGTCGTCGAGGGCCTGGAGTCCGGTTGGTGCCGCGGATGGTCCTGGATGGCCCGGCCTCGTGCGGGTGTCGCCTCCGGGTGTCGGGCCGAGTCCCCTGCCCGCCGATGGACGTCCCCTGCTGGTGGATGGCCCCGCGGGCCATGGGTCTGGTCCAGTTCGTAGGTCCGGTGAGTAGTCCCATCGTCTCCGGTGTTCCGTTTTTAAGGGGAGGCTTCTTGGGGGCCCTGGGTGGCTCTGGATCCACGCGGCGGTGATCGGTCCCTCGGGATGGGTGTCGGTGTCGGGCCTCCTCGCGTTAGGGTCCCCTTTGCGCTTGGGCCTGGCACCGGGGTGCGTGTCCGGTAGTTTCATCTTGTCCCCCAGGGCCGTGGCGATCAATTCGATTGCCTTGTTGAGTTCGGGCTCGGTGGGCGAGCCTGTGGCTTTGGGCCTTGGGTTTCCTCTTTGTTTGTGGCATTCTTGGGGGGTTACCTTGGGATAGGCCCCGATTCCCGCCATGAGATTTAAATCTCGGGAATCTATTGGTGGGTGGTCGGCCATTTTTGATGACGCCGCCTCCCAAGATGGCCGCCGTGAAAAAGGCGCGAAAACCCCTTCGGCTCCCTTGGCGGGTTTTTGGTGGGGGGTTCTCTCCCTTACCGCTTCTCCGCCGCTGTATTCGGATTCATCCTCATCTTCCTCACTCGCTGCTTCGCAGCCTTCGATTAGGCTCTGTAGTTCCGCGATGAGGTCGGTGTTGCTTTGCGATGAATCTATCAGGTCCAGGAGTTTTCCTTTTAGGTTGTGCTTTTCCCCTTTTGGAGTCTCGTGTTCGTCCCACTCCTCTCCGCGCCTGGCAGGGGTGCGTGGGTAGTGGAGTAGGCCACTTGCTTCAGATGCCTCTCCTCGGGTGGCTTCGGGTTGGGCAGGTCGTTCTGCCATCTCCTTGGTGAACGCTCTGGTGTTCATCCTTTCCGTCTTGGTCCTTTGCATGCTTGTGGAATGTTTGGGTTGGGCTGCCGAACCATCCTCTGCTACCATATTGTTAGATATGTTCGAGGATCGTGCCCAATAATTCCAACAAGCAGTTCTGGTTTAAATCGTTTATTGTTTATTGACTGGACATCTCATCAATACAGGTACATCTCCGGAACTGGAGCAGGACCGCATGGCTGACCCTTAAGTACCCCCTGGGCGTGGCTAAGGTAAGGAGGGGCTATTGGGCTAGGGTGTACCTTGTGGGCTGGCCTGTCCAGCCCCCCTACCTCTAGCTCTGGGTCAGAGGCAAGGCATTTATTCCTGACAATGAGGCACGACTCAAATCAAACCAGGCAAAGAGTTCACTTTAACTGAGGTTTTCTAGCCTCTGCAATGTGTGTGTGCCAAAGCATAGCATAGCTCCTTCCTCCCACACACCAAAAATCAGAGGGCAGCGCAAGACGCCAAGTGAAGTTTGCTCATCTCCTCCCAATAAAACTGCCGGGGGGGCGGGATATATATTTTTGGACAAACGAATACAAAAGAGAGAGAGAGAGAGAGAGGGAGAGGGATGAGAGAGAGGAAGAATGGGAGTGAGGAAGGAAGAAATAAAATAGAGAAGGGAGGGAAGGAGGTGGAGACAGGGAGGGAAGAGAGAGAAGGAAAGGAGGGGAGAGGGAAAGAAAGAGGGAGTGAGGAATTCAGGGAGGAAGGAAGGAGAAGGGAGGGAGGGAGGGAGGGACGGTGGCAGGGAAGAGGGAAGGAAGGAAAGGAGGGAGACGAAGGAGAAAGCAAGGGAGAGAGGGGGAGGAGAGAGAAAGAAGGAGGGAGAGAAAAGAAAAGAAAGGAGCGGAGAGGCGGAAGGAGGAGGAGGAAGAAAAAAGGAGGAGGAGAGAGACGAAAGGAAAGGAAGGGGAGGGAGAGGGAGGAGGGTAGAAGGGGTGAAGAAGGAAGCAGAGGGAAGGGGAGGAGAGAGAAGGAAAGAAAGGAGGGAGAGAAAGGAAAAGAAAAGTAGGGAGGAAGGAGAGGGAGGGAGAAAAGAAGGAAAGAGAGAGGGGGAGGGAGGGAAGGAGGGAGGGAAGGAGGGAAGGAGGGAAGGAAAGAAGGAAGGAAGGAAGGAAGGAAGGAAGGAAGGAAGGAAGGAAGGAAGGAAGGAAGGAAGGTAGGTAGGAGCCACCAAAACCTAGCCAGAATATGGCACCAGAAAATACCCTGGATTAGCTATGGGATAACCACATTCAAGTCTTCCTCGATCAGGGAACTTACTAAATGGCTAACCATTATCTCTCAGACCAATCTACCTCACAGGGTTGTTGTTGTTTGAGAAAGTAGGAGTGTAAACTCTCCACGTGGAAATCCTGCAGGAAACCTCCCAGCAAAAAAGGGGAAGGACTCTTAACGTCCCCATGAACCAAACATAAATAAGAGATCCAAAATTCACGGCTACAATTTTTCAGAAAAGCAGCAGTTTATAAACCTCTAAATCTCTTCCTTCCTCTGCTGTGAAGCCAAAACCCAGGAATAAGCCAGAGTCTTTAAAAAACACACACACACACCTACAAATGTATATAGATATAAATGTAAAATGTAAAAACAGACATTGTTGGTAGTGGGAGCTTTAATCCTCCTGGCAGTGAATTTAACTGAATTCTTGAGACTTTTATTTAAAAAAACTCTTGTTGGTGGGAAGAAAAGCTGATCTGCAAATCAGTTTTCCAGTTTTGCCCCATTTTTCAAGTGCTTTCAACGCAATCAACAATTATTTGGGGGGAGGTGCTGATTAGCAGTAATTTTACTCCTCGGTTACCAAAAACACAATTAGAAAAGTCATTTCTTTAATTTTAGACAGATACCAAAATTGCTCACTGCCTGTTTTAGGTTTACAATCTCACCAATTGAGTGAGTGTGTGGGGTTTTTTTTTTCCATTTAAAAACAGGAAAATCTACAAACGAATTCTCTAATTAACACTTCTTTGTAAAGAACGGTTAACAAGGATTAATTGTCTGACTACAGCAAGCGAATTAAATCAGAAAGAATCTGAAAGGGAAAAACTTTTTAATGAAAAGATTTAATAGCTCGGACTGGATCCTTAAAAAAGGAAAAAAGGAGAACAAGACGAAAATGGTTAGAAGGCAATGAAGCATCTACAATAATCAGCATTTTCCTTAACAATGTAAAAACAATACAGATGGGATATGCAGGAAATCCCTGATTTACAATCACAACTGAGCGCAAAATTTCCATTGCTAAACAAGTTGTTACGTGAATTTTGCTCCATTTTACGACCTTTTCTGTCACAGTGAATTTGTTAAGTGAATTGCTGAGGTTGTTAAGTGAGTCATAGGGTTGTTAAGTGAATCTGACTTCCCCATTGCCTTTGCTGGTCAGAAGGTAGGTGACTGGTCACTAAGTGAGGACTCTCTGTATTTGTGGTAGAACAGCTACTTAAAAAAAACAATTTCTTTGATAAGGGTAGGCTGTCACATCAGACAGGCTTGGAAATGTAGCAGAGCCAGGATGGGAGGCCACCAAGTGATCCCAGGAACTACAGACTGGCTGGAAAAGGAAAGGAAAACAATCACGTGATCCCCTTTTGCGACCATCCATTTATGTAAAATGGAGCAAAACTCCCTTAACAACTGTCTCACTTAGCGATGGAAATTTTGAACTCTATTGTGGTCGTAAATCGAGGACCTGCATTTTATTTTAAAATATATATTTTAAAATATAGCAAACACAGCCTCTACGCATTTTTTCTGTTTTCTGCAATTAGGTCCAAACCATGAGAATTTTCTAAATCTTTGTTCCCTAATTGTTCCATTACAGGTAGTCCTCGACTTACGACCACAACTGAGCCCAACGTTTCTCTTGCTAGGCAAGATAGCTATTTAGTCCTATTTTACAAATCTTTCTTGTCACAGTTGTTTGTCTCTGTTAACATGTCAGGGAAGACCCAACCTTGGAAAAGAAGCTGATTTTGTATGTGGGAAAATTAGAGACGAAAAAGGGGGGGCTTGTTGTGACAGCCTCCAAACGTTACTTGATTAAATCCTCATGCAGAAATTGTGTGTCGTCCATCTAGATGAGAGGCAGAAAAATCGCTCCTTGCTTAATTAGGATCAACTTTCCAAAGCAAACCCAAAAACTTCTGATTGTTTCAATGGAGCAAATGACCACTTTCAACCCTGATTGGCTGATTTAAATGCCCAGTTTCCTTCGTTAGATCAACGATGAGGAAGTGATTTCTGCTTGTTAAAGTCACTGGCATTGAACAGAAGAAAATATACGTAGCTCAGAATTGAGCGGTGGGTGCTCTCTGACTTTGGTTGTTTTTTTTTTTTTTGAAGATGTTTCGTGACCTAACTAGGTTACATGATCAGAGCTAGAAGGGAGTGTGGTTTGGAGGGAGGAGGAGGAGGAGATGGTGATGGAGGAAGAGGAAGAAGACTGTGTGAGCTGTTGGTTTTTTTTTTCTCTGAGCTTGGATGTTTTCTTGCAGACTTTTCATGACCCAACTAGGTAACCTCATCAGTGGAACAAAGGATTTGCCTTATGTTAAATATACAAGTGGATTGCCCTCTTAGTCTTGGTGGGAGTGTTCGTGCATGTAGAGAACAAGTCCAATTCTGTTATAGCACTGATGATGTTCCCTAGTTGGGTCGTGAAACGTCTGCTAGAAAATCACCAAGCTCAGACAGCTCATTCCTCCTCCTCCTCCTCCTCCTCCTCCTCCTCCTTTTCCTCTTTACAGACCCCTTGCATCCTGGACATAAATTGTTTCAACTCCTACCCTCAAAACGATGCTACAGGGCACTGCACACCAGAACAACTAGACACAAGGACAGTTTTCCCCCACCCCCATCATAACGCCATCACTCTGCTCAACAAATAATGCCCACAACACTGTCAAACTATTTACTAAGTCTGCATTACTATGACTATTACTCTTCTCATCATTCCTATCACCCCCTCTCCTCCCACTTATGACTGTATGACTGTAACCTTGTTGCTGGTATCCTTACGATTTATATTGACTGTTCCTAATACGATTTGATTGCTTATTTGTTCCCTATCATTAACTATCATTAACCCTAACTATCATTAAGTGTTGTACCTTATGATTCTTGATGAACATATCTTTTCTTTTATGTACACCGAGAGCATAGGCACCAAGACAAATTACTTGTGTCTCCAATCACACTTGGCCAATAAAGAATTCTACTCTACTCTACTCTACTCTACTCTACTCTACTCTACTCTACTCTACTCTACTCTACTCTACTCTACTCCACTCCACTCCACTCCACTCCACTCCACTCCACTCCACTCCTCTATTCTATTCTATTCTATTCTATTCTATTCTATTCTATTCTATTCTATTCTATTCTATTCTATTCTTCTTCTTCTTCTTCTTCCTCCTCCTCCTCCCTGCAATTCCCACTCCCTTCTAGCCTGATAATGTTCCCTAGATGGGCTATGAAACGTCTGCAAGAAAACCACCAAGCTCAGAGCACACCAAGAACCCTATAGTTTAACCCGGAACTTAAATATGCTCAATCATCCTAGCTTGATATTGACCAAGCTTTAACCCTGATAGCTTTGACTGCTTAAAAACAAACAAGCCTCTTTTGAAACAATCCTTTGGGATATATCCACTGTTCTCCACGGGTGACTTTCTCCTAATGCAACTCTGATCCAAACATTTCACATCTATTTGGATAAATGCAGAAAAAGAGGCTGGATGGAATTTAGACAATAGTTCAACCGGGGAAGTGAGGTTGAAACCTACCCCACCTGTTAGCATCTTGGGAAGGACACTAATATCCCATTTAATGCAACTGCTGTAAGCACTGATTAAATGTCTAGAGAAGTCACCTTCCTGGTTGTAAAAATAATTACCCCAGACTCATTTTTAATGCAACAGATGTGGGCCCTGATTAAATGCACCCAGGATCTCATTTGCTCACTGAAGTTTGAAATCCATCAAAGTTTCTCTGCAACTGAGTCCTTCTCAAAGGTTTTATGAGGTCCTTGGCCTTCAAAGGAATTGCCAATCCTATTTTATGTCATAAATTGTTTTTTTTTTAATTTAAGTTCTCTATCTATAGAAAAAAAAATATTGGCTAACTCTTGAGTTTTTCCTCGTGCCCAGTTCTTAAAATTTCCGTGCAGCTACAGATAGTTCTCGACTTATAACCATTCATTTAGGGACAGTTCAAAGTTACAACTGCCAAATATATAATAATAATAATATAATTAATCTATGTTAAGAAATGCTTCAAAGCACTTTTTGGAGACCGGTTTGAAAAGTTTACACAGCTGCGGAAGGGATTTTATTTATTTATTTATTTGTTTGTTTGTTTATTTATTTATTTATTTATTTATTTATTTATTTATTTATTTATTTATTTATTTATTTAAAAAAGAATTTGCAAGCCCTTTTTTTTTTTTAACTGTACTCAGCCAATGAGCTAAAAATCTGGAAATAACTAATAGCATTAAAACACGGAGCAAACACGGAGAGTCTTTTTTCTCAATGTTTACTTACTACAATATTTATTTAATGCTTGCAGGCAGTTGATGGCTCTCTCCATGTAGAATTAACATAATGATAAACCAAAATGGAAAAGCATCGATAATGACCAATCACTCTTCTAACAAACATCCATCAACATTCTTCCAAATTCAAAGACTTTGCAAAGAGCTCCATTTTGCAGATTGTTCTTGATTTACAACAATTCGTTTAATGACCGTTCAAAGTTACTGAACAGCACTGAAAAAAATTGACTGATGACCGTTTTTCACACTTACAACCGTTGCAGCATCCCCATGGACATGTGAACGAAATTCAGATGCGTGGCAACCGACTCATATTTATGACAGTTGAAGTATCCCCTGGGTCGTACGATCCCCTTTTGCGACCGTCTGACAGTCAATGGGGAAGCTGGATTCACTTAACAACCGTGTTACGGGTTTAACAACTGCAGGGATTCACTTAACAATTGTGGGCAAGGAAGGTTGTAAAATGGGACAAAATACACTTCACAAATGCCTTGCTAACCAGCAGAAATTTTGGGCTCAGTTATGGTCATACGTTGAGGACTACGTGTAGTTTTTGAACGTCTGAATTTCTGGAAAGAAGAGGTTTTTGTCTAATATGATTTTATTCTTTCTATTCATCCATCGGTCTTTGGAGGACTCAAGATATATACATATATACATATTAGTAATTTTGGCACTCAGTGCAGTTTGAGGCACTGATGGCTTTTATAAAAAAACAAAACCATTATTCACTTTAAAAATATCCAGAGCTTCCTTTCTTTCAGGGAATCCAATAAAATTTACATGTTAAAAACAAAAACAAAAAAAGAACAATTTTCTTCTGGATTTAAAGGCTTCACCATGAATATTAGGAAGAATAAAATGGATAAATATATGCAAAGATATCCAGGCTGCCCTTGGGAGGAATTTTAATATCAAGCTTTCTTTTTTTAATATAATGTCCTTTCCGACACAAAAGAAAACACAGCGGATAGGGCAACATGCTTCAAACAGTGGCTGACTTAGACAGGTGTTCATACGCTGTCTTTGACAACTCCAGAATTAGCAAAAACAGATTGTTATTGTTGTTGTTAGTTGTGAAGTCGTGTCCGACCCATCGCGACCCCATGGATAATGTTCTGCTAAGCCTTCCTGTCCTCTACCATCCTCTGGAGTCCATTTAAGTTCACGCCAACTGCTTCAGTGACTCCATCCAGCCCCCTCGTTCTCTGTCCTTGACTTATGGCCACAACGGAGCCCAACATTTCTGTTGCTAAGTGGGACAGCTTGTTAAGTGAGTTTTGGCTCATTTGACAACCTTTCTGGCCACAGTTGTTAAGTGAATCAGCGCAGTTGTTTAAGTTAATAAGACGGTTGTTAAATGAATCTGGTTTCCCCATTGACTTTGCTGGTGAGAAGATCGCAAAAAGGGATCCCAGGACACCCCCCCTGCAAACCGTCATAAATACGAGTCAGTTGCCAAGCGTCTGAATTTTGATCACATGTCCACGGGGATGCTGCAATGGTCGTAAGTGTGGGAAAACGTCATAAATCACCTTTTTTCAGGGCTGTTGTAACTTCAAACCAGTGGGAGGGGTAGGATACTGCAAAATTCCCATTCCCTCCCCACTCCAGGGGAAGGATACTGCAAAATCCCCATTCCCTCCCCACTCCTGGGGAAGGGATACTGTAAAATCCCCATTCCCACCCCACTCCAGGGGAAGGATGCTGCAAAATCTCCATTCCCACCCCACTCGGGCCAGCCAGAGGTGGCATTTGCTGGTTCTCTCAAAATTGCTCAAAATTTCTGCTACCGGTTCTCCAGAACCTGTCAGAACCTGCTGGATTTCACCCCTTTATTTATTATTTATTTATTTATTCAAATTTTTATGCCGGCCCTCTCCGAAGACCCAGGGCGGCTCACAATACACTCAAAAAAATCACTATAAAAACACTTAAAAATTAAAAACCTTAAAGACATTAGTTTAGTTTAGTTTATTTGATTTGTATACCGCCCTACTCCCGAAGGACTCAGGGCGGTGAACAGCCAAACAATAAAATACATAGATACAAAAAATCAAATTAAATCATTTTGGCCCAGACGGATTAAAACACCCCAATAATTTAAAAACAGATTAAAATTTACATATTAAAAAGAGGGAAGAGATTAGGCATTAAAATCCATTCACACCCCTTCAAATGGCCACTAAACGAACGTTTAAAATACCTGCAGAAGGCGATGCATTTTCACACCGGGGAAAAAATGCATTTTGAAGCTGAACATTCAGCCAGCAACTTTAACATTTGTGGGTTTGAGGCTCACTTCCTTCCTTCTTGATTTATGGAGGGTTCACCTGTTTTGGGGGATATTGAGGGACAATTATTTTTCCCTGCGATATCTTACAGGCATTCCTTTTTATTTATTAATTTTTCTTTCTAGCAATGACCTAGATTTTGCTGACAGAATCCAGGCTCCTGGAACGAAGGGTGAGAGGTGGCCTCAGTCATCAAACATAAGAGAGAAGAGAAATGTTGGCCTGTCTTAATAGAATTGCTGAGGCTGCAATATGGGGAATGCTTTCCAGCTTGTTATTGATTGCATCTTACGAGCCTTGGGGCTCGTATCATAAAGTACAAATTGGTTTGCCTGATAGACAATGAGAATTCAGAGAGAGGGAGGGAGGGAGGGAGGGAGAGAGATGCCCACACAAATGGTTTCTGGAAGATTTGTGTGGACTGATGGTAACTCAAAGGCAGAAACATTGGAAGGAGGGAGGAAGATGAGGAAAAAGGAAGAATAGAGGGAGGTATGAGGAGGAGGAGAGGAGGAAGGAAATGAATGGAGGAAGGAAAGAAAGGGAGGGAGGAAGAAAGAAAGGAAGATGAGAGAAAGAGTAAGAATAGGGGGAGGGAAGAGAAGGCAGGGAGGGAGGAAGGAGGGAAGGAAGGAAGGAGGGAAGGAAGGAAGGAAGCAAGGAAGCAAGGAAGGAAAAGAATAGAGGGAGGAACGAAGAGGAGGAAGAAGAAAATGAAAAGAGGGAGGAAAGAGAGGGAGGGAGGAAAAAAGGAAAGAAAATGAGAGAAAGAGGAAGAATAAGGGGAGGGCAGGAGAAGGAAGGAAGGGAAGGAAGGCAGGGGAAGAATAGAGGGAGGGATGAAGAGGAGGAAGAAGAAAACGAAGAGAGGGAGGAAAGAGATGGAGGGAGGAAAAAAGGAAAAAGAATGAGAGAAAGAGGAAGAATAAGGGGAGGGCAGGAGAAGGAAGGAAGGAAGGAAGGAAAAGAATAGAGGGAGGGATGAAGAGGAGGAAGAAGAAAATGAAGAGAGGGAGGAAAGAGAGGGAGGGAGGAAAAAAGGAAAGAAAATGAGAGAAAGAGGAAGAATAAGGGGAGGGCAGGAGAAAGAAGGAAGGAAGGAAGGAAGGAAGGAAGGAAGGAAGGAAGGCAGGCAGGCAGGCAGGTAGGGAAAGAATAGAGGGAGGGATGAAGGAATAGAGGAGGAGGAAGGAAAGGGAGGGAGAGAGGAAAGAGAGGGAGGGAGGAAGAAAGGAAGGAAGATGAGAGAAAGAGGAAGGATAGAGGCAGGAGGAGGAGGAGATGAGGAAGAAAGAAAACAACCCAATCGTTCTCCCAGGGAAAGTTTTTCAGGCAGCTAGTTCTTCAAAGATGTTTGATGTTTCACTCAATTCTAGCATCAGCATATCTTAGCCTTAGGATGCAATTTCTAATTCACAACTCTCAGGATCAAAAAAAAAAAAAAGGATATCTGGATTTCTACATCTCTATTTCTTTTTCACAGCATTAGATTACATCTCCTTTAATGTGTTAGATGAAATAGCTGAATTTATTATCCCACCCTTGGCTGACACATTCCATCTACCCAATTTGAACAATTATTCCAGAAAATGGGGGTCACCTTGATGAAAAGAAATGAAACTCATCAGATTAACAGATGACACCAACACCAATAGCAATAGCCAACACCATGGCAGATAGGCTAAAGATCCAGAAGATTTGAACCTTGGGCTCTCCAACGCAATTCAGCAGTAAGAAAAGGACGGTTCTACATTTAGGCGAGAAAAACCAAATGCCCAGGTACAGCATAGGTGATACTTAGCTCAATAGCAGTAACTGTGAGAGGGATCTTGGAGTCTTAGTGGACAACCATTTAGATATGAGCCAGCCGTGTGCAGCAGCTGCCAAAAAAGCCAACACAGTTCTAGGCTGCATCAACAGAGGGATAGAATCAAGATCATGTGAAGTGTTAATACCACTTTATAAGGCCTTGAAGGTAAGGCCACACTTGGAATCCTGCATCCAGTTTTGGTGGCCAAAATGTAAAAAAAGATGTGGAGACTCTGGAAAGAGTGCAGAGGAGAGCAACCAAGAGGATTAGGGGACTGGAGGCTAAAACATATGAAGAACGGTTGCAGGAACTGGGTATGTCTAGTTTAATGAAGAGAAGGACCAGGGGAGACATGATAGCAGTCTTCCAATATCTCAGGGGCTGCCCCAAAGAAGAGGGAGTCAAGCCATTCTCCAAAGCACCTGAAGGCCAGAAGAAGGAATAATGGATGGAAACTAATCAAGGAGAGAAGCAACCTAGAACTAAGGAGAAATTTCCTGACAGTTAGAACAATTAATCAGTGGAACAACTTGCCTCCAGAAGTTGTGAATGCTCCAACACTGGAAGTTTTTAAGAAGAGATTGGACAGCCATTTGTCTGAAATGTTAGTGTTTCCTGTTTGAACAGCAGGTTGGACACGAAGACCTCCAGAGTGCCTTCCAAATCTTATTTTTCTGCTATTCAAGTTGTCATCTATGTGTTTCCACCCACAAAATCAGGTTCATTTTAGGCAAATGTAAAGGAAGACCCATTTAAGCTGTTTTCCTGTTCCTCAGTGCAGAGAATGATCTCCTGGGGAGAGGAGCCCGTAAACAAAGCTCTCCATCCCTGAATTATTCAGAAGTTTCCACCCAATGAACATTGAAGAAAGGCAAGGAGATGTTTGCAAAATCCCATTACTCTGTTATGGATTTCAACCTGTTTTGTTTGTTTGTTTTTTGTTTTTAGACTCACCTAAATTTCCGGAGCAGACTGTAAAACAAATTTCCTTCTCCAGATATAGAGAAGTAGCCAGAACATTTTTTTCAAAGTCATACAGCTGGTCCTCGACTTATGACTGGTTGAAGTTATGATGGACCCCCCTCCCCATAGTGATTCCCTTAAGGACGTGTGACTTTATTTACAATTGTTTTCAGAATCCTATGGTCAGACGGACATGTAATACATCATTTCTTCAGAAAATTGTCATTTTCTTCTGGTTTTGGGGAAAAAAATTAGCCCATAGTTGAACAAATGGTTTTCTACAAAAAACAAAGTGGTAAAGCCAGTTGTGTCATGTGGGTGTCCTGCTTTACGACTGTCTTATACCCATACAGTGACTGATGGGCTAAGAAGAACTCACATCTGTGTCTCGTCTAATTCTTAGCCGTCTTAGTTTGGTTCTAGGATAGCTCTTAATAATATTTTAATTCTGTGTCCTTTTTAATCTTCTAATTATTTTACTTGTTGCATAACTTGTAAGTTACCCAGAATTGCTTTGTAGGGAGAAGCAGAGGATGGATGGAAGGAAGGAAGGAAGGAAGGAAGGAAGGAAGGAAGGAAGGAAGGAAGGAAGGAAGGAGAGACAGAGAAAAAGAAAGAGAGAGAGAGAGAGAGAGATGGAAGGAGGAAGGGAGGGTGGGTGGGGTGAAGTTAGGAAGGAAGGAAGGAGAGATAAAGACAAAGGAAGGGAAAGAAAGAAAGAAAGAGAGAGAGAGAGAGAAGGAGGAAGGAGAGGGACAGACAGAGAAAGAAAGAAAGAGAAAGAAAGGGGGAGGGAGGGAAGAAGGAAGGAGAGGGAGAGACAGAGAAAGAAATGAAGGAAGGAAGGAAGGAGGGAGGGAGGGACAAGGAAGGAAGGAAGGAAGGAAGGAAGGAAGGAAGGAAGGAAGGAAGGAAGGAAGGAAGGAAGGAAGGAAAGAAAGAAATCTCTGTGATGGTCATAAATCAAGGACTACTTGTGTTAAAAAACTTAAGCCAGATCAAGCCATTCATTCTGAAACAAAGCTACTGTTCAGTAACTCACTAATGCCCCCTAGTGGCTGAAAGGAAAAAGATTTTCGTGTTTTTATTTCAAAGCACAAAAAGGGGAATTTTGTTTAAGATGTTCTTGCAAATATTACACCCGCCTGCTTTTCTTTCATAGGATCGGTTCACATCCTAGAGTGAACTACGAGCTACAGGGAGTCCTTGGCTTATGACCGCAATTGAGCCCAGTGTTTCTGTTTCTAAGCAAGGCAGTCGTTAAGCGAGTCATGCCTGAATTTACAACTTTTTGGTTGCTTGAGTTGTTAATTCACTTAATCATGCAATTGTTGTTGTGCATGGTTGTTAAGTGAATCTGGCTTCCCCTATTGATTTTGCTTGTCAGGAGGTCGCAATGCGATACAGCAACCATCATAAATATGAATCAGTTGCCAAGCGTCTGAATTTTGATGATGTGGCCAGGGGGATGCTTGCAATGGTTGCATAAAAAAATGCTCATAACAGTTTTTTTTTCGATGTTGTTGTGGCTACCAACGGTCACTAAACAAAGCCACATTCACTTAACCACGTTACTAAATTAACACTCACTTAACAACTGTAGCAAGAAAAGTCATCAAATGGGGTAAAACTCATTTAACTGTCTCGCTTAGCAACACAAAATTAGGGGTCAATTGTGCTCGCAAGTAGAGGACTCCCTGTATCTCTTTAGTGTTGCAAATACAGGTATTCCTCGACTTATGACCACAATCAATACAAGAATGGGCATCAGTAAGCGTGAGTCGCAGTCAATTTTGCCTTTTTGCCACGTTTAAGGAAATCGTTGCCGTCATTAAGTGAATCGTGCAGTCTTTAAGCGAATCCAGATTCCCTCATTGACTTTGCTCGTCAGAAGCTGACTGGAAAGGTCATAAAATGAGGAATCGCGTGATCCCAGGACATTGCAACCATCGATTGCTAACTGCTCAAGTTTTGATCCCGCAACTGTGAGGGTGCAGCGACAGTCATAAGTACGAGGACTGGTTGTTTAAGATCCATTTTTTTTAGTGCTGTTGTATCTTTGAGCAGTCACCAAACAGTTGTGACCTGAGGACTATCTGAAGTTGCTTTGCAAAATCTTCTGTTTTATAAGCGAGGAAAACTAATGGAAATTGCTTGGAAATAATTGTCTTTTTGGATTCCTGGGTGATGTAGAGGGACGTTCCTCATTTTGCTTGCTGCTTTTTATTTATACTTATTAAATTCTTATGCTGCTCGCCAGCTCCCCAAGCTTAACTTTCCTCCATCGATTTTAGCAGATATTTAGGAAAATGTGGTCTCTGAATAAAATCCCACCCAGATCCTACACAGCAGAGAAGATCGAGGCGAAAAAGTGGTAAAAAAAAACATCACTCACAAATACGTATCAAAAATTGAATTTAAACTTTTACTCTTATTGATTCCTCTTTGTATATACAAATGCATGCCCCCCCCCCCCAAGATATTAGAAGTCGGCTCTTTTGAACACAGTGCAAAGGAGAAGTAGGCAAGGAGAATCAGAAACACACCGAAGGCTCTTTGGTTTAAAAATAAAAATCTGAGAAGTTGTCTTAAAATCCTTCGATCATTTCAAAGGGGGAGCAATTTGGAATTTCAACATTTGTTGGCTTTCGCTCAGAAAGGAGAAAAAACAGATCTTGGCACCAACAAGGATGCGCGGTATGTGATAAAAAACATGTATTTCCTGAAGAAAAATCAGGGTTGGGCTTCAAAAATTTTAGTAAGGGGTTTTCTGCCCGGTTGCTGGGTGGGCGTGGCCATGGTGGGCGTGGCCTAGTCAGCTTCCTGCATCATGCCAGGGAGGTTGTTTTTGCCCTCCCCAGGCTCCAGAGGCTTTCCTCAAGCCTCCAAGAAGGCGAAAATGGCCTCCCCAGGCTCCGGAGGCTGAAAATGGCCCCGTTTCCGGCCTTCCCAAACTTCCGGTAGGCCTGTTTTTCGCCTTCCCTGAGCCTCCATGTGTGCCCTGCACTTACCTGCATCCAAAACAGGCCGCGTGGGGACACCTGGGAGGGGAGGGAAGGAGTGGGCAGAAGTGGGATTTGGGGGTTCTCTGAACTGCACAGAATCTTAGCTAGACGTTCTCCCGAACCCCTGTGAATCCCCAGCAGTCCACCAGAGAAAAATGTTCCATCCGTGAAAACAGTCCTTGACTTACAACCATTCATTTAGTGACGGTTTGAAGTTACAATGGCACTGAAAAAAGGAACTAATGACCAGTTTTCCACATCCCCATGGTCACTTGAGCAAAATTAGCAACTGATTCATATTTATGACGGTTGCAATGTCCTGGGGTCATGTGTTCCCCTTTTGCGACCTACTGATAAGCAGAGTCAATGGGCAGGCCAGATTCACTTAACAACTTTGGCCTCAATTGTGGTCATAAGTCGAGGTCACACAATTAAAAGGCATCAAGATGTTTAGGGTGGGCTCAAATAGGTAGCCACACCCCTTTTCAGAGGGGGCATGTCTGGGGCACCATCAGGGGTTTACCATCAGGGGCACGTTTTAAAACCCGTTGCTACTGATTTGCTCGTGGGCGTGCAACGCTTCTGCACATGTACAGAAGTGTCCGGGCGGATGGGTGGAACCTCCCACCGCTGCCACTACCAGTTTGCCAGATCCGGGGCAAACTGGTAGCAACTCACCAGTGTTCACCATGTCCCTGCACTTGGAAAGTTAGCAGATCAGGGGACAACCTGCAAGATTTTGCAAGCCAGATGATTGGAAAATTATAGAGTTAAGTCAATGCCACCCAAACCTTTTGCTTCCATTGCCCAGAGCCGCCTCTTGTAAAGTCTTATCAAACTATGAGGACCGACCGTCTCTTCCTTCAGCACCGTCGTAACTTTGAAGAGTTTCTGAATGGTCATAATTTGATAAAAACAGGGAGTCCTTGACTTATGACCAGAGTTCAGCTCAACATTTCTAAGTTGTTAAGCAACACCGTGGTTTAGTGAGTTTTGCCTCACTTTATGACCTTTCCTTCCATGATTATTAAGCCAATCGCTGCAGTTGTTAAATTAGTCCCATGGTTGTTAAGTGAATCTGGCTCTCCCACTGACTTTGCTTGTCAGAAGGTCGTGTGACCTCGGGACGCGGCAACCGTCATAAATACGAGTCAGTTGCCAAGCATCCGGATTTGGATCACGTGACCACGGGGATGCTGAAAATGGTCCTGTGAAAAATGGTCATCTCTTTTTTCAGCACCGTTGTAACTTTGAATGTTCACGAAATGAATGGTTGTAAGTTGAGGACTACCTGTATTTCATTAAAGGGTAAAACCTACCTCTGTGATGGGACTATCTATACCTGAAGGACATCTGAGAAGGTAGCATTGGCCACTGTAGTGACAAGAGACGGTGAGAACCTGGCAGTGCACAAGAAATGGTAAGAGTGCATCAAGCCAACATCTGTTAACATTTAACACGCTCAAGTCTTTTGTGCAAGGTCCTTGGTGCTCTCTGAGCTTGGTTGCTTCCTTGCAGACGTTTCATAACCCAGCTACCTAACATCGTCAATCTTAGTGTTCCTTTGCCATGACATCTAGTAGCTTTGGAATTGCTTTGAATTCACCTCAACGGATGCCCAGTTTAGGGCCCGCCATTATAAATCACTTATTGCTTGGAATAAAAATTCATCCCGCTCGAAGTCGAACTGGAAAAAGCAACTATAAGAACAACATAACAATATGCAGTAGACTTTTCTTATTATTATCTGCGTGAGCACCTGTATGTAGAAACTCGACCAAAATCCAGATACATGAGAAAATTGTACAAAAATGCCGTATCAAGATTAAACCGGGTAGCCAAGGCTGGTTTTTTTTTTTTTTTTTTTTGGTTCAAAACGAGGAACAGTCTATATGTACAGGAAATTTTTACAGGATATTATCTGAAGGCACCTCCCCCCGCCCCATTAGTGAAGTTTAAAGGCTGTTGCCTTCTCTACCCCCAACTTAATATAAAATACATTTATCTACAATTTAGTGTAATTCAGACAAGATTCAAAAGTCAATTTCCCAAACGATTCCTCCCCCAAATAATATAATAATAAATTATATATGCATTATGACAGCAATTGCCCTCTTTGGCCATATAAACAAAAAATAAAAAACCAACCCCTCAAATGTTCGGTGAATAATCTTGTGCTTTAAACTTTGGACGGGACCCCCCCACCCCCGCCCAAAAGCTGGTTGCAACCAAGTTCCAATGCTCGTGTTTGGAGAAAGCTTAGGTCACAATTTGGCAGTATTCAGTGCATCTGATTTTTTTTTTTTCCCAGATTGATTTTCCCAGATTATCAGTGGTGGAGGTGGCTTTCAGAAACTGTTCTCCGCTTTGGGGGTGGAAGAAAACGGACGGCAAAACCAGACGGCAGCCTCAAAAACTCTGAATTTCTACTTGAATCCAGAGCAGAGAACTTCTTCTTCAGCGCGCGCATATTCCGCGGCCTTTTCTTGGATTAAACAAATTAATCCAGAAAGATTGCAAGCTTCCTTCCTCTAGACGGATATTTCCTTTGCTGCCTGTCACAAGTCTAACAACAACGGAAAAAAAAAAAGTGTTTTTCTTTCTTTCTTTTGCTAAAATGTATGATTTTGAGCAAGGACGGAAAGGAAAAAAAAAAAAGCCCCAAATTTACGAGTCAATCTGCTCAGAGCTGCTTTGGAATAACCACCCTCAAAACTGAGACGGTTTTTTTTTTTTTTTAAACAACCCGTTCTGGGATATGTGTGTGGGGTGTGTGGGTGTGTGTGTGTGTCCTTTTTCACACCCCCAAATCTGGCGGTTTCTCGGCCACCTGCCGGGTTAGGATCTGGTGAGAAGAAAGGGATGCCACGGCGACATGGAAGAGAATCTGCCAGTGGTTTCGTAATCCGTACAGGTAGACGTTGCACAGACAGACCGTCGCGAAAAGGAGAGAGACTTTGATCTTCCGGGCGGAAGTGTAGAACAGGTAGAGGTAACACTGCGGAAAATAAATTTTGAAAAAGAAAAGAAAAAAAACGGCTGTTAAGTAAGCAAGGATACAAATACAATATAAGGGAGATAGTGCCTGGTTTATGACGGTGATTGGGATAGGAATTGCTAAGTTACATGGATGTAAAGTCCAACAGTTGTTATCATTGTTAAGTGAATTACTGTTGTGGCCTGTTGGTACCCTGGACCCTCCAGCAGACGAATCAGAGGAGGAGGAGGAGGAGGTGTGAGAGTCAGGGCAAGCATCAATGTCAGAATGGCAATCCGCCCCGTTACCTTCCTGGGGTAATTGCCTGAGTTAGAGGTGAATCGTGGCATTTTCCTTGTGTATACTTTTTGCAAGAAAATAAACCCGAAGATATATTTTCTAAGAAAAACTCATTTATTTGTTATAAAGAAAATAAAACATCTCACTAATCTAAATAGTTACATCTTGTCAACGTTCCTGCTTGGCAGGAGAACAAAGAAAAGTTCACAGAAGAAAGTGAAGGAATGTAGACATGCGCAGTTAACTTACTGATAAGAAACTTGGCAAGCTACGGTAAGTTTGAAAGTCCAAAAATAATAGCTCATCTGGTAAATACAAAAACGCAGCGACAATCAAGGCAACCTGAGAGCTGTGAGGGGGGAAAGGGAATAGAGCTGGTAGAGAGAGAGAGACAGAGGTGGAACCTGGGCCATCAGATAGTCAACAGCCCCCAGGTCTGGAGGTGGCTGATGAGGAAGAGGAGGAACAGCTGGGTCCAGTGCACAGATGCACAGAAGGCAGAGGAGAGGAGAGCAGTGGAAATCTATGGGCCGGTTCTTGGGATGGAAGAGTCACACTGCTAGCAAAGCCCCAACCTAGCTCTGGGGATAAAAGGCAGGGGACAGAGATGAATAGGTGTGGCAGACATCTCCCAGACGGATGGACTTGTTAGCCTGCAGTGAGAGACAAACCTTTTGCTGGGCCTGCTGGCACTCCTAATAAAGGAATCTTTTGAGTTCCCTGCAGAGGGTTTGTCGTGTTTGGAGAACTGAGTCAGAACAATCACCTGTAGGTCATTAAACGAGGAGGCCATGTGGTTGCCATCTGCAGCTTCCTGCTGATTTCCACAGTACTCGTCAGAAATGGGCAAAGAAGGTCGCAAATCGTAATTGTGTGCTAAAAGAACCAAGTACCACTCATTCAGCGCAGACGCAAGTTTGAATGGTGGATGAACGAGAGGCTGTTAAGTGAGGACTACTCGTGTAAGCGTGGAGAAGGACTTCAGGTGGTCTGCGACTTACCAAGGTTGCTTAGCAGCTGTTCAAATTTGCAAAGGGCCTACCTTGGGGCTACTTATGATCCGGATTTGAAGTTCTGGAGGCCAGGCTCGCCCCACTCAAGTTACCTGACCAAATTTTGGTTGCTCGATAACATGGTTACCTTTACGGCCATTTGTAGCCTCCCTTCCCTGGTCACGTGGCTGCATTTTACAACAATTTTGCTGAAAAAAACTGGTAGTTACGTCCAGTTTTTGGCAAAGCCATGCACCGTTAACAAGCTCACTTAAAAAAAGTTCAAAACATTCTTAAGGATCCATCTCATCCTGGATCTCACCCTTTTTTTTTTTTTTTTTTTTGAACTATTACCATCTGGCAGACGGTACAGGATAATAAAAACAAGGACAAATAGGCTGAAAAACAGCTTCTATTCCAGGGCAGTAAAACTATATTGAATTCTACGGTATAGTGCAATATATATATATATATATATATATATATATATATATATATATATATATATATATATATATATATATATATATATAGCTTTAATTTATATGCCGCCCTTTTCCGGAGACTCAGGGCGGCTTACAATGCATTAAGCAATAGCCTTCATACTTTTGTATGTTTATACAAAGTCAGCTTATTGCCCCCACAATCTGGGTCCTCATTTCACCTACCTTTGAAAGGATGGAAGGCTGAGTCAACCTTGAACCTGGTGAGATTTGAACTTGCAGTAATTGCAAGCAGCAGATGTTAATAACAGTGTTTAGTCCACTGTACTACAGTTTCAGTTCAATTTCAATTATAGAGAATCTAAAGGATGCATGTTTGTGTTTTTATTTTTTTATTTTTTATAGTTATAATGTACACTGAAGATGGCATTTAATTTTGTTATACCATGTGCAATGACAATAAAGTAAACTAAATTAAACTAAACTGATTGGCTTAGCAACTTTCACAGCTGCTTCATGACTGCTGCAATAAACTTCGTAAAATCAGGTTGATCATGTGACCAGTCCATTTCTACAATGTCTTGCAACTGTGGTGGGAAAACTCCATTAGGGTCTTTAAGTCGAGGATTGGCTATATTTAAAATGTTATTAACTGCATTACAGATAGTCCTCAACGTACGCCCACGATAAGGAACGACGTTTCTATTGCTAAAAGAGATGATAGTTAAAAGAGAGTTTTGCCTCGTTTTACGACCTTTCTTGCCACAGTTGTTAAGTGAATCCCTGCAAGTGATAAAATTAGTAATGTGCTTGTTAAGTGAATCTGGCTCCTCCCCTTGACTTTGCTTGTCAGAAGGTCGCAAAAGGGAATCACGGGACACCGCGACCGTCATAAATATAAGTCAGTGGTCAAGCATCTGAATGTTGATCATGTGACCACGGGGATGCTGAAAATGGTCGTAAGTGTGAAAAATGGTCATACGTCACTTTTTTCAGTCCCTTGTAACATTGAATGGTTGTTAAACAAATGGTTTTAAGTCAAGGATTGCTTGTACTTTATCACTGGCCATGCCATCAAGATTTTCTTAAGAAAATGCCCCTCGAAATACTCCAAGGTTGTTGAAACCATCCAGCCATCTAAGACAAAAATGAGACATTAAACTGAATTTATTCCTCTAACGTTTTATAGCAGGAGTCGTCAAAATTCATCGGCGGAAAGATCTAACTCTTAACAAGATTTCTGGTTCTTATCTCCATTCCTGCAAACCTTCACCCCAGAACATTAAAATCTTGAGTTCTCAGAAATTGGATGCTATTTGCTTACATTGTCAGATTTGAGTCATTTTTAATTTTATGGGTTTTTTTTTTCAGTGCCGGCACTGAAAACCTGTCAATATTTGATTTACAGGCATCCTGAAGATAAAGAGATGAATAAGAAACTGCATGATAATAAATCCACGATAAGCCTTTGCAGGGGTGAAATGTAAAATTTGTTACTACCGGTTCTGTGAGCGTGACTTGGTGGTGGTGGTGGTGGGGTTAATGTGACTGGGTGGGTATGGCCAACTTTTTTTTTTTTTTTACTTTTCACTTTTCAAAGCATTTTTTCTAATGCTTTGAAAAGCCTCTGCCGATCAGGCAACTCAGCTGGGTGTTGTGACTCCGACCCCCGAGCCCGTCTTATCAGAGGGAGAAGACTCTGAAAGTGAAGGAGAGGAGTTGGCAAGGCCTCCCTCTCCAGGACCCTCCTCTCTGGCAATGCCTCAAGTGTCTCCCGAAGGAGAAGATATAGGCCAGGAGCCAGGCATCTCTGAGTAGCCGCAGTTAGACAGCGATGGAGATAAATCTTGGCTGGATCCCCACCAGCGTCGGAAAGACAAGCGCACGCAGCAGAGAAGGAGGCGTGCCAGAGATTAAGCTGAGTCATTGGACCACACCCCACAGGGGATAAAAGGGGGTGTGGTGGCCATTCAGGCTTTGTGACGGACAAAACTGAACAGCTAGCAAGTCATACTGTGTCTCTGGAACTTCGTTATCTGCCTTCCTTGGATTTATTATGGACTGGACTTGACAATTCTTTGGTTTTGTGAATTTATTTTGGTTTATCTGACAGAGGAGGAACACCTCCCTCTGTGAGTAAAGTTTTTGCCAAGCAGCTGCTGGGTTGCTGCCAATTCTGTTATCGAAGAAAATTGTTGTCTGCAAGTTTATTTTAACTCCTGGCTGACTGTTTGTGTGAGTGTGTGAGACGGGGACAGAACACTGGGATCGTCAGAGACTTTTCAAAGCATTTTTTTTACCACCTCTTCGGCCAAAAGGTTGCAGAAAAAAATGCTTTGAAAAATCTCTGAGGATCCCAGCTAAGCCGCGCGATCATCAGAGGCTTTTTTTTTTTTTTTTGAACTTTTAAAAGCATTTTTTCTTCGGAAGAGGTTGTAGAAAAAATGCTTTTAGAAGTAAAAAAAAAAAGCCTCTGATGATCGGAGTGGCCTACTGAATGGCCTCCTACACCACTCAGGAGCCTGAGTGGCGTAGGAGGCTAATGCCTCCTACTAAAGCAGCATTTAACATCCAACTGCCTGCAATTACTGCAAGTTCAATTCTCACCAGGCTCAAGGTTGACTCAGCCTTCCATCCTTTCTAAAGTGGGTAAAATGAGGACCCGGTTTGTGGGGGCAATAAGCTGACTTTATATAAAATATACAAAAGTATGAAGGCTATTGCTTAACGCATTGTAAGCCACCCTGAGTCTCCGGAGAAGGGCAGCATATAAACAAATTTTTTTAAAAAAATTCGTGCGGCTCAGCTGGACATGGTGGGGTGGGGGGGGGCCGCAGGGATTTTTGCTAACGGTTCTCCGAACCACCCACCACCATCGCTACCGGATCGGGAGATCCAGTCCGAACCGGGAGCATTTCACTCTTGGGCCTTCGGTTATCAACTGATAAATCAGAGACTGTGTAGATTCTCAGTCATTCAGGTCACAGTTGTTTTAAAAGCGGTTTCTTTTTTTCTTTCTTTCAAAAGGCAACTGGAAAGAGGAAAACATTATATATATGTGTGTGTGTATGTGTGTGTGTGTGTGTGTGTGTTTTTTTCTTTTAGCCAGGTTTTTCCTATGTAACCAAGGTTTTTCTGCAGCCCTAGCTCAGTGGAGTCACATCTGAGTTAGGGCTGCAGAAAAACCTTGGTTACGTAGGAAAAACCTGGCTAAAAGAAAAACACACATAAATCCTACGAAGAGTTAAGAAAATATATGTATGTATGTATGTATGTATGTATGTGTGTGTGTTATAAAAAAAACCCTGATGAAGCTTCTTGGATAAGCGAACTGTCTTTCTCCTCTTCCTTCAATTAAAAAACAGTCCATTTGCCTTTTGAAAGATTAAAAGAAAAGGCTCCTTTGTGATCAATGAAACTGAGGCAGAAGCCACTTTTAAGTCATTTAAATCCTCACCCCCCAAAACAGAAAATATATAAGTTACTCACCAAACCGAAGCAGGACATGAAAGGCAGCAGAAATGCTACGACGTTTATAATTCCTTGGTGATCTTCCTAGAGGGAATACGAATTCAATTTCAAGGGCAAATTGAGTCAGCTGGTGCAACGAAAAACAGATCAAAATGAAATGTAATGTTTTTTTTCCTTCCCCCCTTTTTTTTAAGCAGATACTTTGGCACCTTAAGGCAGAATCCGAGTTAGCTACAGTCAGTCCTCGCCTTTCGACTGAAATGGAGCCTGCCCATTAGGGTTGCAAGTTGAGACAGTTGTTAACTGAGGTGACCACAGATTATCTCATTTAATAACCACCATTGCTATGCTCCCCGATGCGGTAGTTAAGTAAGCGTACAGGTTGCTAAGTGGAGCACAGGGTAACTCGGGGAGTGGAGGGAGGACCTAGGCGAGACTAGAACTCACCATCTCCTGGTGACTGGCCCAAAGTCACCCAGCTGGCTTTCACACCTAAGGCGGGAGTAGAATTCTCAGTCTCCTGGTGATTGGCCCAAAGTGGCCCAGCTGGCTTTCACGCCTAAGGCGGGATTAGAACTCACAGTCTCCTGGTGATTGGCCCAAAGTCACCCAGCTGGCTTTCACACCTAAGGCGGGACTAGAACTCTCAGTCTCCTGGTGATTGGCCCAAAGTGGCCCAGCTAGCTTTCACGCCTAAGGCGGGACTAGAACTCACAGTCTCCTGGTGATTGGCCCAAAGTCATCCAGCTGGCTTTCACCCCAAGGCAGGACTAGAACTCACCACCTCCTGGGTTGTAAGCCAGCACCTTCACCAGTAGTCCAAACTGACTTTCTTGGCCCCCAAATTAGCAGCCCAGTTACCTGCCACGAATACTCTGCCAGATGAACCCCTCGAATAAGATTGAGCGCACCGCACATGATGTTGAGGATGAGGGAGAGAATCCCCAAAGGAGAGATGGGTTGCATCCGGCAAGCGGCAGCTTCATGGGAATTAAAAAAAAAAAAGAAACAAAAAGGACATCCAAGAAAGGTGAGTGTCAGGTTTCGAGTCTCAAATAAATTGCATTTCAAACAAAGTCTTTGATGAAAAACTCCCATTTATTAAGCACGACATTCTAACTCCGACTCCATCATAGCCAACACTGACTTCCAGACCCAAAACCCTCCCTTTCCGTTCCCCACTCCTCTGCACTCATTGGCCATCTTCCAAGTCACTCTACCCCTAATCTACTGCTCCAGCTCAAAGGAATTTCCCCCCTCCCATCCCATCTCCTAGGGAAAATAAGTAGGTGAAAAGTCAAACGTCCCTTTCCAGACGCCTCCACTTCTCCTTCTTATGTCAGCACTAGAATAAATGCAGCTTGAAGTGCTGACAGTGAGATTGATCCATCTTGCTAAGAAAATTACAACTCTTCTTTAGGCTTCTGCCGTACTTCAATGTACTAATAAAGTTAGTTTACTTTATTGTCACTGCACCTCATGGAATGAAATTAAATTGCCATCTTCAGTGTACATTATACATAAGAAAACTATAAAAAAATAAAACAAAAACACACATCCTCCGCATTCTATACAACTGAACTGAAAACCCCTGATATTGCATTTAGTATTGCACTGTACCATAGAATTCAATATAGTTTTACTGCCCTGGGGTAGAATCTGTTTTTCAGCCTGTTTGTCCTTCTTTCTATTGTCCTGTACCGTCTGCCAGATGGTAATAGTTCAAAAAAAAAAAAAAAAAAAGGGTGAGATCCAGGATGAGATGGATCTTTAAGGATGTTTTGAACTAAAGGAGAATATTGGTAGCTCAGGGTGACAGGAGGGGTCCTTGGTGCCCTCTGAACTTGCTTGTTTTCTCAAAGATGTTTCAATACAGTGTTGCTGGGACTGTCTTAAAGGGTCTTTGGTTTGGGGCTGTTTGCTGTTGTCTCTTTGGCAGTTGCTGGATTGGGGTGTTGATTGTTGGCCCTGGAGTTAATCATCCCAAAGGTGCTTTTTTTCAGGAGGCAACTGGACTTTGTTTTTTTCTTGAAAGACGTTTCGCTTCTCACCCAAGAAGCTTCTTCAGCTCTGAATGGATGGAGGGGAATGGAAGGATTGATACTCCTTGCAGACAGCTGGTTCATTTGCATCCTTTTAGAGGGTCATTGAGGCCACTTGGAGCTTTATCTTTGTCCTCAGGGTCACCTCAGTGACAGAGAAGACTGCTGGGGGTCAAAGAGGGGATCAAAGAGGCCATCTGTGTCAAAATTCAACAGCCCTCTCTCAAAAGAGGGAAAGGAATAGAACAGGAATGGGATGGGATGGGATGGGATGGGATGGGATGGGATGGGATGGGATGGGATAGGATAGAATAGAATAGAATAGGAATAGGAATAGGAATAGGAATAGGAATAGGAATAGGAATAGGAATAGGAATAGGAATAGGAATAGGAATAGGGATGGGATGGGATGGGATGGGATGGGATGGAATGGAATGGAATGGAATGGAATGGAATGGAATGGAATAGAATAGGAATAGAATTCTTTATTGGCCAAGTGTGATTGGACACACAAGGAATTTGTCTTTGGTGCATACGCTTTCAGTGTACATAAAAGAAAAGATACGTTTGTCAAGAATCATAAGGTACAACACTTAATGATAGTCATAGGGTACAAATAAGCAATCAGGAAACAATATCAATGTAAATCATAAGGATACAAGCAACAAAGTTACAGTCATACAATCACAAGTGGGAGGAGATGAGACACAGACCCTCAGGCCCTGGGCCTTCGGCTGATGCTGTACAACTCCTGGTCCGTGGTAAATAAAGCCCCCCCCCCATTTGTGATCTTGTTCAGGAGGGGGGAGTGGACCTGGCGGGTATTACGGAGACCTAGTTGGGCCAGGAGAGGGGGGTCCCCCTCGTTGAAATGTGCCCACCCGGTTTTCATGCATTTCATCAGCCGAGGGCACAGGGCAGAGGCGGGCAGGGTGGCAGTTGTCATTAGAGAAGGTCTTGGTCTGAGGGAGGCCACTGTTCCTCAGACGGCTGGATGTGAGTCCCTCCTTGTAAAGCGGAGTCATGGGGTGCAGATGGGCGTGCTGGTTACGTACCTGGCTCCCTGCCATGTAGCAGCAGCCCTGCGCGAGCTGCTCAACGTTATAGCCGCGGTGGCGGTTGACACCCCCAGGTTTATGGTCATGGGGGATTTTAACCTGCCATCTGCCGGTGAGGCATCTGAGGTGGCTCAGGAGTTCTTGGCTTCCATGACGGCCATGGACCTGACCCAGTTAGTTCATGGCCCCACTCACATGGGAGAAACACGCTGGACCTGGTCTCTGGTCAGTGGTTGAGTGATCTTGAGATAGGGGATATACTGATCGAGCCCTTGTCATGGTCGGATCACTCCCTCCTTCGCTATGACCTTCGAACCGCCGCACCCCGCCGCAGGGAGGCGGAACCGATAAGGTGGTTCCGCCCCAAGTGCCTGATGGACCTGGATAGGTTCCAGACGGAGCTTGGGCCATTTCCTGAGGTTCTGGCACATGGCTCGACTGAGGACCAGGTGGCTGCCTGGGATAGGGCAGCCGCTGGAGCTTTGGATCTGGTTGTGCCTTTGCGGCCTCTGATCCGGCGCCGATCTCGCCTGGCTCCTTGGTTCACCGAGGAGCTAAGGGAAATGAAGTGCCAAAAAAGACGCCTGGAGAGCAGTTGGAGGGCCAGCCATTCTGAATCTGACCGAACACTGGTAAGGTCTCATATTAAGACCTACATGGTGGCGATAAAAGCAGCGGTATAACTATTTTGCCACTCTTATTGCGTCATCAGATAATCGCCCGGCCACCCTGTTTAGGGTGATCTGCTCCCTGCTCCACCAGGAAGCGCGGGAGGACCCCTTGGAGGGTAGAGCCGAGGATTTTGTACAGTATCTGTATGACAAAATCACTCAGATTCGGGAACACCTGGACTCTGACTGGGTAGATTCAGGGGGGAGGACAGAGGCAGGTCTTGTGAGTATTATCTGGGAAGAGTTTGATTCTGTGACACCCGAAGACGTGGACAGGATACTGGGCAGACTGAGCGCAGCCACATGTTTATTGGACCCGTGTCCCTCCTGGCTGGTGCTGGCCTCTCGGGAGGTTACACGAGGCTGGCTCCAGGGGATTATAAATGCTTCCTTGAGAGAGGGTGTCTTCCCCGCCACCTTGAAAGAGGCGGTGGTGAGGCCTCTCCTCAAGAAGCCTTCCCTGGACCCGGCAGTGTTGACAAATTACCGTCCAGTCTTCAACCTTCGCTACGTTGCGAAGGTTGTTGAGAGTGTGGTAGCGCGACAGCTTCCTCAGTACTCGGATGAATTGTCGTATCTGGATCCATTCCAGTTGGGCTTCAGGGCTGAGTACAGCACGGAAACAGCATTGGTCGCATTGGTTGATGATCTCTGGAGGGCTCAGGACAGGGTTTGTTCCTCTGTCCTGGTCCTATTAGACCTCTCAGCGGCTTTTGATACCATCAACCATGGTATCATGCTGCATCGGCTAGAGGAGTTAGGGGTGGGGGGCACCGTCCTACAGTGGTTCTCCATTCTCTCTGACCGATCGCAGTCCGTGTTGACAGGGGGGCAGAGGTCGACCCCGAGGCCCCTAGTATGTGGGGTGCCACAAGGGTTGGTCCTCTCGCCCCTTCTGTTCAACATTTATGTAAAGCCGCTGGGTGAGATCATCCATGGTTTCGGGGTGAAGTACCACCAGTACACTGACGACACTCAGCTGTACATCTCCACCCCGGACCACCCCAATGATGCCCTTGAAGTGATGTCCTGGTGTCTGGAGGCTGTGCGGATCTGGATGGGGAGAAACAGACTCAGGCTCAACCCATCCAAAACCGAGTGGCTGTGGTTTCCGACATCCCGATATAGTCAGTTGGTGCCATCACTGACTATTGGGGGCGAGTCATTGGTCCCCACGGAGAGGGCTCGCAACCTGGGTGTCCTCCTGGACTCACGGCTGTCTTTGGAAGAGCACTTGACGGCTGTGGCCAGGGGGACTTTTTATCAGGTCCGCCTGATTCGCCAGTTGCGTCCCTTTCTGGATTGGGACTCATTAATACGGTCACTCATGCTCTCGTTACTTCCCACCTGGACTACTGCAATGCTTTCTACATGGGGCTCCCCTTGAGGAGCAACTGGAGGCTCCAGCTGGTCCAGAACGCGGCCGCGCAGATGGTTATGGGAGCGATGTGGTGCTCCCATGTGACCCCCCCTCCTGCGCAAGCTGCACTGGCTCCCGGTGGTCTTCCGGATGCGCTTCAAGGTTTTGGTTACCACCTTTAGAGCGGTCCATGGCATCAGACCAGGGTATTTACAAGACCGCCTTCTGCTACCAATAGCCTCTTACCGACCAGTACGCTCCCATAGAGAGGGGCTTCTCAGGGTGCCGTCGGCCAAACAGTGTCGATTGGCAGCCCCCAGAGGGAGAGCCTTCTCTGTGGGGGCACCTACCATCTGGAATGAGCTCCCCCCGGAGATACGGAGGATCCCGGATCTGCGCATGTTTCGTCGTGCTCTCAAAACATTTTTATTTCAGCAGGCTGGCCTGGCCTAACTCTCCCTTTTAAATTTTTAAATCGTTTAATCTGTTTTACAAATTGGGTGTTTTAAATTTGTTTTCAGCCAAAATATTTAATAATTTTAATGGACTTTTAATGTTTGTATTATCTGTATTTTATCTTGGCTGTTCATCGCCCTGAGTCCTTCGGGAGGAGGGCAGTATAGAAATTTGATAGATAGATAAATAGATAGATAGATAGATAGATAGATAGATAAATAAATATCTCCAGTCTACAACACAAGTCCTTTCAGCAGCTCCAAGAAGGCCTCCACACCCATTTGCACCATTCAGTTGACCCTAAGGACACAATATAAACCTCCAAGGGGCCTCAACGACTCTCTAAAAGAACCCAGATGACCAGCTTTGTCTGCAAGGAATATGAATCCTTCCGTCTTCAAAAGAAAAACAAAGGAAGTCCAGTTGCCTCTTGAAAAAACACCTGTGGGATGACTGAGGATCTCCGTAGAGACTTGAGAGACATGAGACTTGAGAGTTCATCTATGCTGATCTGGATGCTGATTACTAGTGGAGAAGGTGCTTGGATGTTTCTGTTCCTTTTTTGGTCTGGTTGAGGTCTCTTTTGCATAGTCTATAGATTAATTGTTCATGTCTGTGTGTCTATTGATGGCTGATTTGTCAGAGGACCAGGCTTCTAGAAATGCCCTGGCATTTTTGGAATTGGCTTGGTCTAAGGATGGTCACATTTTCCCAGTTGAAACTATGGTGAAATTAAAAGAATTTTTATCATGCCTTCTGACTGCCAGTTGGTGCGGAGCTGGCAGCGGAGTCAGACAGCAATGAGGCTGAGGAAGAACATGGGCCAGTCCTGGAGTCTGGGGAAGGCCAGGAGGAGGGCTCTGTGTCGGAGGCAGAGATGGGGCCATTGGGGAGTGATGCGTGGACTCCGGAGCCTCCAGAGGCTGACAGCAGAGAGGCAGAGGAACAGGAGGAGCCTGTTCCTAGTACACGCATGAGAAGAGCTGCCAGAAGGCAAGAGCAACTAAAGCAAAAAGGACGACTAGGGAGTAAGGCCAGGAGATGATTGCCCGCTCCCATAAAGCTTAAAAGACCAACAATTGCTCTTGGGCTCTTTGTCGGAAAACAACGTTGATAGACTTGTTTCTTGTCTTGCTGTGTTTATTTCTTGTTGGCGTCTTCTGCTTCTGAACTTTTGCCAGGAAAAGCCTTTGGCAGGTTGCCTAATTAGACCAAGGTCGGTGATAAGGCTGAAGAATTGTGTTATGAAGAATTTGTTTTGAATTAAGTTTGGACTGCGCTGAGAATGAGTTAATTCTCAGCTGTTGTAATAAAGTCTGTTTGTTTTTGAACTTTTTGCGTTTAATACTAACTACTTGAGCCTGGATCACAACACCAGCAAAGTCAATGGGGAAACCAGATTCATTTAACAACCGTCTTATTAACTTAACAACTGCGCTGTTTCACTTAACAACTGTGGCCAGAAAGATCAGTTTAATTACCTTTCGCAAAACATCTTTTGTAAACCTTCTCTTCCCTAAGCTTGAAATACAGGTAGTCCTCGACTTGCAACAGCTCGTTTAGTGACCGTTCAAAGTTACAACAGCACTTTAAAAAAAGGTGACTTATGACCGTTTTTCACACTTACGACTGTTGCAGCATCCCCATGGTTCACATATTCAGAATTTGGACACTTGGTAATTGATTCATATTTACGACAATCGCATTGCCCTGGGGTTATGAAATCCCCTTTTACCATACTGGATTCACTTAACAACTGTGTTAACTAACTTAAAAGCTGCAGTGATTCACTTAACAACTGTGGCACGAAAGGTTATAAAATGGGGTAAGATTCGCTTAACATTTCACTTAGCAACAAAAAAATTGGGACTCAATTATGGTTGTTAAGTCCTGTCTGGGTAGTCCTCGACTTATGACCAAGATGGGGACCACAAATTCTATGGCCAAGCAAGATTGTTGTCAGGTCTGGAAGCCATTTAAGTGTCTCGTGCCCAGTTTTACTTTTTGTGCCATGGTTCCTAAGCGAATTACTACAGTTGTTAAACGAATCACACGGTCATTAAGGGAATTGGGTTTGACTTTGCTCGATGGAAGCTGACCGGAAAGGTCGCAGATCACGTGACCCTCGGATCCTGCAATCTTTCTAAATACTTGCCAATTCCCAAGCACCCAAATTTTTATTTTTATTTTTGAGGTTTTTTTATTAGTAATAAAAATTAAAAACATTGGACATGATGTGACGTCTCCAGTTTAAACATTTTCGTCAAGCTTTGCCTTATAATTAATACAATTCCTTATCTTTATACAAATTTATACTATTTATCACATTTCAAACATATAGATTCTTACATCTGCAAAAGTTACATCAATACCAAATTCAATCTTATCTAACACAGAAAACTAGCATGAAAACTTCTAAACATTCTACTCGTCAGTAATCATTCATCCCAGCATTCCTCCAGTCAAGCCAGTAATACTCTGTTTCGTTTTTATCTTTAAGAAATGGACAGAGACAGTCTGTCCATTTCCGCACAAGTTAATATTTTAGCTAACACTTCTTCTTCTGTGGGGGGAGGGTCCCTTTATTTTTCCATTTTTGAGCAAAGGCCAATCTTGTTGCTGTTAAAATATGTAACATTAGATAAATTGTACCCTTGTTGTAGTTGCCTTCTATGATGCCCAGTAAAAAAAAAGAATCTAGTTTTGATTTTATATTTTGCGTTAATATCTCTTCTAGCCATTGTTTTATCTGATGACAAATTTTATAGCTTTTGGGCATTCCCACCACATGTGATAAAAAGTCCCTGCCACTGCCTCACACTTCCAGCATATAGATGAATATTTTTTACTTAATTTTGCTTGTGGGTGGGAGGTGCCACCTATAGAGCATTTTGTATAAATTTTCTTTGTACATAGTAGCTAGAGTAATTTTAATATTTCTTTCCCATAGATTGTACCAATTGTCTAGATCAATGCTATAGCCAAAATGTTTACTCCAAATTAACATAGTTTCTTTTACTTGTTCTTCTAACATATCCTGTTCCACCAAATACTGATATATTTTCCATATTGCCTTCTCCTCTGTTCTTAATAAAATTTTATCTAATTCTGTTAGCTCTATTTTTATGCCCCATTCTGTCTTGTCCTCCATGTGTTTTGATTGTACTTGGAGATATGCCCACCGTTCGAGTTTGATTCCTTCCTCATTCAATTTATTCCTGGATTTCAATTCTCCTCTTTCATTTAACAAATATTTTTATGTAACCACTCTTCCTGACTTAATAAAATTTGGGTGTGTGTGAGCATCTCCAATGTCGATATTCAATTCAGAACTTCTATATTTCTTCAAAGTGATGTGAAGTGATGTCCCAGTGCCTGGAGGCTGTGCGGATCTGGATGGGGAGGAACAGGCTCAGGCTCAACCCATCCAAGACTGAGTGGCTGTGGTTCCCAGCATCCCGATATAATCAGTTGACTCCATCACTGACTATTGGAGGCAAGTCGTTGGCCCCCACGGAGAGGGCATACAACTTGGGCATCCTCCTGGATACGCAGCTGTCCTTGGAGGAACATCTGATGGCCGTGGCCAGGGGGACTTTTTATCAGGTTCACCTGATTCGCCAGTTGCGGCCTTTCCTAGATCGGGATTCCTTGTGCACAGTCACTCATGCCCTCGTCACCTCTCACCTGGACTACGGCAACGCTCTCTACATGGGGCTCCCCTTGAAAAGCACCCGGAGACTTCAGCTGGTCCAAAATGCAGCCGCGCGGGTAGTGACGGGAGCTGTATGGCGCTCCCACATAACATCCCTCCTGCGTGAGCTGCACTGGCTCCCAGTGGTCTTCCGGGTGCGCTTCAAGGTGTTGGTCATCACCTTTAAAGCGCTCCATGGCATAGGACCTGGATACCTTCGAGACCGTCTGCTGCCACCAACGACCTCCCACAGACCAGTGCGCTCCCACAGAGAGGGCCTCCTCAGGGTGCCATCGGCCAAGCAATGTACACTGGTGGCCCCCAGGGGGAGGGCCTTCTCTGTGGGGGCACCCACCCTCTGGAATCAACTGCCCCCAGAGATACGAAGAATTCAAGACCTCGGTGCCTTCCGCCGTGCCCTGAAGACCTTCCTTTTTCAGCAAGCCGGGCTGGCTTAATGCTTTTTAAATGTTTTTAATATGTTTTGTTATTGTTTTTTAACTTTGGGGCCAAATTTATATATTTCTCTTTAAACTGTTTTTAATGTTTGTATTCATGTGTTTTACTTTGGCTATACACCGTCCTGAGTCCTTCGGGAGAAGGGCGGTCTATAAATTTAAAAATAAATAAACAAACAAACAAACAAACAAACATTGCTTAGTTTTGTCCCACATGTCTAAAAGTGCCCGTCTGAAGCAGTGCTTCTGGAAGTACCGGTGAACCTTGTATTTCTCTTCCCAAAGGATAGCATGCCATCCTCTCTGCATGCCATGACCTTCCAGCTTCCTATTTTTTAGATGTATCCAGTCACTCATCCATATAATGGTTGCTGCTTGATGATATTTTTCCCAGTCTGGAAGGCCAAATCCTCCTCTTTCCTTAGCATCCTGTAATAGTTTTAGTTTGATTCTCGGTTTTCTACCTTGCCAAATGAATTTCGATATAATTTTGTTCAAATTTGCAAAAAAAAAAAAAAATCCTTTTTTAATCTGACTGGTATGCATTGAAATAGAAAAGAGTATTTTGGGTAAAACATTCATCTTTATGATTGCAATTCTTCCCATAAAGGAGATTTAATTTCTTCAATTAACTGATCGTAGTTGTCCCCTTTGAGTGTAATACAGCTCGCAGTCATTTGAATTCCTAAATACCTCACTTTTTTTGTTGTCTGAATGCTTAGTTTCCCAGCCAATTTCTTTTCTTGCAATTTAGTCATATATTTTTTTACTAGCATTTTCGCTTTCTCCTTATTTATCTTCAATCCAGCTACTTCCCCAGATTCTCCCAGTACTTCTATTAGCCTTACACCAGACTGTAGGGGATCTTCTATGATAAATACAAGGGCGTCTGCGAAGGCCTGTACTTTAAAAATGTCCCTCCTGGTTGGTGCTGGCCTCTCGGGAGGTTACACGAGGCTGGCTCCAGGGGATTATAAATGCTTCTCTGAGTGAGGGTGTCTTCCCCGCCACCTTGAAAGAGGCGGTGGTGAGGCCTCTCCTCAAGAAGCCTTCCCTGGACCCGGCAGTGTTGGCAAATTACCGTCCAGTCTCCAACCTTCGCTTTGTTGCGAAGGTTGTTGAGAGTGTGGTAGCACGACAGCTCCCCCAGCACCTGGATGAATCGTCGTATCTGGATCTGTTCCAGTCGGGCTTCAGGGCTGAGTACAGCACGGAAACGGCATTGGTCGCGTTGGTTGATGATCTCTGGAGGGCTCGGGACAGGGGTTGTTCCTCTGTCCTAGTCCTATTAGACCTCTCAGCAGCTTTTGATACCATCGACCATGGTATCATGCTGCACCAGTTGGAAGAGTTAGGGGTGGGGGGCACCGTGTTGTGGTGGTTCTCCTCCTTTCTCTCTGACCGGTCGCAGTTTGTGTTGACAGGGGGGCAGAAGTCGACCCTGAGGCCCCTTGTATGTGGGATGCCACAAGGGTCAGTCCTCTCGCCCCTTCTGTTCAACATTTATGTGAAGCCGCTGGGTGAGATGATCCGTGGTTTCGGGATGAAGTACCATCAGTACGCTGACGACACTCAGCTGTACATCTCCACCCCAGACCACCCCAATGATGCCCTTGAAGTGATGTCCCAGTGCCTGGAGGCTGTGCGGATCTGGATGGGGAGAAACAGACTCAGGCTCAACCTATCCAAAACCGAGTGGCTGTGGTTTCCGACATCCCGATATAGTCAGTTGGTGCCATCACTGACTATTGGGGGCGAGTCATTGGCCCCCACGGAGAGGGCTCACAACTTGGTTATCCTCCTGGACTCATGGCTGTCTTTGGAAGAGCACATGACGGCCGTGGCCAGGGGGATTTATCAGGTCCGCCTGATTCGCCAGTTGCATCCCTTTCTGGATCGGGACTCGTTAAATACGGTCACTCATGCTCTCATTACTTCCCGCCTGGACTACTGCAATGCTCTCTACATGGGGCTCCCCTTGAGGAGCACCTGGAGGCTCCAGCTGGTCCAGAATGCGGCCACGTGGGTGGTTATGGGAGCGGCATGGCGGGTGTGCTTCAAGGTTTTGGTTACCACCTTTAGAGCGCTCCATGGCATCGGACCGGGGTATTTACAAGACCGCCTTCTGCTACCAATAGCCTCTCACCGACCAGTACGCTCCCATAGAGAGGGGCTTCTCAGGGTGCCATCAGCCAAACAGTGTCGACTGGTGGCCCCCAAGGGGAGAGCCTTCTCTGTGGGGGCACCCGACATCTGGAACGAGCTCCCCCCGGAGATACGGAGGATCCCGGATCTGCGCACGTTTCCTCGTGCTCTCAAAACTTTTTTATTTCAGCAGGCTGGCCTGGCCTAACTCTCCCTTTTAAATTTTTAAATCGTTTAGTTTGTTTTATAAATTGGGTGTTTTAAATTTGTTTTCGGCCAAAATATTTAATAATTTTAATGGACTTTTAATGTTTGTATTATCTGTATTTTATCTTGGCTGTTCATCACCCTGAGTCCTTCGGGAGGAGGGCAGTATAGAAATTTGATAAATAAATAAATAAATGAATGAATAAATGAATGAATGAATGAATTTCTTAATTTCTAAACCTTTAATTTGGTCGTCTTCCTGAATTATTCTAGTCAAAATTTCTAATGATAGTATAAGTATAAGTAAGTATAAGTATAATTTTATTTCTATACCGCCCTTCTCCCGGAGGACTCAGGGCGATGTACAGCCTATTAAAAGCACAAAGACAAACATCAATTAAAAATAATTAAAATTATTAAATAGTTTCGGCTTAAATTTAAAACCCCCAAAATTTAAAACACCTAATTTAAAATCATTACATTGATAGCCCGGCCTGGCGGAACAACAGGGTCTTGAGGGCACAGCGAAAACAATCTTGCTATTGTATAAACAATAGCGGCGATAGTGGACAAACTTGTCTTGTGCCTTTTGGAATTTGGAAATTTTAGTTGTTTCCCCATTAATTACTATTTTGGCTTCCTGTTTCGAATAATTTGCTTTAAATGTGTTTATAAAATTCTCACCAAACTCCATGTAATTTAGCTGGTTCAACATGAACTCCCATTTAATATTATCAAACGTCAAGCACCTAACAAATCTTAATTTTCAATTAACACAACTTAATATTTTACTCAGTTATTTCCCTAAATTTTATCTATTTAACAATGCAATTATCCCCAAAAACCCGTTGCTTAAATCTTAAATCCTAACCAATTATAATTCCATTTTTCTCTTTCATTTGCTTAGATGGATATATTTTAACAATATAAATCATCACAATTATTATAAACATTCATAAAGTAATTAATTCCAACATAATCATTTTATTTTTACTAATGAACTCAACATTTATAGTCTTTATTTCTGTTATTAAACCTAACTTGTTTAGGTTTATTAAACCTAACTGCGCCCTGGTGGTGCAGCAGACTAAAGCACTGTTATTAACATCAGCTGCCTGCAATTACTGCAAGTTCAAATCTTACCAGACTCAAGGTTGACTCAGCCTTCCATCCTTTCTAAGGTAGGTAAAATGAGGACCCAGATTGTGGGGGAAATAAGCTGACTTTGTATAAATATACAAAAGCATGAAGCTATTGCTTAACGCAATGTAAGCTGCCCTGAGTCTCCGGAGAAGGGCAGCATATAAATCAAATTTTTTTAAAAAAACCTTATTCATTTCATTTTAACTATTAATCTCAACATACTCCTCCTTATTTGGCTATCCCTGCAGTAGTTAATCCCTGCAGTTGTTCTATTAGTAACAAAGTTGTTAAGTGAAGCTGGCTTTCCCATTCACTCTGCTTGCCAGAAGATCACAAAAGGGAACCAGATGACCCCAGGACACTGCAACGAGTGAGTTTGTTTTTTTTTTATTGGATTTCTATACCGCCCTACTCCCGAAGGACTCAGGGCGGTGAACAGCCACAGAATAAAACACATAAATACAAAAATTTAAAATAGAATAAAAATGAATTAAATAATTTGGCTGAGACAAATTTAAAATACCCAATAATTTAAAAACAAATTAAAATTTACATTTAAAAGGGGAAAAGAATTAGGCCAGGCCAGCTTGATGAAATAAAAAAATCTTGAGCGCGCGACGGAAGGTGCGCAGATCCGGGATCCTCCGTTATCTCCGGGGGGAGCTCGTTCCAGATCGTAGGTGCCCCCACAGAGAAAGCTCTCCCCCTAGGGGCCGCCAGTCAACATTGTTTGGCCGACGGCACCCGGAGAAGACTTTCTCTATGGGAGCATACTGGCCGGTGGGAGGCTATTGGTGGTAGCAGGCAGTCCCGTAAATAACCAGGTCCTAAGCCACAGAGTGCTCTAAAGGTGATAACCAAAACCTTGAAGTGCACCCGGAAGACCACTGGGAGCCAGTGCAGCTCGTGCAGGAGAGGTGTTACATGGGAACGCCACAACGCTCCCATAACCACCAGCGCGGCCGCATTCTGCGCCAGTTGGAGCCTCCGGGTGCTCTTTAAGGGGAGCCCCATGTAGAGAGCGTTACAATAGTCCAGACGGGAGGTGATGAGGGCATGAGTGACTGTGCGTAGGGAGTCCCAATCTAGAAAGGGACGCAACTGGCGAATCAGGCAAACCTGATGAAAAATCTTCCCAGTCACCAAGCATCAAGTCACCAAGTTGCCAAGCATCCGAATGTAAATCACGTGACTACAGGGATGCAGTAGCGGTCGTAACTGTGAAAAACAGCCCTAAATCCCTTTTTTTTCGGTATTCTTGTAACTTCGGTCACTAAATGACCAGCTGTAATTCGAGGACTACAGTAACAGAATTTCGGAAGCCTATCTGTTTTATTTCCTTTCATTATAACCCAGTGAGTTAAGGAAAGAGTTAATCTGAGCTTTGTTCCAATGTTGTTAAATTAGATTAAATCAGGGATTATTGCTTAACGCATTGTAAGACGCCCTGAGTCTCCGGAGAAGGGCGGCATATAAATCAAATTTTTAAAAAAAAAAAAAAAGGCAGGGGTTTTGCCTCTGCATACTTTCTTCAAGATGCCCATCTCTGTGGCTCTCAACCGGTGATGGGATGAGAAGGAAAAACTCAACCCGCAATGTGAGGTAACTCACCTGTCTCGAGGTGGGCTTCCGCCCGGCCGCTCACCATCCCGTTGACCAATTCCATGTCTTCCCAGCTGACAAGGGCCGGGGGTCGCAGGCGAAGGTCCTCCTGCATCTTGGCCACGTCGCACTTTGGCTGAGCGCAGTTGGTGTGATTAAATTGGTTTTGGGTTTTCTGGATGACACGGTCTGCGGCAAAGAGACAACAAGAGCTTCCTCTAAAAAGAAGAAAATATCGGTGTGTGCTTCGCGAAGGCCCACCGAAGGAGTTTGGTATCTTACAGGGTCGAACCACCTCTGGCGACTGGAGGTAGTCCTCGACTTGCGACCATAACGGAGCCCCGATGCTTCCGTTGCTAAGGGAGACATTTGTTTAGTGAGGTTTTTTTTTGACCAAGTTTACGGCCGTCCTTGCTACAGTTTCTGAGTCAATCACTGCGGTTGTTAAGCTAGTAACACGGTTAAGTGAATCTGGCTTTGCTTATCAGAAGGTCGCAAAAGTGGATCGCATGACCCCGGGGACACTGCAACGGTCATAAATTAGAGTCAGCGGCCTAGCATCCGAATTTTGATCACCTGAGCATGGTGGGATGCTGCAATCGTCGTTAAGTGTGAAAAACGGTCCCAAGTCAATTTTTCAGTGCTGTCGTAATTTCGGACAGCCACTAAACGAACTGTTGTAAGTCAAGGACTATCTGAAAACCTGAAAGATCAGGTTAGGGGCAGATCCTCATAGAGAAAATCTAAGCGACTTTTAAGGCTCAACCATCACTTGATGGCTTAGGACCAAAACTGGAAATCAGAAATTTCACTGCCAAGCAAGGAGGTGATTAGGTCAGCTGCACACAATTCTTTTGACCTTTTTGACCTTTGACCTAAGCAAAACACTGCAGCTGTTATAGGTGGATCACGTGGTTGTTAAGTGAATTCAGCCTCCCCCACTGAGTTTGCTTCCGAGAAGCTGGCTGGGAAGGTCGCAAATGGAGGTTGTGTAATCCCAGCATTCTGCAACCATCATAACTGTTGTTCCCATATGACTATTGCAATATGAGTATTGATGGTTCTTCATTCATTCATTCATTCATTGATTCATTTATTTATTTATTGGTTCGATTTATACGCCGCCTTTTTCCGGAGACTCAGGGCGGCTTACAATGCGTTAAGCAACAGCCTTCATACTTTTGTATATACCTGCTTAGTAGGGCTTTCGGCACCCCACCCCCCCAAGCGGTGTTCTTTTTTATATAAAGTCAGCTTATTGTCCCCACAAACCGGGTCCTCATTTTACCTACCTCGAAAGGATGGAAGGCTGAGTCAACCTTGAGCCTGGTGAGATTCAAACTTGCAGTAATTGCAGGCAGCTGGTGTTGAATTGAATTGAATTTATATACTGCCCTTCTCCCCGAAGGGACTCAACAGTGTTACTTAACAGTGCTTTAGTCTGCTGCGCCACCAAGGCTCTTATATATTAGCAGTGACTAATTGCTAAAACTAAAAGTATCTGTAGCTCAGAGTGGAACTCTGCGGTCTTTGGGTCTCTCTAAGCTTGGTTGTTTTCTTGCAGATATTTCAATGACCCAACTAGGTAACATCATCCTTTCTTCCACTCTGCAAAGGGGTGGGGTTTGCAGAGTGGAAGAAAGGAGGAGAACTGTGGAGTCTTGGGTGCTCTCTGAGCTTGGTGATTTTCTTGCAGGTGTTTCATGACCAAACTAGGTAACATCATCAGTGCTAAAAGGAAGGGGAGATTGAAGACAGGAGGAGGACAACAACTGGGGCAGGAGGAGGAAAAGGACTGGGGGATCCTCGGTGCTCTCTGAATTTGATTGTTTTCTTGCAGATGTTTCATGACCCAGCTAGGTAACATCATTAGTGTGAGGCAGTTTGGACTTTTCTCCGTTTATATACAGTAACTTTCCCTGCCAATGTTGGCGTAGGTGTCGTTTCCTCCTTGGTAATCTCTTGATGCAGGAGCCTTGGTGGTGCAGCGGACTAAAGTGCTGTTAAGTAGCACTTAGCTGCCAGCTGCCTGCAATTACTGCGAGTTCAAATCTCACCAGGCTCAAGGTTGACTCACCTTCCATCCTTCCGAGGTAGGTAAAATGAGGACTCGGATTGTGGGGGCAATAAGCTGACTTTGTATAAATATGCAAAAGTATGAAGGCTATTGCTTAATGCATTGTAAGCCGTCCTGAGTCTCTGGAGAAGGGCGGCATATAAATCGAACCAATAAAATAATAAAAATAAATAATAAATGAAAGTATTGTTTTGTGCTTGATTGTTTGTCTGGTATTAATCCATGCTTATCTGTGTTTAGTCCTTAGTGTGGAGTTTGGTTGCCTTCTTGCAGACATTTGATGAGCCAAGTAGGTAATATCATCGGTGCTAGAGGAGGAGGGGGTCAGGGGAGGAGGAGGAGGAGGAGGAGGAGGAGGAGGAGGAGGAGGAGGAGGAGGAGGAGGAAGAGGAGAAGGAGGACAATGACAACTGTAGGATCTTTGGTGCTCTCTGAGCCTGGTTGCCTTCTTACAGACATTTCACGACCCAACTAGCTAACATCATCAGGGCCAGACGTGATTCTATGAAACGTCTGCAAGAAAACAACCAAGGTAAGGGAGCACCAAGCACCTCAAGGCAATGACACGCTAAATTCCCTCCGCCCCACATCCCCAGAAGAGAAAGACACAAAGGCAAACCAACAACGTACCAAATTCAAGGAAAGCGTATGGCCTGGAAGCCAGGCTGATACAGGTAGCATTGTAGGACATGGCAAATTTAGACCGGATCTCTTCCAGAAAACAAAAAGCCATCACCGCTGGATAACTGCTGACAGCAATGCAGGTACAGGAGACGCCTCCAGAGGTGTGGAAGCTGAGAAAGAAAAGAGCTAGGATTAACCTCAGGGAGTACAATGGGGAACAACAAGCAAGGGACGGATTTTTGAGTGTGTGTATAAATAAAGGAAGGTTTTTCATAGCAGGGGAGATCCTATGGAAAATGCTCACCTGTCTACAGGTAAGAGGCTGATACAGCAACATAAATTTGGGGTTCAATTGTGGCTATAATTTGGGGACTCCAATGTACAGGAAATCCTCAACTAACAACAGTTTGTTTAGTGACTGTTCAGACTTACAATGGCACTGAAAAAAGTGACTTATGACCGTTTTCCACACTTATGACTGTCGCAACATTCCCCCCCCGGTCACATGATCAAAATTCGGGCTCTTTTGACAATTGGTTCCTATTTATGAACAGTGGCCAGTGTCCAGAGGTCACATGATCACCTTTTTTGCGACCTTCTGACGAACAAGGAAGGTCAATGGCGAAGCCGGATTGACTTAATAAACTGTGTTACTAACTTTAACAACTTCAGCGATTCGCTTAACGAAAGTGGCAACAGAAGTCGTGAAATGGGACAAACTCACTTAACCAATGTCTCATTTAACGACATAAATAAATGTTGGGCTCAGTTGTGTCTGTTAAGTCAAGAACTCCTTGTAATAGATGAATTTCTATTTTCCGATGCTAAATGGTGCAATGGTTTTATGATTATATCTGCAGAATGTGTTTTTATTGCTTGATGAATTGGTAACTTTCTGAGCAATAGCAATAGCCCTTAGACTTATATACCGCTTCATAGTGCTTTTACAACCCTCTGTAAGAGGTTTACAGAGTCAATCTCTTGTCCCAAACAGTCTGGGTCCTCATTTTACACACCTCGGAAGGATGGAAGGCTGAGTCAACCTTGAGCTGGTCAGGATCGAACTCCAGAAAATTGGCGAGTCAGCCTGCAATACTGCATTCTAACCACTGGGAGGACAATAGCAATAGCACTTAACACTTATATACCGCTTCATAGTGCTTTTACAGCCCTCTCTAAGTGGTTTACAGAGTCAGCCTATGGCCCCCAATAATCTGGCTCCTCATTTTACCCACCTTGGAAGGATGGAAGGCTGAGTCAACCTTGAGCCAGTCAGGTTCGAACTGCTGGCGGTGGGCAGTGAGTTAGCCCTGGAGTCCTGCATTCTAACCACTTAGCCACCACAGCACTGGATTGTGTGTACAGGTAGTTCTCGACTTACAACAGTTCATTTAGTGACCATTCAAAGTTACAACGGCACTGAAAAAGTGACTTAGGACCATTTTTCACACTTACAACCGTTGCAGCCTCCCCACGGTCACGCAATCAAAATTCACACGCTTGGCAAGTGCTTCCTATTTATGATGGTCGCAATGTCCCAAGGTCACATGATCCCCTTTGGCGACCTTTGCAAAGACAAGCAAAGACAACGGGCTACGCCCAGATTCACTTAACAACCGTCTTACTAATTTAACAACTGCAACGATTCACTTAACAAACTGTGGCCAAAAAAAGAAAAAGGTTGTAAAATGGGGGCGAAGCTCAATTTTTTTATTATTTTTTTATTATTATTATTTTAATTTTGATTTATATGCTGCCCTTCTCCGGAGACTCAGGGCGGTTACAACGTGCTCAGCAATAGCCTTCATCCTTTTGTATATTTATACAAAGTCAGCTTATTGCCCCCACAACTGGGTCCTCAATTTACCTACCTTAGAAAGGATGGAAGGCTGAGTCAACCTTGAGCCTTGGCGAAATTCGAACCTGCAGTAATTGCAGGCAGTTGGTCTTAATAACCAGCTTAATAACAGGGTGCCTTAAACCACTGTACTATCAAGGCTCAAGCCAATTAGCAAGCGTTTCACAGCCACATTAATTTTCGTCTCACATAGAATATTATCAAGTATGGACTAAGTGGTACGATTGGCTCAAGATTAGGGAAAGTAAAAGTGAATAAATGAAGTGACAAATGTGTAAAATACTGTAAATGAATAAAACTGGGAACAAAGGGATGATAAAGATAATAAAGGATGAGAAAAATGGGAAAATGTAGAAAATAGAAAGTAAGAGGAACGAAACTGATACGTAAAAAGAAACACATATTGTGTGTTTGTGTTTTGTATGTTGTGTCGTGTTGTTATTGTAAAATTAATTTTAAAAATTTATATATATAAAAAAATCCATCTCAGTTGTGGCTGTAAGTTGAGGATTACCTGTATTTATTCACTCTTTCATTAAGTCAATCAGAATGAATGACCGAAGTGACACACAAAACAATAAAACGAATGAATAAAACCGGAATATATAATAAAGCATGGCTTACTGTATACTGAGATCACGTTCTTTGGCCGTGCCCCGTTCTGGATATTGTGTCAGGACCGAGGACAGGATGTTGAGTCTCTTCCTGCATTCCAAAAAACGAGGGTCTAGGTGGAAGTCACTGGAGGCCGAGAGGTGAAGTCCATCCTTTATCCGCACCACGCATGTGAAAAGGATCATGGACATCCTCCGCGGGAGAACTCATGGGGACATCCTGGAGAAAAGGAATTTGAGACAATCCGGATCCATGTTGCTCTTCAACCCGTTGATACAGATCAAAATAAATACAGGTGGTCCTCCACTTACGATGATTCGTTTAGAGCAGGGGTGTCAAACTCAAGGCCAGGGGGCTGGATCCTGCCGGCGGGGAACTTAGATCTGGCTAGCGGGGCCGACCTGGAAACAGCGAAGAACTGGCCCACAGTGCCTCTGCCAGCGGAAACGGAGCTCAAGAGGGCCCTCCCGAGCTCAGTTTTCGCTGGCAGAGTGTTGCAGGAGGCGGTCGCAGCCGAAAACGGAGTTCAGGAGCCTGTTTTCGCGGGCAAAGGACTTGGGCCTCCACAGGCGCCCCCAACATGAGTGACGTCGAGCTGGCCACCCACCCACCCCCGGCCATACCACCGTCATCCCCCCCCCCAAAGTCAAACACAACCCTGATGCGGCACTCAACGAAATTGAGTTTGACACCCGTGTTTTAGAGAGTTACAGCTGTTCATTTAGTGATGATTCAAAGTTACACTGAACAGTTGACTTACGACTGGTCTTCACACTTAAGACCGTTGCGGCATCCCTGCGGGTACGTGATCGAAATACGGAGTCGTGGCAACTGACTTGTATTTGTAACGGTGGCAGTGCCCCAGGGGTCGTGGGACCTTTGCGACCTTCTGACGAGCAAAGCCAATGGGGAAGCCAGATTCGCTTAACAACCGTCTTGCTTAGCCATAGAAATATTGAGCCTTGACTGCCAAGGATTATTGTGAAGGCTTACAGAGAGAAGCCACCAATATAAATGCAGAAAAACACCTTGAAACGAAGATGGAGCACGACGATTTTAAAAATTGACATTAAGGGGAAAAAAAACCCTTTGTTTGGTGCTGGAGCGATGCGTTCCTAAGCCAGGCTCTCTGGAGAGAGTCACAACTCAGAAGTTGTTGAATTGTAGAAAAAGAAGGCAGTCATATAGTGACCAGGTTTAACTCTCTGCTCAATATAGTCCTTGACTTACGGCCACAATTGGGACCAGAATGTGGTCACATGACCCCGGGATACTGCAACCATCATAAATATCAGCCAGAGGCCAAGCATCCAAATTTTGATCATGTGATTGCAGAAATGCTGCAAGGGTCATTACGTGTGAAAAATTATCATAACGTCACCTTTTTCAGTGCTGTTCTAACTTTGGTCACTAAATGAATGGGTTGTTAAATCGAGGACTACCCGTATATCTGCAGATAAGCCTATCCACAGATAAGTTGAACCTCATACTGTGGGTGTACAAGTTGTCCTCGGCTTACGACCGTAACTGGGCCCAAAATTTATTTAAAGTGAGAAATTTGTTAAGTGAATTTTGCCCCCTTTTACGACCTTTCTTGCCACAGTTGTTAAGTGAATCTGGCTTCCCCACGGCCATGTGAAAAATGGTCATAGATTATCTTTTTCCAGTGCCATTTGAACAGTCACTAAATGAATTGTTGTAAGTTGAGGTCCATCTGTATTTTGGAAGCTAAACTTTCTTGGGGTATCTGCAGGTCATTCTCAGACCAGCCCTCTTCACAGGGTTGTTGTTGTGGGGAAAATCGGAGGAGGGAGAAGTAAGGGGTATGTTGGCTGCTTTGAATTGTTTATAAAAATAATAAAAGTTGATGAATAAATTAAACGACTAAATAAGCATACACAGTTAAGTAATTGTAACATCGCCATAATTTTTAAAAAAAAAGGAATTAAAGACCCGTAAAGAAAACATACCATTTTGATTTCAAACCTCAAAGCATATCAAGCAGAATAGCTGCCTTTTATCTAATCTTACAGGTTAAAAAAAATAATGATGAATACACCAGGTTCCAGCCCTATCACTACAAATATTGTCTAATCTCCCTGACCTGCAATGACTTCCATTCAGCCGGTTGCGTCAACTCCTATTCAGCCTCCTCCTAGGATCCTGAAATGTCTCAAAATTATTTATTATTTCTTCTTCTTATTTACAGGTAAGTCCTCAATTTATGATCAAAAAGAAAACCCCCAAAATTTATGTTTCTAAACCAACCAATGATTTGAGATCTGCCCCGTTTTACGGCCTTTCTCGCCTTAAGCTGTTATTAAAAGTTAGTCAGATGGTCATTAAGCGAATCCGGCTTTCCACTTGACTTTTGCTGGTCAGAAGGTTTCCAGAGGGGATCAAGTGACCCTGGGGACATTGCAACCGTCATAAACACGAGTCACTTTACAGTTTAAGCAACCCTGGAGAGCTTGATCAGATGACAATTGTTAAGTGGAAGAAAACCATCGTAATTAATTTTTTCCCCAGTTCTGCTATAACTTCGAAGGGTCAATCAACTATTGTTAAGGACTACCTCATTTGTTTAATAAATAAATAATTTGGGTTGGAATATTCCAACCCATATATATATATATATATATATATATATATATATATAATTTTATTGTTTATTTATTTAGTTATTTAAATATATAAATACATTATTTGGTGACTGAGGGGAGGAATTTTTTTTAAAAAAATTGATTTATATGCCGCCCTTCTCCGGAGACTCAGGGCGGTTTACAATGCGTTAAGCAATAGCCTTCATCCTTTTGTATATTTATACAGTCAGCTTATTGCCCCCACAAACTGGGTCCTCATTTCACCTACCTTAGAAAGGATGGAAGGCTGAGTCGACCTTGAGCCTGGCGAGACTCGAACCTGCAGTCATTGCAGGCAGCTGGTCTTAATAACAGGGTGCTTTAGACCACTGTACTACCAAGGCTCCTAATGATCCCCTTTGTGACCTACTGATAAGCAAAGTCAGGAACCTTGAGCCTGGCTAGATTCGAACTTACTAATTGCAGACAGCTGGAGTTAAATTACAATGCATTAGTCTGCTGAGCTATCCAGGCTCCTTTTTGACATCATTTTTAAAAGCCCCACCATATAATAAACACCTATTTTTTAAAAAAACACTCCCCCCCCCCCCGCCCCACATGAACAATACAAGCCAATTCCAATGTTTTTTTTTTTATGAATACCATTAACACAATTTTTTTATTATTAATAATCTTGGAACAAACTACTTTTGTAGTCGCACTTTGAGGACTTCTGATTGGCAGACCAGCCCTTCTGGAGGGGGGAGGGGCACTTTCTGCCAAGTTTTGCTACGGGGGGGCGGGGGGGGGCTCTTACTTGCACCCAGGCCAAATGTGGCTCTTTTACAACCTGTGGACTTCAACTCCCAGAATTCCTGAGACAGCTTGGCTATCTCAGGAATTCTGGGAGTTGAAGTCCACAGGTTGTAAAAGAGCCACATTTGCCCACCCCTGACCCAGGGCCAAGCTAGACCGCGCATGCGCACTTTCTCCCAAATTTTGGTGGGGGGACTCGCGGTTGCACAGGGACAAGCTGAGCCGCGCATGCGCACTTTCTGCCAAGTTTTTGCTGTTGGGGCTCACTTGCACCTAGGCACAAGCTCAGCCGCGCATGCGCACTGGGCTGCAGCCAGGTACAGGGTGGCGGAGGTCCCAAGCTGCCCTCCCTGCAACCGGGCGAGGCAAGGCTACAACATGGGCGTTCTGCGAGCCCCTCCGGCTCCCCACCCGCTTCAACCCGGGGGGGGGGGCGAGACTCCCGGTTCCAGCCAGGAGAAGGAGGGAAAAAAAAAAAGGCGTCAGCCCTTCCCGCAACGCCGCTCCCACCTCGCCCTCTCTCGCTTCTGGCCTCGCCGCCGCGTCGGAAGAGGCTGCTATCACAACAAACGCCTCCGCCCCGCCCACTTCCGGTCACAGAGATACGTCCGCGGCCGGAGAGGCTGAGGTTACCATAGAGAGGAGAGAGAGAGAGAGTCGCGAGCCTTGATAAACCTTAAGGGAGAGCACCATAGATAGATACGTACAGAAGTGCCAAAGATTGGGAGGGGTATTTACTCGAGAGATGAAAACTGCTTTTTTTTTTTTGGCCAGGAAATTTAAAGCTCGCAGGCACGTTTCCCTCTTGTTAATTGTTATATCAGAAGTCTTCAAACTTGGCAGTTTTAAGACTTGTGGTTTTCAACACCAGCTTAGCTGGCTGGAGAATTCTGGGAGTTGAAGTCCACAAGTCTTAAAGCTGCCAAGTTTGAAGACTTCTGTGCTATATATTTACACCAGTGTTTCTCAACCTTGGCTGCTTCAAGAAGGGTGGACTTCAACTCCCAGAATTCCCTAGCTTGCCAGGATAGTGATTTAGACCTTCTTCTCCTTCCTTCCTCTGTTATATTTTTTCTTTCTTCCTCCCTATTCAAAGTTTACTGTTTATTGTCATTTTATGTATATACACAGTAAATACCCATACAACGAAATTCACATAACATCCAGAGACCGAACCCAACACACATAACAATCCCCACACTTTCCTTTTTTTTCCCTTTCCTTTTTCTCTTTTCACCCTTACATCCTACCATCTATCCATCTTCTAATGTTATGTTTTTCCTTTCTTCCTCCCTCTCTCCCGGCTTCCTCCCTCCCTCTCATTTCCTTCTCCCCTCATTACCCTTCCTTCCATCCATCCATCCATCCTCTAATTGTTTTCCTTCCTTCCTGTTCCTTTTTCTTTTTCTTTCCTTCCTGTAATTTTTTCTTTCCTTCCTCCCTCCCTCCCTGCTTCCCTCCCTCCCTTTTTTCTTTTAAACCCCAAACAATTCAGAAGTCTGTGCATCTTGGAGATATTTCATGTTTTGAAATCTTAAAAATAATAGCAATAACAAAAGTTCTTGGCTATTAGGTTTCACTTAAATATAAGGGGAGTGGGGGAATCAAGGTCATACTTACAGGGAGTTCTGAAGATTCTGAAGAGACTGGATAGCCATATGTGAAAGATTTTTCCTATATATTGAGGACTGGGTTAAATGTTCTTAGGAGACCCAGCTTCACAGCTGTTTATGGTTTCATGGAGCTACTTTCTTTATATCACACTACCATTATAAATCAGGGATTCAACTGAAATATTGTAAATCCTTGCATTTACACCAAGAACCGTTTTAACAGAATTATCTGATCCTTCATTTGATTCTTCTGAGTGGTCAATTTTTCTCAGATTCTCAAAGCAATTAAAACTTTTGTTCAATGGAGTTTCTTTGAAAGGGCCAAGCTGGGAGAGATTTGTAAACCGAATCATCATAAGTTTGAAATTAATACAGGAACTCCTCAAACGTTAGTGACCGTTCCAACTTACAACAGCACTGAAAAAGCGATTTATGACTATTTGTCACATTTACAACCATTGCAGTGTTCCCTGTGGTCAGGTGATCAAATTTGGGACGCTTGGCAATTGACATACATTTATGACCATTGCACTATCCCGGAGTCATGTTTTTGCGATCTTTTGACAAGCAATGTCAATGGGGAAGCCAGTTTCACTTACAAACATGTTACTAATTTAGCAACAGCAGTGATTCCCTTAACTTTGGCAAGAAAGGTCATAAAATGGGGTCAAAATTCACAGAACAACTGTCTCTCTTGGCAACAGAAATTTGTTCGCAATGTGGCCTTTATATTAAAAAATACTTGGAGCAGATTTCTGCAATGCTATGGTATTCCACACAATGGATAAAGACCTTTATTTGGCATTTGAGCATGGGTGGTTTTTTTTTTTTTTGGTTTTTTTTTGTAAAAGTTTTTATTTTTTCCCTTTACAACAAACATTTCGTCTTTCATTAATCAGTGTGTCGTCGTGTTGTGGATTTAATAAGACAAACACAACTTTTAGATTAATCAGAGACAGATTTTATATATTGCGCAATAGGTTCAAGGCTCTGTACATGAAGCGTTGAACAAAGACAGAAATTAGGTACAATGGTTTTATACCCTTCTAGACAAAGGATTCTGTTAACTCAGCAATTCATATGGTCATATACATTTATCATTTTTAATTGACATTTCCTTATTACAGAGTTTCTTTGCAAACAGTTACTGAAGCATAGATTCAAATCTTGACGATAGACAACTTTTAACTCATGTGGATCCCCTTGACCTAACCAACCTTTAAGCTGTATGTCATTAGAATGTTCCTTTCTTCTGACAACTTAGAGGCCTCCTAGAGGAACCAAAAGGATTTTGGCTGAGTTTGTACTTTTTCCAACCGGATGCATTGCTTTTTAGAATAGAGTGAATAGAAAGTTATCTAGTGGTCATCTATCAGAGCCCTCTTCATTACATTAGTCGCAGTACAATTTTTTGGGCATTTGATCATGTTAAAAAGAGGCCTTTGTTCCAGGTTAGGCAAGCAAGAACTTGAAGAGCAGATCTGATAATACACCTAAACTTAGCATTTCTAATCTCTGTCAAACAGTGCTGTTTTTCATCACTGTGCTGATTCTCGAGCCGGGCAGTTGAATAACATACGTGAAAGCATTCATTGGAAATAAATTGTTTTCCTTCTTAAATAAATCAAACTTTGAACTGCTATCCAGGACCACTTCAGAAGACAGGAATCTTCTATCTGAATTCAAGGCAGAAATAATGAACATTTGTAGAACATTTACATAACCGAGGTGTCCTTGGTGCTCTCTGAGCTGAGTGGTTTTCTTGTAGACGTTTCTTTGACCCAATTATATAATTTACTTGAACTAGGAGCCTTGGTGGCACAGCAGACTAAAGCACTGTTAAGTAACACCAGCTGCCTGCAATTACTGCAAGTTCAAATTTCACCAGGCTCAAGGTTGACTCATCCTTACATCCTTTCGAGGTAAGTAAAATGAGGACATGGTTTGTGGGGGCAATAAGCTGACTTTGTATGAAAAAAGAACACCGCTTATGGGGCCCCCAAAAGCCCTACTAAGCAGGTATATACAAAAGTATGAAGGTATTGCTTAACGCATTGTAAGCCGCCCTGAGTCTCCGGAAAAGGGCGGCATATAAATTGAACCAATCAATCAATCAATCAATCAATAAATAAATAAATAAACAAACAAACAAACAAACAAACAAACAAACTTCAGTAAGGCATTTGATAAAGTAGACCATAACCTACTACTTGATAAAATAGAAAAAATGTGGGTTAGATAGCATCACCACCAGATGGATTTGTAACTGGCTGACCAACCGCACTCAATGCGTAGTCCTCAATGGAAGTGCATCTACATGGAGGGAAGTATGCAGTGGGGAACCCCAAGGCTCTGTTTTAGACCCAGTGCTCTTCAACATCTTCATCAATGATTTGGATGAGGGGATAGCCATTTGTCTGAAATGGTATGGGGTTTCCTGCCTGAGCAGTGGGTTGGACTAAAAGGCCTCCAAGATCCCTTCCAATTCTAGTATTCTGTTATTCTGCTGTTGGAAGAAATGTCCATCTGGGTTCAGTTCCAAGTGGGAAGAAAGACACTGGAAACATGGAGGCTGATTGGAAAGATGTTTTAATGGTGGACAGGACCACATGGGTAGCTGACCACATGGAGTGGAGAGTGAGATATATTTATATCCTCTCTTGGGCTTTGAACTTGCTTTCTGTTCCTGTGAAAGAAATGTATTCTAATTGGTTGTCAGACTCCCATGGGCCATGCAGGGGTAACTTTTTAAGTTGTCTTGACTCCCAAGCTTAGTTGAATCTTGCTCGGTGATGTAATCTTCCCAGGTGCCATGTGGTGAGATGGGTAGAGGGCTAATCCTATTATGTCCTGAGGGTGAAGGTCTTTTGTGTTGTAGATAAGCTGGGCCAGCCTTTTGTCTTGTAGATAGGATGGCCCAGTCTTTCTGGGGCTATTAACAAAGGTGGGGGCTGCTTTTTCTCATCCAGGGAGGTATAATATTCTGCCTTTTTAATATTTCTTAGAATATTTCACTCTTCTAGGAGAAGGATGGGTACTAACTTTCTATATTCTTAATGCATTAAAAATGAAATTTAAAAAGCTGTACGCACATATTATCTCCGCAGCGGATAGCATTATGATGACTGGATTTCAGCCAACGTAAATCTCTACCATAAATACAGTGATCATATATCCTTTATTATAAAGGACCATTTGTTATTTCAGAAAGGGGACCTTTCAATTCATGGATTGATTGTTTTGGCTTTGCTTTTGAATCTTCCTTTGTCAGGTAAAGTTATCAACATAAACAATGAATGTTTTGTTATCCTTAAGAAACCTCTTTCAGCTTTGCCCTTTATTTTCCCCTCAAAAAAACACAGTCACTGTACAGGTAGTCTTTGACTTACAACCATTTGTTGTTGTTGTTTTTTTGTTTTTTTTTTTTAATTTGATTTATATGCCGTCCTTCTCCGGAGACTCAGGGCGGCTTACAATGCGTTAAGCAATAGCCTTCATCCTTTTGTATATTTATACAAAGTCAGCTTATTGCCCCCACAATCTGGGTCCTCATTTCACCTACCTTAGAAAGGATGGAAGGCTGAGTCAACCTTGAGCCTTGGAGAGATTCGAACCAGCAGAAATTGCAGGCAGCTGTGTTAATAACAGGGTGCACTAAACCACTGTACTATCATGGCTCTTACTGACCATTAGAAGTTATAACAGCAGTGAAAAAAGGGACCTATGACTCAGGGGTGGGTTCTAGTTACCTTTACTACCGGTTTGCATTGCGCCCGCCCGCGCTCTTCTGCGTATGCGCAGATCACCTATGATGACCAGGGACCAACTTACCTTTACTACTGGTTCGCAACGGGGCCGCGTACTGTCTATGCAGGTGCACACACACACACTTGCGGGAGAGCTCCGAAGACCAGCTGGGTTCCCTGAATTGCATGTATGCGCACCGGAGGCCCAAACACCAGCTGGAGCGCGCGCACATGTGCAGCTGCAGGTGAGTTGGGTGACAGCTCACGTGCCCGGAAAGATGCCTCTGCGTGCCACCTCTGGCATGCATGCCATAGGTTCACCATCATGGCCCTATTGCCTTATAAATTTACCTCCCACCTTTTCCTCATTAGCTTACTACTCTGGCTGTTGCAACCTATCCGAAGCAAGGGAGAAATCTACTTACCTTCCTTAACTGGTTCAGAAGTGCACATGCGCGAAAGACCTTCTGCGCATGCGCAGAAAATAAAAAACACATTACTTCCTGGTTAAAACCAGGGAGTAATGACACCCAGGCAGGTGGGCGCAGCTTTGCTCCGACATTGCTACCAGATCACCGAACCATCGGCCAAGATCACTACCAGACCGGGCAATCTGGTCCGATCTGGGAGCATTTCACCCCTGATCTGAAGCATCTAAAGTGAATACATTATCTGCCCCTGATTACATCTCCCATTACTCAAATTTTAATGCTCTCTGCCCTTATTTACAAATTACCTTTTATGGTCCTACTTCCTAGGGGTTCTCTAGAACCGTGATGGCGAACCTATGGCATGCGTGACAGAGGTGCCACACAGCCCTCTCTCTGGACACGCGTGCCATCACCAGCTGCTCTTCCAAGTTCTGCGGCACGCATGTGTGCTGGACACCTGCCCAGCGCAAATGCATGCGATGGAACCCGGAAGAGTAGCGGGCTGCCGCACACATGCGCATCAGCCAGCTGCTCTCTTCCGGGTTCTCGCGTTCCGGTGTGCGCGCTCCAGTTTCAGCACTCGGTGCCGAAAAGGTTAGCCGTCACTGCCCTACAGTAACTACCATATCAGCAAATTCTGGCTAAGACAGGTTTCTAGCATAGCAGGGGCCTCTGATCCTAGCTTCTACATATAGTTTCCAAGTTTCAGCCTAGCCCAGCTCATAAGATTAGAAATATATACAATGTATTTTCTTCAGGCTGGAATGTCTTCTGTAGTTTCTGTAAAAACAATAGGCTGAGTTTCTTTCCCACAACTGCAGTTGCTAAGTTAGTAACAGGGTTGTTAAGTGAATCTGGCTTCTCCATGGAATTTGCTTGTCAGAAGGTCCCAAAAAGGATCACGTGACCTCAGGACATCGAAAATATGAATCAATTGCCAGGTGTCTTGAATTTTCATCACTTGACCATGGGGATGCTTCAACAGTCATGTGTACAAGTCACTTTTTTGTAACTTTGAATGGACACTAAACGAATCAGCTGTTCTAAGTCGAGGACTGTTGAAAAGGGAAGTTCAGAAATATGTCCAAAATAAACCGAAAATAAAAGTAGATTCTGAAAAGCAGCCTACAGAACCTATTCTTGGTTTGTTTTTGCTCTGATTTTATGACTTTTTGCATAATTCGCATTTAATTCTGGGATGAAGAAGCTGACTCTGAAGAAATACATCACTAAGAATACCCTATTGAAGGCAAAAATGAAACAAGCAGCAACAAATAACAGCCTGCAGGGTACACATCTTATTTTATTGCGGTTTTGATCTAGGCGAAGGATATTTTAAAAGTTAAATACTTTTTTAACTATTTTAAAGGCGAGCCTGAGCAACGCCACCACCCTCCTTCCCTCACAGTCAGAGGGCAACTGCCACATCTTCAAATCAGTAGGGCTGCCGGGAGGGGCGGGGAAAGCGAGGCGATCTCGCGAGACTTCAAATCGCTCCCCACCCTCCCGTTGTTGTTGCTGGTTCGGTTTGGACTCCACCCCTCGAAGCTTTGGGCGGGGCCGCGCTCGCTCACGAGAAGAGAAAGAGGGAGTGCAGCGCGCGGGTAAGGCGCCCCGCCCTCTTTCGGCGATTTAAAGAAAAGCGAAGTGTGGGGGAGGGGAAAAAAAAACCGCGGGTGGGCGTGGCTCGGCGGGAGGGGACCCAATGCGAAGAGGCGGCGATGCTCGCGCGCCGAGGGCGTGGCTGTTCGAAAAAGGCCAATTGGATGGTAAGGAAATCCCGAGGGCGTAGCCTTTAAGAAGGGGAGTGCGCGTGCGTACTCCCGCGGCTCGCCCCCGCCCGTCGTCGTCCCCTCAGAAGATTTCCGTTAATGGCGCTACTGCTGAGGGGGCTCTTGTAGCTTCTTCGCGCTGAGGGGTTTGGCCGCGAGCCAGACTCACTTGAAGTAGGCGGGGGTGGAGAACGGACCGAGTAGCTCCGGCGCGGCCAGGTAACGATCTCCCCCGGCCGGGCTTCTCCGAGAGAACTGCTTCACCGAAAAGGTGCTAGTCCTCTTGAAGGAGCGGGGCCAATGCTTGTGGTACCCGAGTGTTTTGTTTTTTTCTTCATTTATTCCTCAGTGGCATTTCTCTCTCCTTCTTACCGAAAAAAAGAGAGAGAGAGAGAGAGCTCCTTTTCAGGAGACTCGGCTTCCCTCTTCCATCTCCTCGTTAGGATAAAAAGAGTTCCAATACCCATCATCCCCAGCCCTGCTTGTCCCGGAAAAGAGGGAGAGAGGGACGGCTTTACACCTCCCTTGCCCTGCCAAAAATCACCTCCCTTCGCTTGCCGAAAATCTCTTACTTTTTCCTTTAAATAAGATCCAAAGGAAACAATTATTTTCGTACCTTTGAATGAATATTTAAATTATCGCCTTTGACTTAAAAAAATATAGAAATAAGAAATAAACAGGGCAGAGATGCACAATATTTCAACATGCAACCGACCCTTTTTCTTGCAACCTATTCAAATGCTTAACTTTAGCTGCGGTCATAATGAATGGGCAGCCGCTGATTATGATTACAAAGGATGCATACAAAACATAGGCATTATGATATCTGCAATAAATATATACTGCATTTATAAAATGTGTGTGTGTATAGATAGACAGAGACAGACACAAACACACACAAATTCATATACATATGTTTTATAAATGCATTATTTCCTATTCAATTCCTGTGGAGATTATATGAAATGTAATTTTCTATTCGTTTTTGTTTAATTGTAATTGTTTTCTGGCACCTTTAATGCTTTGTGTTATATTGTAAGCAGCGCAGAGACACCGTACAGGAAATCCTTGAACTTACAACAGTTCATTAACTGACTGTTCCAAGTTAACAAGGGCACTGAAAAAAAGGGAGTAGTGACCATTTTTTCCACATTTGATGACCATTGCAGCATCCACATGGTCAGGTGATCAAAATTCATACCCTTGGCAACGGACTCCTACTCATGACGCTTGCAGTCTTCTGTGATCCTGTTATCCCCTTTTGCAATCTTCTGCCATATGGAAGCCATATTCACTTAACAACTGTGTTACTAACTTTAACAACTGCAGTGAGTCATTAACAACTGCGGCAAGAAAAGTCGTAAAATGGGGCAAAAGTTATCAATAGTCTCACTTAGCAGCAGAAATTTTGGACTCGATTGTGCATCTTTCTCCTTCGGTCCTGGCCACTTTTTACTGAGGCACAGTTAAGAGCGTTTTAACAAACTGCATCCCTGTTTGGTTTGGGGACAGCAGAGCCTCAGCTAGAAGGTCCATACAGAGAGTGGTGAGGACAGCCGAGAAGATTAAAGGAAGCTTGCTTCCTGTCATTCAGGATTCTGCTTACAAGTGCTATGTGCTTAGAGCTCAGAGCATTGATAGAGACCCCACACACCCACTTCACAGTCTCTGTTTCTTTTGCTCCCCTCTGGGAGGTTTCAAAGTATTTCTAGCAGGACTGCCAGATTCTGTAACAGCTTTGTTCCCTATGCCATCCGTCTGCTAAACTCAGCAAGATTTATACTCTTCCCATATACATGTATACATCCAAACTAGACTGTGTTGTTTCTCTATGTCATATAATATATATCGGTATATGCATAATTTTGTATTTATTTATTTTGTCATGTTTATGTAGTGTATATTAGAGGTGGAATCCCTTTGAGAGCTGCATGCAACGAAATTTCATTTTAATGTATGCCTATTACACTACATTCAAAGTGAGAAGTTAGTCTAGGTCTACGTCATGTACATCAAGGACTACCTGTAGTAAATCCTCAGTGTCAATAGCAATTACAGTTCCTTTTGAATCACGTGAAATTCTTGGTCCTTGATTTTATTGGTTGCTTTATGATCTGGGTGGGGCATTTTTTTAATCATATAAATAGTCTTCTGTATGCCTGTAAGATTCATCCAATATTTAAATTTTGATATGCTTCTGTTTCCCTGAAGGTAGTAAAGAAGTGGGCATTAGGACATCTTGCTACCATGGGGGCACAGGATCGTCCCCAGTGCTTCTTTGATATCGAAATTAATCGAGAACCAGGTAAGGTCTGAGGGCTGTATCAGTCTTCTTTTTTTCTGGAAAGAATATTGGTATTGCGATACCTTAGAGCTCATGCTTGTGGAGATGAATGCTTCTCATTAATTAAATTTTATTTACAGCCCTCTTTTGTGTCCCTGTCAGCACTTGAATTTTAATGGTTTATGTGCTGTTTTTATACATGGTCAAATATTTCAGAATAGCAATGCAAAGTGAAAAGAAGGACTGGGGTGACATGTTAGTAGTGTTCAATATTTGAAGGGCTGCCACAAAGAAGAGGGAATGAAGCTATTCTCCAAAGCACCTGAAGGCAGGACAAGAAGCAATGGGTGGAAACTAATTAAAGGGAGAAGCAACCTAGAACTAAGGAGACATTTCCTAACAGAACAATTAACTAGTAGAATAGTTTGCCTCCGAAGTTGTAGGTGCTCCATCACTGGAGGCTTTTAAAAAGACACTGGACACTTGTCTAGAATGGTGGAGTGTCCTGCTTGAGAAGAGAATTGGAATAGAAGATCTCCAAATTCTCTTCCAGCTGTATTATTCTCTCTTTCATCATGATGACATATGTGCTTGTGTGGTCTCTTATAGCTTTTTGTTGTATCGACAAATAAACCGGAATTGATTGCAAACAATACAGCAATGGCACAGCAAAATTTTGATTTAATTCCTGATTATTATTATTATTGTACAAATGAGTGAGATCAGCCAGATGAAGCCTGGAAATGAATGGGGTGACAGTTGTTGCAGCCAGATCAGCCTCGTATCCAGTAACCAGGAAAAAAGCGACATTAAATACATTTTCTGACAATAAATCTTTCTTAAAAATTTAGAAGTGGGTGGAAGGATGAAACCATCTCTCTGTCTTTATTCCAGTTCCAGACACTTTAATACATAGAACATAGGATGTGTCCAAGTGTTTCTAAATTTGGAAACTGCTGTCAAAAAAACCCTTGTCCTACTTTTACTATTTCCATTCTGCAGTCACTGGATAATTTCTTGATGTGTTGCTTTCAGGTTTATAGTCAGTTTTTAGGAATAAAAGTGCTTTTTATTTTCATATATCAATCTGCTTTGAATATTTAAGTGGAGGAAAACCGTTTAGAAACAATTAAAATGAGTCCAGATGTTTTTTTGTATTCTAAACATTCTGGTTCCTATACTTTCAGCTAAAAGATGTAAATTAATTACATTGTTATACAAAGAAGCATATTCTCAGTTATCCAAACATAAATGATACTTTTTCTATTTGATAAATGTGTTTCATATATTAAATAAATAAATATATAAAGCACATTTACAAAACAGAAATGTATCACTTGAGTTTAGATAACTGATATGAAAATATGCTTTGTATAACAGTGTAAACCTTAGTCCTTTTAGCTGAAAGTATGGGAATAACTTAAATAAGCATAGCTTCTCATCCCATACAGTAACTAGTAACTATTTTGTATCTTATACAAAATTTAAAAAAAAAAACAGAAACAAAACAATACACAATAGAAGTAATATTTGATCTGGTGCTTAAGGCTAGAAACTGGGAGACTGAGAGTTGTAGTCCCAACCATAACAACAGATGGTGACTTTGGGCCAATCACCAGGAGACAGTGAATTCTATTTTTACTTTGGGCCTCTCTCTCAGTCAAACAATTGATACACCCAGGCTTATGGTTATGGGTGATTTCAACTTGCCATCCGTTGGTGAAACGTCTGGGATGGCTCGGGAGTTCATGGCTTCCATGACGGCCATGGACCTGACCCAGTTAGTTCATGGCCCCACTCATGGGGGGTGGTGGTGGGGGGGGGGGAGGAGGAGAGACACACTCTAGACCTGATTTTCGTCTCTGGCCAGTGGTTGAGTGATCTTGTTATAGGGGATATAGACATGGAACCCTTGTCATGGTCAGATCACTCACTCCTTCGTCTGGACCTTCGTACCACTACACCCCGCCACAGGGAGGCGGGCCCAATTAGATGGGTCCGCCCCAGGCGCCTGATGAATCCTGATAGGTTCCAGACGGAGCTTGGGCCAATTTCTGATGATCTGGCACACGACTCGGCCGAGGACCTGGTAGCTGCCTGGGATCGGGCGGCTGGTGGGGCCTTGGATCGAGTCGTGCCTTTGCGGCCTCTGACCCGGTGTCGATCCCTTGCGGCTCCTTGGTTTACCGAGGAGCTGAGGGAGATGAAACGCTGGAAAAGACGCCTAGAGAGCGGTTGGAGAGCCAGTTGTGCTGAATCTGACCGAACACTGGTAAGGTCGCATATTAAGACCTACCTAGTGGCGATAAAGACGGCAAAGTTTAATTACTTTTCCGCCTCTATTGCGTCATCAGGGAATCGTCCGGCTGCCCTGTTCAGGGTAACCCTCTCCCTGCTCCAATCGGGAGCGCGGGAGGATCCCTTGGAAGGCAGGGCAGAGGATTTCGGACAATACCTGTATGACAAAATCGCTCAGATCCGGGGGGACTTGGACTCTGACTGGGTAGATCAGGGCAGGGTGACGAGGAATAGTCTTGAGAATGTTATCTGGGAGAAGTTTGATGCTGTGACTCCCGATGATGTGGACAGGATTTTGGGGAGACTTAGTGCGGCCACATGTTTACTGGACCCGTGTCCCTCCTGGTTGGTACTGGCCTCCCGGGAGGTTACACGAGGCTGGCTCCAGGGTGTTATCAACGCTTCGTTGAGTGAGGGTCACTTCCCCGCGGCCTTGAAAGAGGCGGTGGTGAGGCCTCTCCTCAAGAAGCCGTCCCTGGATCCGGCAATATTGGCCAACTATCGTCCTGTCTCCAACCTTCGCTTTATGGCGAAGGTTGTTGAGAGTGTGGTCACGCGACAGTTTCTGCAATTCCTGGAGGAAACATCCTATCTGGATCCGTTCCAGTCGGGTTTCAGGTCTGGGCACAGTACGGAAACGGGATTGGTCGCGTTGGTTGATGATCTCTGGAGGGCTCGGGACAGGGGTTGCTCCTCTGTTCTGGTCCTGTTAGATCTCTCAGCGGCTTTTGATACCATCGACCATGGTATCATGCTGCACCGATTGGAAGAGTTGGGGATGGGGGGCACCGTGTTACAGTGGTTCTCCTCCTTTCTCTCCAACCGGTCGCAGTTCATGTTGGCAGGGGGGAAGGGGTCGACCTCGAGGCCTCTTATATGTGGAGTGCCTCAAGGGTCGGTCCTCTCGTCCCTCCTGTTCAACATTTATGTGAAGCCGCTGGGCAAGATCATCCGTGGCTTTGGGGTGGAGTTCCATCAGTACACTGATGACACTCAGCTGTACATCTCCATCCCAGGCCACCCCAACGATGCCCTTGAAGTGATGTCCCAGTGCCTGGAGGCTGTACGGATCTGGATGGGGAGGAACAGGCTCAAGCTCAACCCTTCCAAGACTGAGTGGCTGGGGTTCCCAGCATCCCGATATAGTCAGTTGACTCCATCACTGATTATTGGGGGCGAGTCTTTGGCCCCCACAGAGGAGTCCTCCTGGGTACGCAGCTGTCCTTGGAGGAACATCTGACGGCTGTAACCAGGGGGACCTTTTGTCAGGTTCACCTGATTCGCCAGTTGTGGCCCTTTCTTGATCGGGATTCCTTGTGCACAGTCACTCATGCCCTCGTAACCTCTCGCCTTGATTACTGCAACGCTCTCTACATGGGGCTCCCCTTGAAGAGCACCCGGAGGCTCCAACTGGTCCAGAACGCAGCAGCGCGGGTAGTGACGGGAGCAGCGTGGCGCTCCCATGTAACACCGCTCCTGCGTGAGCTGTACTGGCTCCCAGTGGTCTTCCGGATGTGCTTCAAGATGTTGGTTATCACCTTTAAAGCGCTCCATGGCATAGGGCCTAGCTATCTTCGAGACCGCCTGCTGCTACCGACGACCTCCCACCGACCTGTGCGCTCCCACAGAGAGGGCCTCCTCCGGGTGCCATCAGCCAAACAATGCAGGCTGGTGACCCCCAGGGGGAGGGCCTTCTCTGTGGGGGCACCTACCCTCTGGAATCAGTTGCCCCCAGAGATAAGGAGAATCCATGACCTCAGTGCCTTCCGCCGTGCCCTTAAAACCTTCCTTTTCCAACAAGCCGGGCTGGCCTAATTCTTTTTAAGTGTTTTTAATTGTTTTATCGTTTTAATTAATGGGGCCAAATTTATATATATATATATTAACTGTATTTTAATATTTGTATTTGATGTTTTTACTTGGCTGTTCACCCCCCTGAGTCCTCAGGGAGAAGGGCGGTATACAAATTCAAAATAAAATAAAATAAAATAAAAAATAAAAAATAAACCCACTTCACAGGATTGCTGTTGGAGGGAAAATAAGAGGAGTAAAGAGTATTAGGTATATTTGCTACCTTGAGTTATTTATAAAAATAATAAAGAAGATAGATACTGTATTGTACTGCATGCCTGCTGTCGAAATACCAAGCTTGTCACTTTACAAGTAATGCTCGACTTAACATTTAATTATCCTTCAAATTATAATGGCACTGAAAAAAGTGAATTATGACAAGTTTTTGTAGATATTTTGTGTTTGGGTATATGTGTATAAATCACATACATACTTAACCATATGTGGGATTGGAAAATAGGTACTAACCAAGATTCCTTTTTTGTTGTTGTTCTAGAAATGCTCACTGCAACTTACTTGCTCTGACGTGTTATAAAATTGTTATTTTTGGACTAGGATTATAATTAGAGCACATAAGAATTCTTAACCTGGTCATTTGTGGAAAATGAAAGTGATCACTAAGCATTTCTAAGTACTCTGGCTATGGGTTTCACTTGTTTTTCCTCTCTACTGTAAAACAGGATGTGAGACGGTTGCAGTTTCTGTAAGATACATTACTTTCTCGGTTTGAGAAAGGGCAAGCAGATAAAGTTGATTGAAGGTTCATTTAAATTGAAAAATGAGAAAACAGTTTAATTTCCACAGCACAGTTTAAATCCGTGATAAGGTAATCTGTAAAAAAGCTGCAATAGGCTTTGGTTGGCTGTTGTAAAATTGGAATGTAATTAAACTTTAATTTGTATTCCAGTTGGTCGTATCATATTTCAGCTTTTCTCTGATGTATGTCCAAGGACTTGCAAAAACTTCCTTTGTCTATGCACAGGTACGTCTTGTTAAAAGTTGTGAATAATTATAATTTTATTGCAATTATGTACTATGACTTATCTTTGGAGCCACTAGGAAAAGAAACACAGGTCAGGCATAAATGGCGGCCTGTTTCTTTCTTGGATGCCAGAAATTGTGTTTAGCAGATTTTAAAAAATCTGGTAATGCATAGAATCCTTTTTTCAAATTATTAGTCTGTTCCTATAGAGTAACAAATATGAATTTCCCTTAGGGCGTAAGATGCTTATTGCCGGATCTCTGTTTTTGGGAATGTCTGTTAGGAATGAACTAAAGCCTGCTACAAAAGTGGACCGTATACAGATAGTCCTTGACTTACAACAGTGTGTTTAGTGACTATTCGAAGTTACAACTTCACTGAAAAATGTGACTTATGATCATTTTGCAGCATCCCCATGATCACATGATCAAAATTGAAATGCTTGGCAACTGATTTATATTTGTGACGGTTGCAATGTTCCAGGGTCACGTGATCCCCTTTTTCTACCTTCGAACAAGCAAAGTCAACGAGGAGGCCAGATTCACTTAACAACTGTGTTATGAACTGAACAACTGCAATGATTCACTTAATAACAGTTGGTAAAAAAGATGGTAAAAGGGGACAAAACCCACTTAACAGCTGTCTCGTTTAGCAACAGAAATGTTGGGCTCAATTGTAGTTATAAGTCGAGGACTGCCTGTACTCTTTCATTGAGCTAGAACAAAGGGATAAAAATGGAATGTCTAAATGTTACTTAGTTATACCTAAATGTTATTTTTGCAGAGTTTTATTTGATACAGGGTATCTCTGAAAATTACAGAGTTGAGCTGTACTGCAGTATTGGGTGTTAGTAGCCTTTTCCCTACCAATGCTCAAGGGAACTTGGAATTTCATCTGCTCCCAGGAATTTCAACATCCCATCTATATTAGGTCAATCTTTTTTTTCCAGCCCAGTCCTAGAGAAAAGGAGCCAGCCAGTGGGAAAGTATGATTAATAACAGCTAAATCAGGTTGACCAACATCTTATCAGTGACATTAAACTTTGAAGAAGTGGGAGGGCGAGTAGAAAAAACTTAAGTTGTTTGTGGGGTCCTCATTCCATACAAGTAGTCCTTGACTTGCAGCCGTACATTTAGTGACTATTCAAAGTTGAAAAAACTGGACTTAACAACTGGTTCTCGCACCTAATAACTGGTACAAAGTTGACCCCTGTCACTTGATCAAAATTTGGGCACTTGGCAACCAGCATATATTTATAACTGTGACAGCACCTCGAGGTCACGTGATCACCATTTGCAATCTTGCCAGCCAGCTTTTGACAAGCAAAGTCCATGGAGAAGCCAGACTCACTTAACGATTTGTGATTTTCTTAACAACTGCAGTGATTTGCTTAACAACTTTGGCAAAAACATGGATGCAGCTCACTTAACACTAAGCCTTGCTTAGCAACAGAATTTCCGGTCCCAGTTGTGGTCATGAGTCAAGGACTACCTGTATCCTTTTTAACCATTGTTGTTGTTGTTGTTGTTCGTCGCACAGTCAGCCAGACGTTCAGACTGGATTGGGCCTTTTTGTCCACCTATCGAGTCCTTTCCAAGGACCCAGGATAGGCAGATGTGGATGTTTGATGGTGTTAAAGGTATTGTCGCAGGATGTCAGCTGTTCCAAGTAAAGCTGCCTTTTGCAATTGACTGATGGTGATTTTGTCAATGCCGATGGTATCAAATATATTTCACCATTCAAGGCAACTCCAAGCACATTTCTCCATAGTGAATGTTTCTATATTGTGAAATCCCCATGCCAGGGGAAAAAAAAACATTGCCTAAGATTCCAATTATGACTTGATAACAGTGAAACATGTAGTCTTATTTCTGGACAATACTTCATCCTGCTATCTCAAAGGCTCTTTTTCAAAAGATGACTGGACTTTGTTTTTCCTTGAAGATATTTCACTTCTCATCCAAGAAGCTTCTTCAGTTCAGACTGGATGGTGGAGAATGGAAGGATTTGTATTCCTCACAGTCATCTGGTCATTAGAAAGCTGTTGAGGCTACTTGGGGATTTATCTGTGCCCTCAGTGTTACCTGAATAGTGCAAATGGGTGTGGAACCTTCTTGGAACTGCTAAAAGGACTGCAGCCTCAATTACTTTATAAGGATCAGATGACTACAAGGAATATAAATCCTTCCATTCTTCCCCATTCAGTCAGAACTGAAAAAGCTTCTTGGATGGGAAGTGAAATGTCTTCAAGGAAAAATAAAGTCCAGTTGCCTCTTGAAAAAGCACCTTTGAGACAACCATGACCTGGATGACTGAGAATCTCCATAGACCTTCATCCTGCTACTTTAAAGAAGTCTTAATTGGCAGTCAAAAATGACTTCCCTCTGTATTTAGCTCCTGGTAGTAGTGTCTTCCATTTGGAATAGAAGCTCTGCTGAATGTAGGTGTTTATTTAGAAGTCATGTTTGTCCAGCTATGTGCAGTACATACAATTGGATACATATGTGGCATTGTGACCACCTATGGCTTTAAGTGACGTGAGACCAAGTTGCAATATCTGACTCGTTCTCCTCTCTTTGACATCATGGCTTGTAACACTGCTGAGAGCTTACATATATTTCCTCCTTATAGGTGAAAAGGGAATTGGGAAAACAACTGGAAAAAAGCTTTGCTACAAAGGTTCAACTTTCCATCGCGTGGTTAAAAGCTTCATAATTCAAGGCGGAGACTTTAGTGAAGGTAGATGAAATGACCTTACCTTAATCCATTGTAATTAAAGGGTTGCCAAAATTTAACAATTGCCTGTAAAAAAATTATGAGGCATTTGAATATATTTAAATATCTACAGTAAATGATCCTTCTTTTCTTTTCAGGAAAAATAAATAGCTTAGATATGCTGTTAGTTCTTATATTACATTATAAGAATGGTAACTTTAAGAATAGATTATATTATATCTGGAATTAAAACATTAGCTTTTTTAAAAAGACATTCTAATTAGAGTTTTATATAAAATCCTATCCTCGTCTGACTCTCTAAAATTTATCCTGAATATTATTGTTGTTGTTGTTGTTGTTGTTGTTATATGTAGCTGTTTCTCTTTGGTTATAAATTGTTGCGTGTACATTAAGTGACTTGCACATCCATATTGCACATACAATTAATCCTCGACCTACTGTAACAGAGCCTGCTCTTTACGGTTGCAAGTCATGATGGCTATTAAGTGGAGCATCCCACGTGATCGCCTCGCTTGTGACTCCTACATCCCTGCTTTCCCCAATCCAGCCATTAAACATGTGGGTCATTAAATGCAGCACAGACCCTGCCCCTGACTTCCACCAACCCCTGAGGCTCCCCATGCCCTGGTTCCTCTCCTTGGGGTCCCTTCCCACCCCGCTGAGTCCCATACCCTTACCCTGCATCTCCCATTGTGAGGTCACGTGATCCCGTTTTGTGACCTTCTGACAGGCAAAGTCAATGGGGAAGCCAGATTCAAGGTTTACTCAGCCTTCTGTCTTTCCAAATGAGGACCCAGATTTTTGGGGGCAAGATGCTGACTCTGTAAACTGCTTAGAGAGGGCTGTAAAGGCACTGTGAAGCGGTGTCTATTGCTATTGTTAGCTGGCATGTGTGAATAATTGTGAATGCTTAGTTTAGTCACTGCTACAAAATGTACACATCCCCTGTGCAGGCCTTACCTAAATGTAAAGAGAACGTCCCCAATGCTAAGAGTCGATGTGAGATCAAATAGGAAGCAGCTATAAGCTGTGAAGAGGGAGAAAAAAAGATTTTGAGAAGAGAAACGCAAGCGTTGCTTTCCCTGTCTGTTCCAAAAAATAACAGCTTAATTTTTTCTGTCAGACCAAATTTGGCATCTTCACAGACGCTGTTTTGTCTCTCCCTATTTGTGTAATCTCTTAAAGATAAGATGAGGAGGAGTTGTGGTTTCCCTGTGCTGTTTGCACGCGTGCCAGTGTTAGTGTTATTTGTAGGGAGGATTCAATTAGGCCTATCTCAAAGTAAACAGGGAACAGTGGAATTTCAACAAATAGCACTGGAGATGCACTGGAGGAAATCCCTTTCATAAGTAACAGATGGGTCTTAATTGGTGCAGTTAATCAATCCCACAAAATGGTTGCATTATTTGGACTACAGATAGTCCTCTAATTACAATCATTCATTTAGTGGCCATTTGAAGTTACAATGGCACTGAATAAAGTAACTTATGACCAGTTTTCATAGAACCGTTGCAGCATCCCCATGGTCACATGACTAAAATTCCAATGCTTGGCAGCTGGTTCATATTTATGACGGTTGCAGTATCATGTAATTCCCTTTTGGAACCACCTGACAAGCAAAGTCAATGGGGAAGCCGGATTCATTTAACCACTGTGCTGCTAACTTAACAACTGCAGCGATTCACTTAACAACTGTGGCAAGAAAGGTCATAAAATGGGGTAAAACCTAATAATTGTCTTGCTTAGCAATAGAAATGTTGGACTCAACTGTGATTATAAGTCGAGGACTACCTGTGTTTAAAGTGATATTTCTATGGAAAATATATGTAATTATTCCATCTTGATGAAAATTGGCAATTGAGTATTTTAAACATAAATTATATAAAGTATTTATGAAATAGTGAAGAACAATAATAGAGTTTAAACTTTAAAGTATACATGTGGTCCTTGGCTTACCACTGGTCACTTAACGAACTTTTGAAGTTACAACCTACCTGAAAAAGGGAATTTATGACTCATATCCTAATTTCCAGGGGTCAGTCTTCCCACAGGCACGTGATCACAACAAAACCGCATGTGCAATAGCTTATATACTGCTTCACACTGTTTCACAGTGTTTTAAACTGCTTTACTCTAAGTGGTTTATAAATGTCAGCATATTGCCCCCCAACAATCTGGGTCCTCGCTTAAACCCTGTTTAAGGCAGCGTCCCACAGTCAAAGCATTTTAGGACAGTTTTGTTGAAAACCAGGGTTTTCACTTGTCAGCAGACTCTGCAAACAACGAGCTCATGCCTATGACTGCCACATTTACTTAATGGCCACAGCCAACTCACCAAAAGACAACTCATTGCGGAACAAGAGTTACATTAATATCAAAGAAATGGTGGACTAGAATAATTAAAGAAAGGATACAAAAGGAAAGACAGAATGAAATGTAAATGGCAAAAATTAAATTATTTACTTATTTATTTAAAATAATTGAACAGAATTGTCCCCAAGAGGCAAGTTGACCGTGGTGAATTGGCTGTGGCAAGTTGTCCCATTCTGCTAATGGACAGTCTCTGTTATGGTTGTTCATTGAGGATTATCTGTACTTGCTGCCCATATCTAAAGTGTACCTGTTATCACCTGCACTCAACTATCTTAATTGCGAACTACCTGTAATTTAAAATTAGGCATCTCACAGAGCCTACTGCCAATTCCTCTCTGGTAAACCATGCTATTTAGTTAAATTATTTAGTGCTACAGGTAATCCTTAACTTGTTTAGTGACCATTCAAAGTTACAACAGCACTGTAAAAATGACTTATGATCATATTTCACACGACCGTTGCAGCATCCTGGTGGTCACGTGATCAGAATTTGGATGCTTGGCAACTGACTCATATTTATGACTGTTGCAGTGTCCCGGGGTCATGTGATCACCTTTTGCAACCTTCTGAAAAGCAATCTGCGGAAGCCAGATACATTTAACCGCGATGGTAACTCATCAACTGCAGTGACTCATTTAACAACTGTGGCAAGAAAAGTCGTAAAATGGGCAAAACTCACTTAACTGTCTTATTTACTATGTTTCTCAGAAAATAAGACCGAGTCTTATTTTATCGAGGCGGTCTTACTTTTTTTGAGGTGCAGCAGGCCAGACTCGGTGAGCTGGACGCACCGTCACTTCCATTCATGGACGCACCGTCGCTTCCATTCCGAAACTTAAGCATTCGAAATGGAGGCTTTTTCGTGAACGGGAGGAAAATGGGGAGGGGGATTTTCTTGCCTGCCATCCATTCCTCAGCACAGACTGAGGGAAGGATGACAGGCAGGAAAATCCCTCTCCCCATTTTTCTCCCGATTGCAAAAAAGCCTGCTGCGAGCCTTCCAAAAAGAGGGAAAAAGCAAAGCAGCGGGCTGCGGAGCTGCCAGCTTTGGGGAAGCAACCCAATAAGCAGAAGCGCTGTGCCCAGAAAGAGAAGGACAAAAGTGGTATTTGTGCTGCCCCAAATACCAGTGGGCTGCCGTTGCAGCCGAACAGTTACCGCCACCTCCCCCCCCCCCATGTCCATGCTGCCACTCATCCCCCCCCAATCTTATTTTCGGGGTAGGGGTAATATTAGGCCCACCTCCATTATTGGGGTGGGTCATGTTTTCAGAGAAACACAGTAGTGACAAAAACTTTCGGCTCAATTGTGGTCATAAGTCAAGGGCTACCTGTAATTGCAACTTATCTGTATTTTAAAATTAGGAATCTCACAGACCTTACTGCCGATTTCATACTGGTAAACCTGCTATGTGACTTATTAAATTATTTAGAGGCATTTTCCAAGATTTAACATTCTACCTTCTTAATGCTAGGTAACGGAAAAGGGGGCGAATCTGTTTATGGAGGATATTTTAAAGGTAAGCTTCAAGCAGTTATTTTAAACCTCGGTGGCTTCAGCTTTGCAAATTCCAATTTCAGCTTTTCATAACCAGGTTTATATAGCTCCTCTTGCATGAAAGTATAATATTGCATGGATATTCTCTGTGTGCATGAGAGTTTTAAAATTCTTAAGACTGTAAATGTTAGCGTTAACAGTCAACGTTTATGGCGGCAATTGTAGTGGTTAAAACTTGACTTCAGCATGGAGGCTAGCCAACTTGATTCATGCCAACTCCTGTCTTCCTGCCTAAAACTGTCAACATATTCTTTTGTTTATAGAGAATGTGATCTTTTGCAAAATGAAAAGGTAAGACACAAAAGCTCAACACAAATTCAAACTGTTCCCCTGCACCCTTCCTAATAAATCTCTGGTCAGCTGTTAATGAATTTGTGGCTGGGTCCATGTAGCCTTGGAGAGGAACCCCAAAATAGTTTGAGAGGCCCAAGATGGCCTTTGGTTTGGAACAAGACGTCCTTGGGATGTCACCTACTTGTCTTTCAACTCAGGTGCTCCTTCCCTTTCCCTGCCCTTTTTGAGGTTTGTATGTGTCTTCTCAATTATTTGGGGCATGTTTTAAAAGTATTGAATTATAAATCAGATACCAAACAGTTTTTCTTGTTAGGTTGGTTCCAAATATGTCCTAGAAGAGAATAACCTTTTCTAAATGAGTTGCTTTGTACAAAATTACATTCTAAATAAAAATGCTTAATCATAGAATACAACAGCAATTATTCTTCTGTTCTTCTGCCAATTTGCATTGTAAAGGTTTTTGGTTCTTTTCTTCTAAGATTTTGAATTGGGTAAGTACAACTGTTCTGGTACTGTACAGTTATGGCTTCTAATAAAATTTGGTTAAAGCTGCCAATAGATTCTGTAATCATCAGTTAGAACAGCATGTTGTAAAATGAGATTTTTCTGCAATGAAATGAAAGAAACCTATGTGATGTTCTCGTTTTGTGGATGGCTGTTGTTTGTAGTTGATAATTAACTTAAGAAACATCATAATTTAATTATTGATAGAACATATGTAACTCAGGTTTGAACTGTGGGGTCCCTGGTGCTCTCTGAGCATGGTGGAGACATTTTGTGACCCAACTAGGTAACATCAGTGCTAGAAGGGAGTGGGCTTCTAGCTTCTAGCATTCATGATGTTGCTGAGTTCGATCATGAAACGTCTACCAGAAAACTACCAATCTCAAAAGATCACCACAACGCCACAAAATTAGTTTAAATACTTTTGTGAAGGCGTCAAAGTGGTTTCTCTGTCCAGATCAAAAAAAAAAGGCTTTTTGGTGTAGAGGATTCTGTGTTTTCTGATCAAACCCAACTTTACTGCATGCTGGTGATTCTTAGCCTATGGATTCCTGGAGAAAATGCTTTGGAATTGTTCTAACTTTATTGCCAGTTGATTAACACTAAGGAAGTATCTACACTATTGTTTCTCAACTTTGGCAAAGCTAAGATATGTGGGCTTCAACTGCCAGAATCCACCGTGGCTGGCTGAAGAATTCCGGGATTTGAAGCCCACAGATCTTAAAAGATGCCAGGATTGAGAAACACTGATCTACACAGTTGTTTTTTTAAAAAAAAACAACGCAAGGCATATTGTCTTTTCACAAAGGAAATTTGAACTTCCTTAGTGCTTTTATTTCATGGAACGTTCACTGAGATGCAAATTCTCTCTTAACTTTGGCTAGTCAGTGGTTGTACCAAAGGAATATATAGTACCATAATTCCGTGGAACTGCTTGTGATCTGCTCATTCTGCAACTAGAGGAAACGTGTTTCAATAGCAGGGCTGAAGAAATCTCTGCAATGTTGAAGAACAGCCAGAGACCCCACAAAAGCGATTGACGAAATGGTAAAGTGGCTTGTAATACCGGAACTTCCGAATATTCTCAATTAAAGGCTGCTCAATGATTGCTTGCGTGCAAACCGTCTTTCTAATGGCATAGATTGTTTTTGAGTTTTTACTGCATAATGGGATAATTCTTCTTGATTGATATTTGGAAAGGGTCTAAATGCCAGGGGGAGGCTGACTTGTCTCTGCTTTGTCTCCTCTTTCGACACAGATGAAAACTTTATTTTGAAACATGACCGAGCCTTTCTTTTGTCAATGGCAAACAGAGGGAAACATACGAATGGTTCCCAGTTTTTCATGTAAGTAAACTTCATTTGAGAGTTGCGTTTTCTTAACAGCACAAACACTGTTCATAAGATAGATAGTATTGCCATAATATTTATACAAGGACAGGAACTGAAAGGCAGATTTCTGCTTTTCACCAATGAAAGGCAATTATTTGGTTTTCTAGATACAGTGCTGATTTTAAATTCATTAGCTTTGCATGGTCCCTGCCAGAATATAAAGGCATTATCTTGAATTATTTATTATTCATGTTCTCTTACAAAAATAATCTCTCGAGGCAAATATCGTATCTCAGATTCTGAAAAGCTGATTACAGGCATTTTCTTTTGCGAAAGCAGTGAATTCATAGCTTTTATCTCCCATCAATTCCCAGACCCCAAAGGTGCATAGAGATGGTTTGGGTAGAGAGATCACACACATTTAATTTTAACACATGAAAAGGGGCAGATGGTAGCCCTCTTAATTTTGCGATGGGACACAGCCATCTTTTAGACCTGCCCTAGTTCCAGGGAAGAAAACCTCTTGAATATGCTTGAGGTTGGTCTAATAGAAAATACAGGCGGTCCTTGATTTAACAACCATTCGTTTAGTGACAGTTCAAAGTTACAACGGCACTGAAAAGAGTGATTTATGACCGTTTTTCACACTTATAGCCATTGCAATATTTCCATAGTCACATGGTCAAAATTTGGATGCTTGACAACTGATTCATATTTATGATGGTCGTAATGTTCCAGGATCATGTGATCCCCTTTTGTGACCAGCAAAGTCAATGGGGAAGCCAGAATCACTTAACATCTGTGTTACTAACTTAACAACTGCAGTGATTCATTTAACAGCTGTCGCAATAAAGGTCATAAAATGGGCAAAATTTCACTTAACTGTCTTGGTTAGTAACAGAAATGTTGGGCTCAATTGTGGTCATAAATTGAGAACGTACCTGTATAGTCATCTACACGCAGCCTTCATCATACAGCTAGTCACTTAATGATGGAGCCTCCCAGAGCTACTTAAAATCCATTTTGGATTTATGACAGACACACGCAAACATATACAACAGGCAACATGTCACATGAATGTATTTTGGATGCTTGACAACCAGCTTACTTATTTATGGCTCTTTGCAAGGTCATGTGACTACTTTTTTACACATTTTTGCCAGTTTCTAACATCTTTTCTGGCAAAAATCACTCCTTGGTGAAAATGGATTCACTTAACAACTGCAGCATTTGCTTAATAATCACTGTGAAAAAAACTGTTGTAACTTCACACCTAGTCATGTCATGCCTCGACCTACAACTCTAATAATTTACAACCGTAATTCCAGTTTCATACGGTCGTAAATCGAGGACTTCCTGTATAATAAAAATTGATTTTGAGCAGTATTAGTTTACAGATAGCCAGGTACAATGTAATTTTAACATTTGTTGTAAAGACTCCATATTAATTTTTGCTCGCATTTTCTATCCCTTTGAAAATCTGAAGTGGTAGAGTTATATATTTGAGGAATTTGGTTACAAAACCCATTCCAGATTTTTAATTTTGTTAGCAAGAGGCACCTGCTGAAGTGAATTTAACCTGCTGTCCTCCAAGTAATTTTGCTGGATTTTATTAGAATCTGTGGTTCAACATTTTCTCTTTTTCTATTCCTCCACCTATATTCCAGTATTAGCATTTACAAAAACACAAGATGTATTCATTTCATCTTGTGTTTGAGACAGGACAACTTGGGTGTTTGGTATTTGATGAATTTTGTTTGTTACTGATTTCAAGCATGTTTAATAGAATTACTGTCCTGGTTGCTATATATATGATGTTTTTCCCCTCAAGTTTGCCATCTTTCTTGATAGGAATGAATGGTGCTTCGTTATTTTCTTAAAGGGATCACTTCTCTAGAAGATTAAACTGAAAAGAGGTCTCTGCCATTATTGAATAATGTTCAGATAAGAGGTATATTTAGCTTGCTTCCTAAGGAATGTCCCCAAAATGGAAAATCAATATAAAATTGAAAACAACTTTGACCTCATTAGGAAGGTAATGCAGGTTTACAGAGATTTCTGTGGTCTAGTTTGGCAGACAGATGGCTTCCCTTATGCTTGAGATTGGCATGACTTAGACATATAGTGGAAAATAAATAATTTGTTCGCTCTTCCATACTTTTTTCCAATTTCAAAGCTTACCTGAACTAGCAAAAGTACAACTACTAACACATGGATCACAAAGCTGCTAATGGGCTCTAAAGTTTATTTAATATTACGTGGCAATATTTACAAGAGCACTTGATTAATACAGCTGATTACTTATTTATTAAGTTTTTATGGCTCCCATCTCCCTTACAAGGTGACTCTAAACTGCTTACAATTTAAAAAACACATTAAAACTTACATCTTACAAACTCACTTTTAGCAATAAAAAGTGGTGCCAGCAACTTATCCTATGGTATAACTTTAAATCCTGTACAGTCCTGCTTAACATAAGTTTAACATTCATTGTACAGTACTCTGAATTCAGGGGAGGTAGATATGCCCTCTTTAATAATTATAATATAATTGTTGCAATTAACAGTTATTTGGTGGAAGAAAGACTAAATAAGTGAAAATGAAGCTGATATAAGATAATCATGTTCTGCCATGACAAACTTTTAAGTTGTATTCAAACTCAAGTGCAATATTACAGGTTCAATAAGTTTACAGACAGCGTGGTTTTTGGGTTCTTTTTGCATAAAAGATAGATACAGCTTCTATCCCTTGCAAAGTATAGGTAGTCCTTGACTTATTCATTTAGCGACCTTTCAAAGTTACAGTGGCACTGTAAAAAGTGATCATTTTTAATCTTAACAACCGTTGCAACATCTCCCTGGTCACATGATCATAATTTGGACTTTCGGCAACTGGCATGTACTTAATGACGGTTGCAATGTCCCAGGGTCAGGTGATCCTCTTTTACGATCTGACAAGCGAAGTTAATGGGGAAAACCAGGTTCACTTAGCAACCATGATAGTAACTTAACAATTGCAATATTCGCTTAACAACCGTGGCAAGAAAGGTTGTAAAATGTGGCACAACTCACTTAACGACTGCCTTGCTTAGCAAAAAAAAAAAAAAAAGTTGGCCCTGTTGTGATCATAAGTGTTTATTAGTGGCTGAAATTTAAAGAGCCAACTAGGTGTCCACCCTATTTAGCAACGTATTGAGGTGCACCAAGACATTACATAGAGAAGGGCTTAAACAATATTGCAAGGAAAAATCAGTATTTCCGCTCGTGGATTGAATTCTTAGGATGCCCCTGCCAATCTATTGAGAAGTAATAGAGTTTGAAATAAAGTACAATGTAAGGAATAAGTTATGATACAATGCAGCACTTAAAAGAGCCTTTCTGGAGGCAGGAAAGTAGCTCATAGAAAACCAATGGCAGAAAAAAGACCCAGTGATCCATTTGAGAGTTTTTTGTGTGTTTTTGTTGTGTTTTTAATTACATTTATGTCTTTACTTTTATTTTATTTTTTTATTATTATTATTATTATTTAATTTTTATCGGATGATGGACACGTGTTTATCCCAAGCATGTTGAAACTCAGTTACTGGTGATAAAATAGGTGATGATAACAGCTTAGAAGATAGTGATTTTTTTTGTGCTGCTGACATATCTCTTCTCTGCCCCCACCCTCAGGCACACCCAAATATTAACATTTGTACTGCAGACGTACTGCAGTTGTACTGATTTGTACTGCAGTTGGTTGAATATGTGGTTGACATTTTCTTTTTCAGTTGTAAATATTTTGGAACAGTTTTTCATCTTTCTCTAATGTGACTAGGAAGGATGGGGTGAGGAGAAAGAGACAGAGATGAGGTTTCTGATTATTCTGATTATTGATGGAATTCAAAGGTTATTGAACTGCACATGCTTGGGATTATTTCAATTCTTAAAAAAGTTGCTGCAAAAAAAATATGTGGCTCTTTTCATAATTTTCTTACACCTTTAACCTGAATTTTTTTGTGTCATAAATTGTTTCTTAATAAATATATAAGCCCTGTGGGAGTCTGCTGATAGGTACAAACGAAATGAATCAAGCTGTTGAAGCATTCTACATTCAAACCACTCTAGGCCTGTGTAAAATGAGAGCTTTCACTTACTAATCCCAGCGATTATCCTGATTTGTGAAAGGAATGGTAACACACCCACATTTATTATAACCATATGATTTCTTATCTCACTAGCATTTATATGTGGGTCAAAAGCTTTACGTTACTGATTTTTTCTGGCCTGTTAACAAGCCAAAACATCACCAAGATTAATCCTGCCTGCCACGCAGGGTTTATTCCTGAGTGCTGGAAAACCCAGAAAATTCCTGCCTTTAATGATATTTATGTACTGCTTTGATTTGTGGAAGGGCATTTTAAAATGTGTGTCTCTTCCTCCTCTCTCCCTCTCCGGCTGCTGCGTTTTTATAGTCTTTATAAATTCTTTCGATATAGGTAGTTCTCGACTTAACAACTGATCATTTAATGACCGTTCGAAGTTACAACGGTACTGAAAAAAAGTGACTTATGACCCTTTTCCACACTTACAACAGTTGCAGCATCGCCATGGTCGCGTGATCAGAATTCAGACACTTGGCAACTGACTCATATTTATGACGGTTGCAATGTCCCTGGCGTCATGTAATCCCCTTTTGTGACCTTCTGACAAGCGAAATCGATGGGAAAGCCAGGTTCTCTTAACAATCTCGTGACTAATTTAACAGCTTTCTGGCAGGAAAGTTGTAAAATGGGGCAAAATTCACTTAACAACTGTCTTGCTTAGCAACAGAAATGTTGGGCTCAGTTGTAGTCCTAGGTCGAGGGCTACCTGTAATCTTTTTGTAACACAAATAAATTGCTCAAATAATTTTACACATGTCGTCATAACTTGCATGGAACAAGTTTAGGCAAACGACAAATGATTTGCTGGACAGAGAATTTTATTTTTTGTAGTGACTCTTCAGTGCATAAACAAATCCTATTTCTACTGGTATAAACCCTGAACCCTAAACAAAGGTGAACATAAAGAAAATTTAGAGCTCTATTTTTTTTTTAAAGTGACCTCGGTTTTGCATACACATAGAAAATTGCATTCACCTGAAACGCAAAAAAAAAAAAAAAGTACTTAAAAGCTGTATTAAACATAGTCTCAAGTTTGTTTGGAATTGTACTACAATTTATTTCTTGCCATTTTTGTGTAAAATTTACAGAAACAGTGTTACATCGTGCGCTCCAAAGGTAATGTCTCATTCCTCTAAGGCTGTGTTCTTTCTTTCTCGCTTTCCTTCTTCTTTCTCCCTCTCCCTTCCCCTCCTTTTTCATTTTCTCCTTTCTGTCTTTCTTGTCTTTTTTCTGATCATATGTGAATTGAATCTTGTGGTGTTCTCCCTGGGGTTGAGAAAGAGAGAGAGACTTCTTTATAGCAACCCTGTTCTTTTAAAGCCCTATTTCAGGATAAACCATGCAAAAATTCTTACTAATTGTAGGAGTAATTTTTTCTCAGTTTCATCCCAAACTTTTGAAATACAATTTTTTCAGTCATTTTTCTCTAAGCGGGCAAAAAATGGCTTTGAAAAACAAAGAATGCCTAGATCAGTAGTTGATGTGTTCTTGCAAACTATTATTAAGGGAAGAAATAGTCACTTAAAATGATTGTAGTTGGTTTATATTCGCCAGCTTAAATAATATTCATACTTTGAAATTGGTATTTCAGTAATATTAAATGCAAAGGTTTGAGTAAGTTGTTTTATACTCACCAGTTTAAATAACATCCATATTTTGAAATCAGTATTTCAATAATGCTAAAATGCTAAGTTTTTGATCTTATAACACACTTCCATTTTGGAGGAAGACAATAGGTAAGGTATAGCTAAGAATTCTTGCTATTAATGCTGTTCAAACATTTTTTTTTCTCTCTCCCTGTTTTTCTGAAAATGCTTTGTGTGTTTGAATAAAAGCAATGATCCAAAGTATCTTTATGATGAAAACTAGTAAAAATATTTCAAAACTGTTGATGGATACTTTCACTTAGAACTGATGATACACTGATGATGATACACTGATTCTCAATCTAATTAACCTCTTGGCAATTTTTTCTAATTCAGGATTTCAGATCAGTTGGTTGTAGTTTAAACTACACAATTCTTTTATGTCCTCACTAGTTTCAGATTGTTTTATAGAAAGGAGAGCTGAATCTGAGTGAACCTACTGAGAGTGCCCCACTGTACCTGGGTCAGAACTAACATTTCAACTTATGGAGCTCAATTACAAATATTTAATATGTATCCATATATTTATTTCCCCTATTTTGTTCATACATATGAAATTCACTGCACGTACAGTCTATGCAATTAGGTCCAGCCATAGCAATAACACATTTAACAGCCACTTGCCAGCAAGGTAAGGCTTAATACTTCTGCTCCACATTTTTTAATATTCTTTATTATTTGGAACACATAAATGTGTGCTAATGATCCCTCTTCTGTATGCTCGTTTCTCTGCAAAAGTAAGGCTATTCCAACAGAATAACGGTGCTTAATATTTTAGACCAGTTAAGGAAGAAAGAGCAGGCTGCCTCCAAGGCTTCACTTCATTCCCAACAGATTTTGCTGTCCTCACTTTGCAAAAAGGAACGATAGTAATAAGAATTCATATTTCTGCTTCCTGAATCAAATGCTCTAATGGGCCCCCTGTTCTTTATTCATTTTAGAGCTAAAGAGCCGGGCAGCTGCATGCTGATCCTTGCCCGTTTTTGTGACTCAAGGCTTGAGCGCAGATGGTTTAAACCGAATAACAGAGTTAGAAAATGACCTTGGAGGTCTTCTAGTCCAACCCCCTGCTCAGGCAGGAAACCCTATAGCACTTGAGACAAATGGCTGTAGAGACTGCCCTGCCCGTGTTGACCTGATCAGCAAACAATGCTGTTAATTTTTCTAGTTTTGCAGAAAGGAATAGTAGGTAAGTAGCCTTACTGACGGCAGGCCCTGGAATATCACCCCCTGTGTGGGGGTGGTAGGCCTCCAAACCAGCCCTGCTTTTGAGAGCCCAGTTGAAAAAATAAGATCTGAGCAACAATATTTGTAAAATTTTGAAACAACAAGGTCAGTGTTTGTGGCTGACGAGACTCACATTGTAAATGTATTGTATGGAGGGTATCTGCTAGTAAGACACATTCTGTGTGGCATTTTGAGCAAGTGCATATCAGTGCAGCAACAGGTAGTCCTCGACTTAATACTGGTTGCTTAGCCACTCTTCAAAGTTACGACAGATCTCAAAAAAGCACTTACGGCCCAGACTGAAAATTCTGACAGATGCTCCTCCCCCCAATCGCATCATATTTTGGGTGCCTGGCAACCAGCTCCCATTTAGCTTACTGAGTCCCACGCTCACATGACCATGATTTAGGTTTTTTTTTTTTTTTTGGCAGAAACTGGTGTTTTCGTCTGGTTTCAGGCAAAAAAAAAATAATTGGCCATTTCAGACAATAGGATCGCTAAACAAGTTTCTTTTTCTTGTGCCATATCCATCATCAGACGTTGGCGATTATGTTGGCGATCCTATTTTTATCAACAGTTGAACGAAAAAGTGCTGTTGAGTTTTGTCCAAACCAGTCATTTAGATGTTGAAGCCATGATGTTCTTCTGCCTGGCTCTTCTTTGCCTTCAATCTTTTCCTGGAGGATTAAGTGAAATATGTCATATTTTTCTGGGTGTCACATGTCCAAAATATTCTAACTTGCATTTTTATGGTTTTGTTTATGGTTTTTAAGTGCTAAACAAGCACTTTTTAAAAAAAGAATAAAATCGGGTCAGTTGTTGATAACCTGATTAATGACTGTCACAATTTATGACCTTAATTCCAGCTACAATTGTGGTGTAACTTGAGGACTATCTGTACAGATAATCCTCGCCTTACAACAGTTCATTTAGTGACCAATGTTGCAACGGTACTGAAAAAAGTGACTTGGGACCATTTTTCACACTTAGGAAAATAGCATCCCCATGGTCATGTGATCAAAATTCAGACTCTTGGCAACTGACTCATATTTATGATGGTTGCAGTGGCCATAAAATGAGGCAAAACTCACTTAACAACTGTCTCACTTAGCAACCGAAATTTTGGGCTCAGTTGTGACTGTAAGTCAAGGACTACCTGTGCTTGGGATATAATGTGCAGCCTCATTTCCATTAGATTACCCTCTACTTAAAATGATCCAGGGAATAGCTGCTGAGTTCTTAGAGTTAAAAAAAAAAGACTATAAAATGATCGATAACCTTGCTTGAAAAATGGAAAATTAAATAATGTGTAATTTGGATTGCTTCTTTCTCCATTCCCTCTTCTCCAAAGATTAAAAAAAAAAGACTTGTTTCAACAAACATTTGCAAAAGTACACCAGGACAGAATATCGCTTTATAGCTAATTAATAGGCTTTATAGCTAATTAATAGAGAGGTATTTTCTGTGGTAACTTCAATAGACACTTCCTGATTATTTAGTTGGTAGCCACAATGTTGTCTTTGAAAAACAATTCATTCCCCTAAAATAAATTGGCAGATTATTTTCAAGGCCCACTAATTCCCCTGCAGATTGTCAATATATATTGGACTATTGTCTTTTGTTTCAAAGGTTTCTTGTATTTTAGCCCAGAGAGTAAAATCACAGAGATGCAAGATTCTTAAAGCCACAACCACCATGCATGATATTTCAAATAAATCTTAAGTCAGTTAGATGGAATTTATTTATCAGCAGATAAGTATACGATTGCGGGCTTTGCCACGCCATAAGCTTAATGTTTTGACCTTGTTTGGGATCGCAATTTAACATTATCATCCCCCAGCCACCCACTCACTCAAAGGATGAGCAGTGGCTTTATATTCTTGAAACACAGGCTGCAAAAAAGGCATAAAAACCTCTTTACTATAAAGTTTGACAGGTCATCATTTGTAACAATAATTTTCCAAAGCTATGAATGATTTCTGTGTGGCTTTGCTGACTTAGAAAAACAATTGGAGGACAAGTTGGTTTGAAATTACTGTGTATTTGTGTGCCTAATATATTTTTACTTTAAAGAATGTGGTTTTGTACACATTTTATGCATATTAGCAGCCTCTAATTTATTCTGTACTGTTGCCAAGATCCAGATTGTAATTGTGAGTATTTCAAATGTGAGTGAATCCATGGCGATTTGTTCAGTTGGTAAAATAGAGACACTACCTACACTATAAGCATTTAATTTTAATCAAAAATGAAATTCAAGTGTAGCATTATATTGTAGTGTATGACAAAAAGTGATACATTTCCTGAATTTAGTACCAATAAGTTTTATATATTAAATTAACAGCTATGTTTTTTTCTTCCCTTACTTTTTTTTTATTTTACCTGCCATTCTACCTTTTTTACTTCTTCAACTGAAAATCTGATTTTCCCTCCAACAATAAACGACTTGTTTATGTTGATGTTGAACAGAACTACGAAGCCTGCTCCTCACCTTGATAGGTAAGGCCTTCCTATTCTTTCCTGTTAGGAGTTTCACATCAGTCTTAACAAAACTGGGACTGTATTCAACCTGAGCTTTTTGCCATCCTATTACAAATTTATGGCAAGTATTGTCCTAGGGGAGATGGGAGAGGCGGGAATAGCTGGAGAGAAAAACAAATTGAGAAAAACTCTTTTGTCCAAAAAGAGGCAGGTTGCTCTAGTGGTTAAGGCACCTTGCTAGGAGCCAAGAGACTGTGAGAGATAGTCCCTCCTTAGGCATGAAAGCTGGCTGGGTGACTTTGGGCCAATCACCAGGAGGCAGAGAGTTCTCGTGCCACCTTAAGTCATCAAAGCTGCTTGGTGATTTTGTTCCAATCACCATGAGTTCTAGTCCTGCCTTAGGCATGAAAGCCCGCTGGATGATTTGGGACCAATCCTCAGGAGCTGATAAATTCTAATCCCACTTTAGCCTGGATGATTTGGGGCCAATCACGAAGAGACAGTGAGTTCTAATCCCGCCTTAGATAATAAACCCAGTTGGGTGACTTTGGACCAATCACAAGGAGATGGTGAGTTCTAGTCCCGCCTTAGATAAGAAGGCCAGTCCCTCTCTCAGCCCAACCCACCTCACAGGATTGTTGTTACTAGGAAAATAGGAGGACTTTGCAGTATTAGGGATGTTGGCTGGCTTGAGTTAGTTATTAAATAATAAAGATGGGAAATCAGAAATAAATAAATGATAATGAGAAAGGTGGAGGAACAAGATTCATAAGCACCTAGTTGGATCTAAAACCTCCCTTGGGAGTGATGTGTTCTTTGTAAGAATAATAAAGGTAGGATCTAAATTAATAAACTAATATTGATAATTATTGGGTTCTTTGTTTGGGATTGATTAGGTATATAAACTGCCTCACTATGAAGTCTCCATTTCAGAGTATGACATCCGTGGCCCTGTGTGCAAATAAACATTTTTCATTTAATCTAATTTTGGGTCTTTAGTTTCTAAGTTTGTATGAATACAATTATTTGACTCATCCTTTCCATCAATTATCCACAGGGTAGCAGTCGTTTTTTTAGTCATCCCAGCTCCAGCAAGGGTGGTGGAAAGATTTCCCTTCCTTCCTTCCTGCTGTCTGCTTTGCTTATTCATTTTCTCTTTAAAAGAGAAAAAAAAAGAGAAAAAATTAAAGAAAAAACAAAACCTGGGTGAATCACTATTGCTAGATTGGGAGAGAGGTCTTTACCACCGTTATTTTTTCTGTCACTCCCCCCCCCCGAGAGCCAGTTGAGTGTGTTGAAAACAACAGAGAAAGCCGCTTTTTTGCAAGTCTTCATTTTAAGTGCCACAAATAAGGAAAATCAACCTGAGGGAATTAATTGCATCCACAGCAAAAATAGGTTACGTTGGGGCTAAATGTTGTTTCCTCTGTTGGACTTGGTCATTTAGACAAAGGTAGTTCTCAACTTATAGCCATTCATTTCGGTTACAACAGCTCTAAAAAAAGTAACGTGAATATTTTTCATACTTATGACCATTGCAGCATCCCCATGGTCACATGTTCAAAATTCAGACACTTGGCAACTGACTCATATTTATGACGGTCACATTGTCTCGGGGTCACGATCCCCTTTGGCTAACATTCTGACAAGCAGAGTTAATGGGGAAGTATTACTAACTTAACTTCTGTGATTCACTTAACAACTATGGCAAGACAAGTTGTAAAATGGGGCAAAACTCACTTAACTCTGGTGTAGCAATGGAAATTTGGGGCTCAATGGTGATCTGAAATTTTGGGTCTTTGAAACAGGCTCAAACCATCTTGCTTAGCAACAGAAATGATGGGCTCATTTGCAGTTATAAGTCGAGGACTAACGGATAGGTGGTTGTAGTTAAACCCACACAGCACACCCGGCGAGGAATTTAGCGAGAACACAGCCGGCAAAAGTTCCCCTTTTTTGTACAGTCTAGTATACCTTTGGCATTTTCTGTTTTTGTAGCGTCCATGTCGTCTTTGGACTTGTTATTTCTGGTTTTGAAGTCATAGAACAAATCGAAAATCTGAAAACTGATTCTGCCAGTAGGCCATATGCCGATGTGCGTGTCATTGACTGTGGGGTGCTGGTTACCAAACCGGCAAAAGATGGTAAGCCTTTCTTTCATGATAGACATGCTTCATGGCAAAAAGGATCCTAGAATCTGCAATATTGGATTTGAATTAGGATTCTGGAAATCATTTTCTGAAACTCTTGGAGGATGTGTACATTGGATAACGTTTCACCTTTGCTCTGGCCAGATCCTGCTGTGATCCTAGGGAAGGCTTTATTGGATGCTGAATTCTGAATCAAGAAAATGTAGAGCAGAATATTTACTTGTAAAATAAAGGGCCATGTAGATCTATTCAATACTTATTATATGAAAGTATTGTTTGGAGAGAATATTTGTAGCGCAGAGTTGAACTGTGGGATCCTTGGTGCTTTCTGAGCTTGGTAGTTTTCTTGCAGACTTTTCATGACCCAACTAGGGAGCATCATCAGTCATCTCCCTCTTTTAAGACTGATTATGTTACCTAGTTGGTTCATGAAGTGTCTGTAAGAAAATAGCCAAGGTCAAAGAGCACCAAGGAGCTCTCAAGCTTCCTCCTTCTTCACAAACCACACTCTCTTCTACCACTGATTGTTTTACCTAGTTTGGTAATGAGATGTCTCCAAGGAAAGAACCAAGCTCAAAGGAGGCCAAGGACTCTGTAATCCCCCTCCTCCACAAAGCATACTCCTTCCTAGTAATGATGTTACCCAATTGGGAAACGAAACATCTGCAAGAAAACCACCAAGCTCAGAGAGCACCAAGGACTCCACAGTTATCCTTCTCCTCCTCTTCGAAGACCCCCACTGTCTTTAGCATTGATGATGTTACCTAGTTGAAATGTCTGCAAGAAAAGCCACCAAGCTCAAAAAGCACCAAGGATCCCGTATTTCAACCCAGAGCTATAAATATTCTCCTTTATTGGTAACAGATGAGCCGCGGTGGCACAGTGGTTAGACTGCAGTACTACAGGCTACTTCTGCTGATCACCGGCTGCCAACAGTTTGGCAGATCGAATCTCGTCAGGCTCAAGGTTGACTCAGCCTTCCATCCTTCCGAGGTCGGTAAAATGAGGACCCAGATTGTTGCGGGGTAATATGCTGACTCTAAACTGCTTAGAGAGGACTGTAAAGCACTATGAAGCAGTATATAACTCTTAAGTGCTATTGTTACTGTGTTTCCCCGAAAATAATATTTTTTTGGACCCTGAAATAAGCTCTTGGCCTTATTGCCATGCACTCAAAAGCCCGATTGGGCTTATTATCAGGGGATGTCTTATTTTGAGGGAACGGTATTGCTATGTACTATATGTAATTGTGATCCCAAAATAATGACCTGTAATTGTTAACTCTGTTCTTGTCGATTGTCAATCTATGTGCTTTCTAGAGGTTATTAAAAGCATGTGACTTTATCCTTCTTAAGTGTTGGAGAAGAAGCGGAAAGCATGGAGTCCTTCAGAAGCTTCCAACAGCTCCTCTAGCAGTACATCCACATCTTCGGAGTCATCTTCCGACAGCGAATATGAAAACGAACGAAGCAGGAGAAAGAAGAGGAAGAGGCGGAACAAAGCTAAACAATCTAGGAAACGAAGACGGGAAGAGAGGAAGAAAGAGGAAACAAAAAACAAACACAGGTCAGTCCATTGAGATTCTCTATCATTTAGGTCACAGTTGTCCCAAAGGTGCTTCCTCAAAAGGCAATTGAGCTTTGTTTTTCTTTGAAAACATTTTGCTTCTCATCCAAGAAGCTTCTTCAGTTCTGACTGATGGTGGAGGATGGAAGGATTTATATTCCTCGCAATCATCTGGTCAGTATTCTCTCTCAAGAGTCGTTGAGGCCACTTGGAGAATATCTGTGCCCCCAAGGTCACCTGAATAGTGCAAATGAGCGTGGAACCTTCTTGGAACTGCTGAAAGGACTGGGTTGTAAACGGGAGATAAGTGGTGTAGTATTCCCCCGCCCCCCCCCCCCTTTTTGTTGAGAGAGGGCTGTTAAATTTTTGACAGAGATGGCCTCTTTGACCCCTCTTTTAACCCAGCGGTCCTCTCTATTCAAAATGTGGACTTTGCTATCTTCAAAAGAGTGGCCTTTTGTCTTTGAAATGCAGATGGACTGCAAAATCTGGCCCCAATGGGTTTATTCTTCTATGTTGTGCCATGTGTTTGTGAAGTGGTTGTTTTGTTTGCCCAATGTCCTGATCTGCACGTCTCATTGCACTGTACTGCGTATAGCACGCTGCTCAGTTTGTGTCCTGGGTGTTTTATCCTTGGGGTGAACAAGCTTTTGCCATTATTTATTCTTGGGTATAAATTGTGTGTTTGTGTGTCTGTGTGTACGTTTACTGGATACATTAAAGTGTATATGTATACAGGTCAAGCCTAGAAAAGTCTTGAATAATGACAGCAAAACTTAAGATCTTTTTTTTTTTAAGTTTAAAAAAAATAAGCCTTTTAGAGCCCAGCAGTCTCCAACTCTGCATCCATCATAGTGATGACAAACCTTTTCGGCACCAAGTGCCCAAACTGGAAAGTGCACACGCCGGAGCGCCAGAAACCAGAAGACAAGTTGGCCAGTGCACATGTGTGTGCAGCTGGTGATGGCGTGCGTGCCCACAGAGAGGGCTCTGCATGCCACCACTGGCACACGTGCCATAGGTTCACCATCATGGATCTATCATGTCAAAATGAAAGACCTCGAATTCTTAGCAAGCATAGAGTTGTGGATTCTAAAACTCCATTTAAAGATAATGGATATCTACAGGTAGTCCTCAACCTACGACCGTAATTGAGCTGGGAATTATGGTTCTAAGTCATAGTACTCATTAAGTGGCTCCACCTCGGTTTACGGCCATTTTTGCAGCAGTTGTTAAGCAAACTGTGTGGTTGTTAAAACAAATACTGCAGTAGTTAAACGAGTCAATTTGCGTGCTTTTTGGTGGAAACCATTAAGTACAGGCAGTCCTTGACTTATGACCACAATTGAACCCCCAAATTTTGTTACTATGTGAAGCAGTTGTTAAGTGAGTTTTACTCCATTTTACACTATTCTTGCCACTGTTGTTAAGTGAATCACTGCAGTTAGGTACGGAACATGGTCGTTAAATGAATCTGGCTTCCCTATTGACTATGCTTGTAATAATGTCGCAAAAGATGATCATATGATCCTGGGGCAGAGCAGCAGTCGTAAATATGAACTAGTTGCCAAGCATCTGAATTTTGATCAAGTGACCATAGGGATACTGCAACGGTCATAAGTGTGAAAAACTGTTATAAGTCGCTTTTTTCAGTGCCGTTTTAACTTTGAACAGTCACTAAATGAATGGTTGTAAGTTGAAGACTACCTGTAAATGCTAGAAATTCGCAAAAAGAATCCCCAAAGTCGTGGTCAGGCAACTGGGACATTGCAAATGGTTGTAAAAGGAAACCAGTTGCCAAGAGCCCCAAATTTGATCACGTGACGGTGGGAGGGGGAGTGCAGCTGTTATAACTTTGGAACTCTGTTGTGAGTACCTTTTTTGGGGGGTGTCCATCCTCATTAAGCAACTGGTCATTAAGTGAGAAATGCCTGTATGTTTCCAAGGATGTTATTAGAATTCGTACAATTCTGTTTAGAGAAATCAGCGAAGAATTAAAACCAGCAGCAGAGAGAGCAGCTTTAATTACCGTATTTCCCCGAAAATAAGACATGTCCTGAAAATAAGGCCAATCCGGTTTTTCAGGACATGTGATAATATAAGCCACCCCCGCAAAATAAGCCCTCCCACCAACTACACGCCCCACTCCCCCCGCCGGGCATGACAGGGCTCCTGCCCCTCGCTTAGCCACCCGCACCCTTTGGGGTGCAATTTGGGGGTGGCATGTGGGGTGGGCAAGAAGCGGGATGCGCGTCTTACCTTTCCAGCACTGTCGCGTTCCTCGACATTCTGTCCAGGGAGACACGTAGAAAAAACTTTATCATGAGTTCAGCCAAACTCCTTGAACTCATGAGAAAGTTTTTTCTACAACATGTCTCCCTGGACAGAAAGGCGAGGAACGTGATGATGCTGGAAAAGTAAGACGCGTGTCTCGCGGCCCAACACGTCCCACCCCGATGGCAACAGCAGCCTGGCTGCTTCCCTTCCCCACTGTCTCTATTGAGAGGGGTGGCAAGTGGGGCGGGGGAGACGCTTCTCCCCTGCCCCACCTGCCAGAAACGAGTCTTTGTGAGACTTGTTGCACCGCTGCCGCTGCCTCGTAGAGCAGGACTCTGCAAGGCTTGTGCCGTTGCATGCAGGAACTGCAGCACAGCCACGAGGTTCGACATACTGGCACAACCGCAAGCGGCAGGACGCCCGCTGTGCCGGTATGATGAAGCTGTGGTGCTGCTGCAGTTCGTGCATGCAACAGCACAAACCTTGCAGAGTCCAGCTCCACGAGGAAGCAGCAGTGGTGGGACACGCCAGGGTAGTAGCCAACACGAAGAATGGGGAGGGGAGGCAACGACAGCAACGGGACATCCAGTCCCACACTCACTGCCTTCTGCACCCCCAAAATAATAAGACCCCCCCTTATAATAAGGCCAGGCCCCCTATAATAAGGCCAGGGGGTGGGGTCAAAAGAAAATAAGACCCTGTCTTATTTTCAGGGGAACACGGTACTGAAAAAGAAGTGAATTAGATGGACTTTTAACAATGCAAGGTGTGACTTGGTTACTTACATTTATATCAAACCTGGAGAAGGCCAAAATAGTTAAATTTAGGCATTTAACCAGGAGATATGCTTATTCCCTGCTGATCATTTTTCTTGTCTTATCAAACAGGTACGAAGTAGCCTCAGTGGCTGTGAATCGCTCTCTTTCCTCCAGCCACTCGGACCAAAGCGAAACAAACGAAAAATCAGCAGACCTGAACGTGAAAAGGGGTAAACCTGTCGTCCGTCCAGAAGAAATTCCTCCTGTGCCGGAAAACAGATTTCTGCTTAGAAGAGATGCGCCCATTATAAATACAGAGCCAGATTTGTATGCATTGCACTTCTTTTTAATTTTTTGTGTCTTGATTTGAACCTAAGTGACAGAACGAAATGTACCTATTTATACAGGCAGGGCCGGATTTAGATTGGAAGAGGCCCTAGGCTATTCCACTTATGAGGCCCTTTCACCAGTGGTGGGATTCAATTTTTTAACAACAGGTTCTGTGGGCGTGGCTTAGTTGGGGGTGTGGCTTGGCAATCATGACTGGGTGGGCGTGGCTAGCTGGTCACGTGACTGTGTAGGCGTGGGTAGCTCGTCATGTGACCGGGTGGGCGTGGCTGTTTCTGACTGGGCCTCACACTTTTGACCGGTCCTCACACTTATGACAATCCTCACATTTATGCCTGTGCAGCTTTCTTAACAACCATGTCACTCATTTCACAACTGCTTTTCTTCACCATGGTGACAAGATAGGGCAAAAACATAAAATGTGAGGACAGTCGTAAGTTCGAGGACTGGTCAAAAGTGCGAGGACCAGTCAAAATAACTTTTTCAGCCCTCTGAGTAGTCCATATGCACAAAAGGACTACCCAGAGGGCTGAAAAAAGTCATTTCTGACTGGGCCTCGCACTTTTGACCGGTCCTCACACTTATGACCATCCTCACATTTATGCCCGTGCAGCTTTCTTAACAACCATGTCACTCATTTCACAACTGCTTCTCTTCACCATGGTGACAAGATAGGGCAAAAATGTAAAATGTGAGGACAGTCGTAAGTTCGAGGACTGGTCAAAAGTGCGAGGCCCAGTCAGAAATGACTTTTCTGAAGGAAGGGAAGGGAAATTAGAGTAGGAGAGAGAAGGAGGAAGAAAGGAGGAGAAGGAGAAAGGAAGAGGAAGTAGGGAGGAGAAGAAGAGGGGGAGGAAGAGAAAATAAGAAGGAAAGAAAAGAAAGGTGGTAGGTTTGAGGAGAAAGATTGCTGTACAATTAAAAGGATGATAGGGAAGAAAGCCAACCCCCCAAAAATATAAAGATATTAAGATAAAGAATGAATTGTTAAACTTTAAAGAATAAAAGAGAACAAATATGAATAAATAGCAATAATTAGAAACACACATACAAACATACAATGTATTTTCTTTGAACAGAGTATTTGGCCGGTTCACAAATTTAAACAGCGTTTAGTCATTTCAATTAAATTTACAATTTCTATATTTCCTTTTTGCCATATTTATTCCTCATCTATTTTTGTAAAAAACCAATATTACCCTCATCCTCATCTCTAATCTTAATCAAATTCAATTTTTCCCTTCTATTCTATATTATACCCGTTCCCATTGTCATCTGTTTTTATATCCATCCTCACATTGGTTAATTATGTAATATTACAGTTGTTTAATATAAATCAATTAGTTATATAACTACCTTTTTTGTATATTAATCAATATGAACATGAATATTCCAATTATTTCCATGCAATCCAATTTCTTACAAATCAATTAATTATATTTACCAATAATAATAAACCAAATAATTTCCCCCATATATTCCTCCAAACCACAACTTAACCATTTCTGCTTTCAACACAATATACAACTAATAGTATCTCAATTATTACAATTCCCTAGTTAAATAGAGCTTTTTTTCTTTTGTGTTTTAAAATCTCCTCTTTTTCCCTAAATTTCCTGTTGTTTGCACCTACCTTTTTTGGTGAGGAAAAAGAAATCTGCCTACCTAATTTTCCAAGGTGCAAAGCCAACAGCCTGCTTTACTTTCTCTTTCGTTTTTCAGTATAGCTAGGGGGGAAAAATCAGCACTCTTTGCAAGCAAGGAGCAGATCCATGAGCAAAACAGCTGAGAGCAAATCTAAGCAAGGGCTAATTAGCCTATGCTGAAGCTCCGGGGGCCAATAAAATTACAAAAAAACCACCGAACTTTTTGTTAAATAGCTGGCTCCCCCGCCCCTCGCCCACCACTATTTATTGGCAATAAATAGTGGTGCGGAGGGGCGGGGCAAGCCAGCAATTTAACAAAGGGTTCGGCTGCAGCACTGGCTCTAGGGCGGCCCTTTGAAGCCCCGCGGCAAGAATTTGAAGTTTTTTTTTTCCTCCAGCCATCGGAGGCAGCAATAGATGGGGAGTGGGCGGGGTAAGCGAACGGCAGAGAGGGAGGGTGAGTGAAGGTGGGGAAGCTGCTTTCTCCATCCTGCTCTCTTGCATCCGGAGCCCACGTGGATCCCAGGCAGCGGAACTCAGGCTAGGGAAGGGGTGGGCAATGGTGGCTCTTTTACAACCTGTGGCCTTCAACTCCCAGAATTCCTCAGACAGCCAAGCTGCATCAGGAATTCTGGAAGGTGAAGTCCACAGGTTGTAAAAGAGCCACAATTGCCCACCCCTGGCTACGGTAGGCTGGCGCTGCGCGGGTGGGAGGCGAGGGGCGGGCGAGCCAGCAATTTAACAAAGGGCTCGGCCGAACCCCCTAGAGCCCCCAGAATCCCACCACTGTGTAGGCCCCTCTTGATCTTGAGGCCCTAGGCTGAAGCCTAGTTAGCCTATAGGAAAATCCGGCCCTGTATACAGGTAGGCTTCGAGTTAATAGAGCCTGCCAATTACTTTCGTAACCTGAGGATTTGTTGGAGTGAACGTGAACACTTCCTGCTTTCACCCACGCATTCGCTAATCTAATTACTGTATTTTTGGAGTATAAGATGCAGTTTAGTTTTTGGGGAGGAAAATGGGGAGGGGGGAGGAAATCTGCCTACCAGATATTCATCTGGCTAGTGTCCTTAGTCTGGTCAGCTTCAGCACATTAGTTTGCTGGTTTTTATCCCCTGCTTCTAAAGCACAACTGATCTTTGGAGAAAGAAGCAATGAGAAAAGCAGGCAAACCATGGAGATCGCTTCACTCGCTAGCGCCTCCTTAGGGCTGAAATAAAGCTTCACAGCTGAGAGCCGGTGGGAGCAGGCAAAGCTCAGAAGATTGTTTTACTGAAAAAAAGTTTAGCACGGAGATCGCTTCATCTGTTAGTGCTTCGAAAAAGCCACGTTTGGAGTATAAGACGCACCCAAATTTCAGCCTCTTTTAGGAGGGAAAAAAGTGCGTTTTATATTCTGAAAAATATGGTAAGTGCACATGAGGTGCCTCAGGGTGGGGAAGGCTATGGGGGTGGGGCGGCACCTAGCGATGGAACAGGCCACCTACTTCAAACTGCCCAAGACCTCTCTGTTTGAAAAGCCTTTGCCACTGATCTGGTACCGGCCTCAGTTCGCAGAGAATAGAGACCTAAAGTACTGTACTGTAGTGCGAGATCAGTAGTGCAAGATCTCATGCTTCTGATCTCGCATGATCTTGCACTACTTTAGATCTCTGTTCTCTGTGAATGAACCGAAGCAGGCAAAGGAACCGACTGCCAAAGGAATCGGCTAGATCGTAGCAAGGAAAGTCAGTCTCCACAGCCCGAAATTGGCAGGGCAAATATGCTGTAAGTACTTGGGGTTATGTTGTATCTTGGAACGTTCGCTAAGTGAACTGTCGTAACCCAAGGATTACCTGTATTTCAGATATTAACCGAAAATATTATATATTTTAGGAACTGAAATATTTCTTACCGGGAGGAAATATCTACCTATGCCTCTAATCTTTAGTACAGATAGTCCCCAACTTATAACCACAATTGAACCCAAAATTTCTATTACGAAGCAAGATAGTTGTTAAGTAAATTTTGCCCTATTTTATGACCTCCCTTTATTTTTAATTGAATCATCGCAGCTGTTAAGTTATAGTAACACAGTTATTAAGTGAATTAAGGTTCCCCATTGACTTTGCTTGTCAAGAGGTCCCAAAAGGGATCACATGACCCTGAGATATTGCAACCATCATAAATACATGACAGTTGCCAAGCTCCAAATTTTGACCACATGACTGTGGGAGTGCTGTAGTGGTCGTACGTGTGAAAAACTGACATAAGTCACTTTTTTCAATGTCTTTGTAACTTTGAACAGTCACCAAATGAATGGTTGTAAGCAGGGATGAAATGCTCCCGATTCAGACCAGATCACCCAATCTGGTAGCGATGGTGGGGGTGGTGGGGGTGGTTCGGAGAACCGGTAGCAAAAATCCCTGCACTCCCCCCCCCCCCTTTTTTTTTTTTTTTACTTTTAAAAACATTTTTTCTACAACCTCTTCCAACGAAAAAATTCTTTTAAAAGTAAAAAAAAAAGCCTCTGATGATCGCGCGGCTCAGCTGGGATAGTCAGAGGCTTTTCAAAGCATTTTTTTCTGCAACCTCTTGGCCGAAGAGGTGGTAAAAAAAATGCTTTGAAAAGTCTCTGACGATCCCAGCTGAGTTGCCTGATTTGCAGTCTTTTCAAAGCATTAGAAAAAAATGCTTTGAAAAGTTAAAAAAAAAAACAAAGTTGGCCACACCCACCCAGTCACATTAACCCCCCCAAGCCACGCCCACAGAACCGGTAGTAACAAATTTTACATTTCACCCTTGGTTGTAAATCGAGGATTACCTGTAATATACTGCAGTAGTTTCCACTAAATTGGTGAAGACAAGACCGTCTTTTATTTCCAGTTCTGTCTAAACAATGGCCTGTTTGAAATGAACTCTAATGCTCTCAAGAACTGACTTTGGTTGAAATATATAAAACGATGAGAAAGAAATGTCATAGTCGCTTCTCAGTTTTTGGATTAATTCTCTCATAATATCAGTTCTTGTGGGATCGATGATGTTCTCTGAGCTTGGTGGTTTGGTTTTTTTTTGCAAAAAAAAAAAAAAAACAAAAACAAAAAAAACACCAAGCGTTTCCTGACCTGACTAGCTAACATTATCTGTGCTAGATGGAAGTGGGATTTGAACTTCTAGCACTGATGATGTTATCTAGTTGGGTCATGGAATGTCTGCCAAAAAAGAAATCCTCAGAGATAACCAAGGACCCCATTGTCATCATGTTACACTGCTCTTGTACAAGCTATGTTGGTATAAAGCTGTTTATAGCATTGGGTCCAAGTTACCCCAGAAATTGTATCACCCTGATGGAATTTGCCCACCTGATTTGTTCCAGCAGAAGGGGTGTGCTGTGTTGGAAAGACAGATAGACAGATAGCCAATAGGTAGGTAGATAGGAAGATAGAATAGATAGACAGACAGATAAATAGATGATAGGATGGGAAGATAGAATAGATGGATGGATGGATAGATAGATAGATGGATGGATGATAAAAAATAGAAATGAGAGAGAGAGAGAGAGAGAGAGAGATAGGGATTTTAACATTTAATGGTTTAGGTTGTCTTTATTCGGTTGTGTGCCACATGGAATCACCTTGTGGCAAGATGAGCAGCGTCATAAATAAATAAATAAATAAATAAATAAATAAATAAATAAATAAATTTTTTAAAATGAGGTTGCCTGCAGAAGAGTCCCACATGGGACTGGGCTAACAACTCTCCAGTTCATTTTTCCTAATACTTATTTTCTTCTGAATATTTAAGGAATATTGACTCGGGACCCGTTTCGAGTGACCAGAAGCCTTCGGTGTCAAAATCTGGAAGAAAAATCAGAGGGAGAGGCACAATAGTATGTTGTTGTTGTTTTTTTAAAAAATTCAAATTTACATCTTGAGAGTTTTATTTTTACAAGCACTAAAAGGCTTTTCTTGCTTGATTAAGTCATGGCATATAAATATGGGCTGTGTAGCAATGATGTCAGCTTCTGTTCATTTAGGGACTCATTGAAATTATAAAAAGGTGACAAATGACAGTATTCTGACACTTAAAGAAATAGTAAGTAAAAAAAAAAGTATGAAGAACAGGCAGCAGTGGAAGACTACATTTTTACAGGTAGCCCTTGACTTTCAACAGTTTGTTTAGTGACCGTTCAAAGCTATAACGGCACTGGAAAAATTGACTTATTTTTCACACTTACAATCATTGCAACATCTCCGTGGTCACGTGATTAAAATTCAGACGCTTGGCAACTGATTCATATTTATGACGGTTGCAGTGTCCCAGGGTCATGTGATCACCTTTTTACGACATTCTGATAAGCAAAATCAATGGGAAAGCCAGATTCACTTAACAGCCAGGTGACTAATTTAAGAATTGCAGTGATTCACTTAACAAATGTGACAAGAAAGATCGTAAAAGGGAGCAAAATTCACTTAACAGATATTTCACTTAGCAATAGAAATTTTGAGCTCAATAGTGGTTGTAGGTCAAGAACTACCTGTTTTGTTAATTATTGACTTACCGAAACCCAAAATTAGACAATATTTTAGACAAAAAAAGTGGAGATATATATGTATGTATGTATGTATATATATGCAAGTTTTGGTGTATTCGGGTCTTTTCCTGTGTAAAATTGAGAGTATCTTGGCAATGTTTCGACGAGGTCCCACTCGTCATCTTCAGGCTGGTGTCCTCGGCTTCGTGCTTGTGCGAGGAAAGGGTTTTAGCAAATTATGGAGGCAAGCTATTCCATTGGTTAATTGTTTTCAATATGAGGAAATTCCTCCTTAGTTCTAGATAGAATAGAATTCTTTATTGGCCAAGTGTGATTGGACACACAAAGAATTTGTCTTTGATGCATATGCTCTCAGTGTACATAAAGAAAAATAAAATTCATCAAGAATCATAACACTTAGTGATAGTCATAGGTTACTAATAAGCAATCAACTCGTACCAGGAAACAAATAAAACAATATAAATTGTAAAGATACAAGCAATATGGTTATAGTCATAAGTGGGAAGAGATAGGTACTAGGAAGGATGAGAAGAATAGTAATATAGTCTTAGTAAATAATTTGACAGTATTGTGGGAATTATTTGTTTAGCAGAGTGATGGCATTCAGGAAAAAACTGTCCCTTGTATCTAATTGTTTTGGTGTGCAGTTCTCTATAGCGTTGTTTTGAGGGTAGAAGTTGAAACAATTTATGTCCAGGATGTGAGGGGTATGTAGATATTTTCCCAGCCCTCTTTTTGACTTGTGTAGTATACAGGTCCTCCGTGGAAGGCAGGTTGGTAGCCATTGTTTTTCCCACAGTTCTAATGCTCCTCTGAAGTCTGTGTCTGTCTTGTTGGGTTGCAGAACCAAACCAGACAGTTATAGAGGAGCAGAAGACAGACTCAATCATTCCTCTGTAGAACTGGATCAGCAGCTCCTTGGGCAGTTTGAGCTTCCTGAGTTGGCGCAGAAAAAAACATTCTTTGTTGTGCTTTTTTGGTGACGTTTTTGATGTTAGGTCTCCATTTTAGGTCTTGCGATATGGTAGAACATAGAAATTTGAAGGTCTCTACTGTTGATACTGTGTTGTCTAGTATTGTGAGAGGTGGAAGTATGGGAGGGCTTCTCCTAAAGTCTACCATCATTTCTACGGTTTTGAGTGTATTTAGTTCAAGATTGTTCCAGTTGCGCCACAAGGCTAGTTGTTGAACCTCCTGTCTGTATACGGATTCATCATTGTCTTGAATGAGACCAATCACTGTTATATCATCTGCAAGCTTCAGTACTTTAACAGAGGGATCTTTTGAGATGCAGACATTGGTGTATAGAGAGAAGAGAAGTGGAGAGAGCACACAGCCCTGGGGGGCTCCTGTGCTAATTGTGCAGGTATCTGATGTGATTTTGCCTAGCTTCACCTGCTGCTTCCTATCTGTTAGAAAGCTTATGATCCATTTACAAGTGTGGTCAGGTACAGCTAGCTGGTTTAGTTTAGTTAGGAGAATATCTGGAATGATGGTACTGAATGCTGAACTGAAGTCTACAAAGAGGACCCTTGCATAGGTCTTTGGAGATTCAAGATGTTGTAGGATGTAGTGCAGAGTCATATTAACAGCATCATCTGTCGATCTATTTCTCAGTAGGCAAATTGTAAGGGGTCTAACAGCGGATCCATGATGGTTTTCAGGTGGGACAGTTCTAGCCTTTCAAAGGTTTTCATAACTACAGATGTTAGAGCAACCGGTCTGAAGTCGTTTAGTTCCTTGATGGAGGGTTTTTTCGGCACTGGGATGATAGTAGAGTGTTTGAAGCAATAAGGAACATAGCACTTTTCTAGTGATTTATTAAAGATGCTGGTGAAGATGGGGACCAGTTGGTCAGCACAAGCTTTTAAGCAAGAAGGAGTTATCTTGTCTGGGCCTGGTGCTTTTCATGGCTTTTGTCTGTGAAATAGACCTTTTATTTTATTTATTTATTTATTTAAATTTCTATATCGCCCTTCTCCAAAATAGGACTCAGGGCGGTGAACAGCCAAAGTAAAAAACAATACATACAAAATTTAAAAGCAGTTTAAAATAATTAAATATTTGGCCGAAAATTAAAACAACCCAATTTAAAATCAATTTAAAATTAACTCAAGCCAGCCCAGCTAGTTGAAATAAATGGGTTTTCAGGGCCCGACGAAAAATCTGGAGGTCTGTTATTGTACGTATCTCTGGGGGGAGGTTGTTCCAGAGGGTAGGCGCCACCACAGAGAAGGCTCTCCCCCTGGGGGTCGCCAGCCGACATTGTCTGGCGGACAGCACCCTGAGGAGGCCCACTCTGTGCGAGCGTACTGGCCGGTGGGAGGCTATTGGTGGCAGAAGGCGGTCTCGTAAGTACCCCGGCCCTAAGCCATGGAGCGCTTTAAAGGTGGTCACCAACACCTTGAAGCGCACCCGGAAGACCACCGGGAGCCAGTGCAGCTCGCGCAGGAGAGGTGTTACATGGGAGCGCCTCGTCGCCCCCATAATCCCCTGCGCGGCCGCGTTCTGGACCAGCTGGAGCCTCCGAGTGCACCCCAGGGGGAGCCCCATGTAGAGAGCGTTGCAGTAGTCCAGGTGGGAAGTGACGAGTGCCTGAGTGACTGTGCGTAGGGAGTCCCGATCTAGAAAAGGGCGCAACTGGCATATCAGGCGGACCTGATAAAAAGCCCCCCTGGCCACGGCCGTCAAATGATCTTCTAACGACAGCCGTGCGTCCAAGAGGACGCCCAAGTTACGAGCCCTCTCCATGGGGGCGAGTGATTCGCCCCCAATAGCCAGCGATGGTGTCAGCTGGCTATATCGGGACGCCGGAAGCCACAGCCACTCGGTCTTGGAGGGGTTGAGTTGGAGCCTGTTTCTCCCCATCCAGGCCCGCACGGTCTCCAGGCACTGGGGCATCACTTCAAGGGCATCGTTGGGGTGGCCTGGGGTGAAGATGTACAGCTGGGTGTCATCAGCGTACTGATGGAACTCCACCCCGAAGCCACGGATGATCTCACCCAGCGGCTTTACATAAATGTTGAACAGAAGGGGCGAGAGGACCGACCCTTGTGGCACCCCACAAGCAAGGTGCCTCGGGGTCGACCGCTGCCCCCCTGTCAACACGGATTGCGACCGGTCAGAGAGGTAGGAGGAGAACCACCGCAGAATGGTGCCCCCCCGCCCCCAACCCCTCCAACCGGTGCAACATGATACCATGGTCGATGGTATCAAAAGCCGCTGAGAGGTCTAACAGAACCAGGGTAGAGGAGCAACCCCTATCCCGAGCCCTCCAGAGATCATCCACCAACGCGACCAATGCCGTTTCCGTGCTGTGCCCAGGCCGGAAGCCGGACTGGAGCGGGTCTAGATAGACAGCTTCATCCAGGTACCGGGGAAGCTGTTGCGCCACCACACTCTCAACAACCTTCGCAACAAAGCGAAGGTTGGAGATTGGACGATAGTTAGCCAAACAGCCGGATCCAGAGAGGGCTTCTTTTTTTTTTTTTTTTTTATTGCAAAAGTTTTACAATTACATTTTCACCCCTTTTTTCCCCCCTCATCCCACCCCCAACTTCCCAACCTCCCTAACCCACCCTAACCCTCCCCTCTCCCCCAGACTTCCACACAGTATACTCATATCAAGTAGAAGGAAAAACCCTCATTTGTATATAAAACTTGAACCCTTCCCTCCCCCTTAAAAATTTTCATCTTCATTACCTTAAAATATTTCTATCTTAATATAACATTTTGAAATAAATTTTTCATCCTCTTTACCTTAAAATATTTCTATCTTAATATAACATTCTCAAATAAAAGCTATTTGATACTTTCTAGTTTGATATTTGTTCTGAACATAATCTATCCACCTCTTCCATTCCCATTCATAAGTCTCTTGTGAACAGTCTTTTAGATATGCTGAAATCTTCGCCATCTCTGCAAAACTAGCCATCTTTAAAGTCCATTCCTCGATCGTGGGCAGCGCTTCATTTTTCCAATATTTACCTATCAAGAATCTTGCTGCTGTTATCATATGCAATATCAGTTTTGTTTCACCCAATGTAAAACCCTTAGCTATGCCCAGTAAAAACAATTGTGGAGAAAATTGAATTTTTTTCTTCAAGACATTCTGCATGACCCACCAAATTTTTATCCAAAAGGCCTTAACTTTCTTACAGGTCCACCAAACGTGATAATATGTAGCATCTAGACAGTCACATCTCCAGCATTTAGGCTGCACATTAGGGTACATACACGACAATTTTTTGGGGTCTAAATGCCATCTGTAAAACATTTTATAAAAATTTTCCCTCAAATTCTGCGACTGTGTAAATTTAACATTCTGAACCCAGATTTTTTCCCATGTTTTCAACATCACTGGTTCCTCAAAATTTTGTGCCCACTTAATCATGCAATCTTTAACAAGTTCAGTTTCTGAATCCCTTTCTAACAAAACATTATAAAGTCTTTTGATATGCATTGGGCCTTTCTCTTTTATATGTCTGACCAATTCTTCCTCATACTCCATAATACCAGTTTTTTGGTCCTCTTTCCATCTCAATTGCAATTGATTATATTGTAACCAAGTTAGATTAATCCCTTCAGCCAACAATGTCTGTAATGTCTTCAGCTGCCATCTGCCCGCATCTGTAAAAAGAACCTCTTTATATAAAAGCCCCCCGAGTGACATTATATTTGTATTCCACAAAGTATGACCAAGATCCAGCCATAGCGGTATTTTATAATCCCAATTGGTTCGGTGCTTCTTCCAAACTCTCAACAAAGAATCTCTGAGTATGTGGCTTTTGAATACTTTGTCCACTTTACTGTCATAAAATAAGTAAGCGTGCCATCCAAATTCCAAATCGAAACTTTCTGCATTTAATATTCCAGTCTTTTTTCCTCCAAACCAATCACTTGCTAAAGTCAAAGCTGCTGCATCATAATATAACTGTAGGTTTGGAAGTTTAAGACCTCCCCTTTCTGGAACGTCTTGCATAATTTTCATTTTTACTCTTGGTTTTTTCTCGTTCCAGACAAACTTGTTCACTCCAGTTTGCCATACTTTTAGTTGTTTATCATTTTTGAGCACCGGAATCATTTGAAACAAAAAAAGAAATCTTGGCAAAATATTCATCTTAACTGCTGCTATTCTTCCAAGTAAAGATAGCTGCAGTTTTTTCCAAGTCTCCATGTCTTTTTGCACCTCTCGCCACCACAACACCTCATAATTATTTTGAAACAATTTCATATTTGATTCTGCAACCTGAACTCCTAGATATTTTACCTTTGGTACAATCTCGAAACCTGCCCTCCTTTCAAGCTCAAGTTTACGATCTTGTGTCATATTTTTGACTACCATCTTAGTTTTTTTCTGGTTCAATCTAAAACCTGAAACTTTACCATAGTCTTGTATAATGTCCTTCATCTGGATTATTGATTCCATTGGCTGTGATAGGGTAACAACCAGATCATCTGCAAATGCCTTTATTCTGTAATCCTCTTGCCTTATCATTATACCTTTCAAAGTATTAGAGTCCCTTATTGTATTTAACAAGACTTCTAGTGTTAAAATAAACAACAATGGGGACAGCGGACATCCCTGTCTTGTTCCTTTTTCGATTTTAAACTCTGTTGTCAAACTTCCATTAATAATAATCTGTGCCTTTTGATCTTGATAAATTGCTGAGACCGCCTGTATAAATTGGTCCCCAAAGTCCATCCTTTTTAAAGTCTTTAATAAAAAATTCCAGTCCACCTTATCAAAGGCCTTCTCTGCATCCAGAAAAACCAGCACTGCAGGGATCTGTTTATTCTTCTCAAGATATTCCAATAAATCTATTACTTGCCTTACATTGTCATTCATGTGCCTACCCTCAATAAATCCCGCTTGATCATCATGAATCACCTTTTGAATTACTGGCATCAATCTGTTGGCTAATACTTTTGCATAAATTTTGTAATCCGTATTCAAAAGAGATATTGGTCTGTAGTTCTCTGGTTTTTTGGGACCTGCTTGTTCTTTTGGTATCAAAGAAATATAAGCTGTAGTCCATGATGGGGGTACTTTTCCCCCTTGTTGTATATTACAAAATAAGTCTCTAAGTTGTTCCACCATTTCTGCCTGCAAAGTTTTATAATACACTGCAGTCAAACCATCCGTTCCAGGAGCTTTAGCTGTTTTTAATTGTTTTATTGCTGCTATTATCTCCTCCTCTGTTATAGGATAATTCATTCTTTCCTTTTGTTGCTCAGTGATTTTTGTAATTCTTTTGTTGTCTAAGTATTTTTCTATAAGTCCATTCTGCACCTCCTCTCTGGCATATAGTTTAGTGTAATATTCAAGAAAGGCTTCTTTTATTAATTTCTGTTGAAAAACTTCTTTCCCTCCAATATCAATACTATCAATAGTCCGTATACTCTGTTTCTTCCTTAATGTGTAGGCCAACCACCTGCCCGGTTTATTGGCGTTGCAGAATGTATTATGCTTCGCGTATTGTAAATTTGTTGCAACTTGTTCCGCTATAAGCATTTGGAATTGATCTTTCAAAAGTTTTATGACACCACGTATTCTTTCATCTGTTGGGTTTTTAATAAGTAACTGTTCTTTGTTCTTTATTTCTGCTTCCAATTCAAGTCTTTTCTTTTGTCGGGTCAACCTATGTTTAGAGTTCATATGAATAAGCACCCCTCTCATATAAGCTTTGCTTGCGTCCCACACAATTTCCATTGGGGTGCCTTTATTCAAATTCATTTCAAAAAACTCTTTCAAATACTTTTTAAGTTCTATTATATTTTTTTCATATCTGAACAAGTTTTCATTTAATCTCCAAGAGCGTCTCTCAGTCTTGCATGTCTCAATTTCTATCCACACTGGGCTATGATCAGTCAAAGTTCTTGGCAGAATCTTTGTTCTTTTTGTCCTAACAAGTAAATCATCTGACAACAAAATGAAATCAATCCTAGAGAAGGATCTATGTCTGTCAGAAAAGAAAGTATAATCCAGTTCTTTTGGGTTATGTATTCTCCAAATATCTTTTAATTCCAGGTCTTCTTTCATATCAAAAAAGGTCTGTGGTAATCTAATCCTTGACTTCGCCAAAGTCTTTTTGTCTAATTTAGAGTCAATTACTCCATTCCAATCTCCCATAATTAAAATAGATCTATAATCCCATTGAAGTATTTTAGTATGTAGCATTTTATAAAAATAGTCCTGTTGTTGATTAGGAGCATAAATTCCTATCAAAAGAATTTGATTATTAGCAGAAAGTAATTCAATTGCTACAAACCTGCCGTCTTGATCAGCTTCTATAAGTTTGGCTGTTAATTTTTTATTTACATAAATAACCACACCATTCTTTTTTTGATTAGTTGAAGATATAAAATGTGTTCCTAATTTGGAATTTTTCAAATAGTTTTGATCTTGAGCTGTAATATGCGTTTCTTGTAAGCAAATTATATCATTATTATGTTGTTTTAAATATGCAAATACTTTCTTCCTTTTCTGTGTTGCATTCAACCCATTCACATTCCAAGATAAACATTTAATCATCATTATTCTCTTTCTGGAGCAGAGAACAGAATATTCGGATTTCATCCGAGATCTTCTGTCCTACATTCCCCACGGCCCCAGCCTTTTCATCTTGTCTTTCCTGCTGTAACTTTTCTTTAAATTGCTTGGATTTTGCTCGGGTTATACGCTGGTCCTTGACTTCAGCCACCCAAGCCGGCTCCAAGATTGGAGAAGGTTCCAGCAAAGGCTCATCCAGAAAACCTCCTTCAGCGCCCTTCAACTCCTCTGGTTCCTGCTTAGATTGTTGTTGCGGTTCTTGAGGTTGCTTCTTATCACTCTCCTTAATCTCCAAAACTGTAGATGTACGTGGGGATGGTGTTCTTTCTTTAAAAATCTCAGTATAAAATTGCTCCGCCTTCTCCACAGTATTCAAACGGTGTTTCTCTCCCTTATATCTCAAAATTATGCCAGTTGGAGCGTCCCAACGAAATGGGATCTGATTATTCTGCAATTCTTTAACAAGAAAACCAAAATCTTTTCTGGATTTCAACATCTTAGGTGGAAGCTCCTTGTAAACTGTGATCTTGGATCCGCCCACTTGCACAGAAGTGAGAAAAGATTTTTGCAGGATATCATTTCTTATTGCTCTGTCTGTAAAATATATGACCACATCTCTAGGCAATTGTCTTTGTCTGGCCACCCAAGAGTTGACTCTGTAAATTTTGTCTATTTTACAGAAAACCATATCAGGATTAATTTTTAAGATCACAGCTAGGGCTTCAGCACAAATCTGTCTCAAATCTTGTCTCTCCTCTTCTCTAATTCCTCGAAGCCGTATAGCAAATTCCATTGCCCGAAATTGCATCATGACAATCTCGTTCTCAACTCTCTGCATCTTATCATCAACATCAAAAAATTTATGATCATTATTTTTCATCTTGGCATTAACTTCTGATTTAAGTTCATCCACTTTTGACTCAACTTTCATAATAAATCCTGCCAGGCCAGACGCCACATCTGTTATTTTTTTGGTCACCTTCTTTTGGTTCTGCTGCATTTCCTGCATAATTTCCTGTTGAGACTTTTGAATTTTATCATCTATTTTATTTATTTTATCATCTATTTCCTGTTGAGCTTTTTGAAATTTGTCATCCAAGATTTTTGAAATAAATTCTTTTAAATCTCCCATATCAAAATCTTTTTTCTGAGCTTGTGACTGCGTGTCCTGTTTGCGTGTGGGGGATCCCCCCCCTGTTTTGTCTTCCTGCTTCTTTGAAGCCATCCTGCCACGTAAGCTAGCTTTTCTAAAGAGGGAGGATCCGCTTCTTCTGCCATCTCCACAAAGCCTTCTAAAAAGGTCCCCCGGATTTAATCAGGGCAAAGCTATAATGCAGCAAAGTCAAGTAAAAGGGAGAGATTTTCCTCTTGTTCCTGTTACAGCCGGAGCAACTTTATAGCAACTTTTTAACTTTGTAACAAAGCAAGATGACTTCACCAATCCACACTCGCTGATTCATTTACTCTAATGCTGAGCGCCATATTTTCTCCAGTCACTTTCACTCATTCAGAAATTTTTACTTCAATATAAAAGATCAGCAAAGTGCTAATACTTGCAGTTCAAAATTTCAGGGTTCACGTAGATTTCAGGTGTTTATTTGGGTTGTTTCCTTGCTCTTTAAAAGTTTCCTGCAGCCGGCTTGTTCTGCGGAAGCAGAGACGTCCCACGCCGCCCGGAGTCTCAGCAGGTTGAAAGGGAGCCGCGCCTGTTTCCTCCCCAGAAACAATTCCCTGGGGGGGTTGCAGGGGCTCGACCTGTACCCTGCTGCCTCTTCTTCAAGAATCCTAAGGATTTTGAAGCTTTCAAGCCGCTTCACAATCGAGAAGCGGCTCTACGAGCGGCGGTGCTGGCGGTGCTTAAAAAGGCACCGTCGCTGCCGAAGACAAGGAAACCGGAAGTCTAGAGAGGGCTTCTTGAGGAGGGGCCTCACAACCGCTTCTTTCAAAGCGGCCGGCAGGACCCCCTCACTCAAAGAAGCGTTAACAATCTTCTGGAGCCAGCCTCGTGTCACCTCCCGGGAAGCCAGTACCAGCCAGGAGGGGCACGGGTCCAATAAACATGTGGTTGCGTTCAGCCGTCCCAGGACCCTGTCCATGTCCTCGGGAGCCACAGGATCGAACTCCCCCCAGATAACACTCTCAAGACCTGCCTCAGTCATCCCGTCCGGACAAACCCAGTCAGAGGCCAGCCCTTCCCGAATCTGAGCGATTTTGTCATACAGATATTGCACAAAGTCCTCAGTTCGGCCCTGCAAGGGGTCATCCCACACTTCCAGATGGAGGAGGGAGCGGGTCACCCTAAACAGGGCGGCCGGGCGATTATCTGATGACGCGATAAGAGCGGCAAAATAACTAGATTTCGCCGCTTTTATCGCCACTAGGTAGGTCTTAATATGAGACCTCACCAGTGTTCGGTCGGATCTGGAGCGGCTGGTCCTCCAACTACTCTCCAGGCGTCTTTTCTGGCGCTTCATCTCCCTAAGCTCCTCAGAGAACCAAGGAGCTAGGTGAGTTCGGTGCCGGGTCAGAGGCCGCAAAGGCACGACACGGTCCAAGGCCCCGGCAGCCGCACTATCCCAGGCGGCCACCAGGTCTTCAGCCGAGTCATGAGCCAGAGTCTCAGGAAATGGCCCAAGCTCCATCTGGAACCTATCGGGGTCCATCAGGCGCCTGGGGCGGAACCACCTGGTCGGTCCGCCTCCCTGCGGCGGGGTGCAGCGGTTAGGAAGTCCAGTCGAAGGAGCGAGTGGTCAGACCATGACAAGGGTTCGATGGCTATATCCCCTATATCAAGGCCACTCAACCACTGACCAGAGACAAAAACTAAGTCCAGAGTGTGTTCCCCTATGTGAGTGGGGTCATGAATTAACTGAGTAAGGTCCATGGCCGTCATGGAAGCCATGAACTCTTGAGCCACTTCAGATGTCTCACCGATAGATGGCAGGTTGAAATCCCCCATGATGACAAATCTGGGGGTGTCCACCGCCACCTCGGCTATAACATTAAGCAGCTCGGGCAGGGCCGTTGCCACGTGGCAGGGAGCCAGGTACGTGACCAACAAGCCCATCTGTACTCCACGACCCCACTTCACAAAGAGGGACTCACATCCAGCTATCTGTGGAACAGTGGTCTCCCTTGGATCCAGACCTTCCTTTATAATAACCGCCACCCCCCTGCCCCTGCCCTGAGCCCTCGGCTGATGAAATGCACGGAAGCCTGGTGGGCACATATCCACGAGGGGAACTCCCCCCTCCTGGCCCAACCAGGTCTCCGTAATGCCCGCCAGGTCTGCCTCCCCCCCTGTATAAGATCGCGAATGAGGGGGGCTTTATTAACAACGGACCTGGCGTTGCATAACATCAGCCGAAGGCTCTGGCCCTGAGAATCTGGACAACCTGGGGAACGAGAAAAGCATTGGGGACCGGAGTGTGCAATCGCTCTAAGATAGCGAGTGCGCATTCCCTGAACATGATGTGGTCCCCAGCTTCCGCCATATCTGCCCCTCCCACTCACTATGCTGATGGAACAGCCCTCTTCAGATCGAACTCCAACCCCCTCCCCAACCTCTGGTTCTACGTCCCTAATGTCGCAGCCCTTCGCTAAGGCTGGTCTTGAACCCGGTGGATTTCCCCCAGAACCCACCCTAATCCCCCCCAAACCCCTTAAAATTTTTGTTAAAAACCCACTAAAAAACCCACTTAAAAAACCCCTCAAACTCTTCTTTGCTGCATGCCATCTCTCGGGGCTCCAACGCCCGTCATCAAGATAGGCCCTCGATAACAAAGAGGGCCAAACCTGCGAGAGGGGGGAATCTCGCAGGGCACGAAGGCCATTCACCGAATACATCTGGACATCAAGGGGAGGTGATAATCCATGGCCAATAGCCAGGGGACAATTTGATGTTATCACAGTCAAGAGGAGTGAGTGCCAGGCTTCAATAGAATTCCAATGGGACACATAGGACCTCATTGCCCTCTCACGGCAATGGCAGGAGTAAGAATGCTGTTTCGGACCAGTGAAGGGTGACCCAGCCCCCCTCTCACGGCGGCTGGTCAACCACGATCGTCCAAAGAACCGGAGTTGAGACAGTAGCTGTGGACCTACTCCACCAAGACTTGAATCCCCAGATGTAAACCTCCATTCAATGGAGGGAAAGAATGGGATCAGGTCAGTCCACATAGTCCAGGGTAGGCTCAACGGTGGAGATCATAGCAGTCAAAAAACTCCAGGGAGGTCAAGATGATACCTAGTCCAGGAGATGATGTTGGGAGGGAAAAGAGGAGAGCCAAGGCAACAAACGCCAGAGGGGGGGAAAACCCTCAGTCATGGTCCAGCTCTCCCCCATCCCTCCAGATCTTCCTTATAATCATGCTGCTCGTCTCGCCCAGCCTTCATAGATCAACATGAAGGCCTCTGGGATGATCAAGGGCCAAACAACGCCCCATGATCATCCAGGAGATCTAACGCCACGAGTAAGCAGCTGCCACCATCTCCAACACTCCCACACACCAAAACTGCGGTGGCCCCTTCCTTGAGCCGGCAGCCGCCATTTCCACGCCGCCAGCATCGCCGCCGCCGCCGTTGCCAGCCTCCCCGTCCTCACCTTGCCCCCCTCACCGCCCTAGCACATGTCCAGGGGGCGGATTGGGCTGGTGAGGATCCCGACGAGGGTGCCGCACCGCCGCCATCGCTGCAGCGCTGACGCCGTCTTCCTGGCTCTGCCACCTTCGCCATGGGAGGTCTGCCGCCGCCCCCTCCTCCTTCGGGCCGCTTCTCGCCGTCCTGTAGTCTCCACAAGCTGCGAGCCTCCGCGAGCCTCCAGGACGTTCTAAGAAGCCGGAGACCCCTCAGCAGAGAGCCCCAACACTCCTCCAGCTGGGCCAGGGCTGCAGCGATCGAAATTCAGCCCTTCAAAGGCCTCCACCTTGCGCTTGATTTTCTGTAATCACCAGAGGTGGTGGGCCTAATGGGATGGGGTCAGTTGTAGGAGGCTTGGCTGTTGTAGGTGTGTCTGAGATGGGGATTGTGGAAATAGGTGACACTAGTTTTCTCTCAAACCTGCAGTAAAACACATTCATGTTATCTGCCAGTTGTTGATTTCCTTCAGCATGGGAAGGAGATTTGCTGTAACAAGTGATATTTTTAAGAGTTTTCCACATGTTTGCTGGTTCATTTGTTGAGAACTGATTCCTTAGTTTTTCAAAGTAGCTTCTTTTTGCTGCTCTGATCTCCCTTGTTAATAAGTTTCTGGCCTGATTGTACAGCATTCTATCGCCTTTTCTGTAGGCTTTCTCTTTGGAACATAGCTGCTTAAGTTTAGCTGTGAACCAAGGTTTATTGTTACTGTATATTCTCAGGTTTCTGGTCGGCACACATTGGTGTTCACAAAAACTGACGTATGATGTTACTGTTAGTTCATCCAAGTCTGCAGAGGCATCTTTAAAAATATTCCGACAGTGCAGTTAAGGCAAGCCTATAGCTTTAGTTTTGCCTCCTCAGTCCAAGTCCTCACTGATTTAATTGTTGGTTTCATGATTTTAAGTTTTTGTCTGTAAGTAGGTACAAGGTGAATCATGCAATGATCAGAGATTGGTTCTTTCCTTGATTACTTTCTGTCCATTGTTTCTTGTTTTGCCTTCTGGTGCTTTGGAGAATTGGTTGAACCCCCCCCCCCCCCCCCCCGCTTCTTTGTGACAGCACCTCAAATATTGGAAGACTGCTATCATATTACTCCCTGGTCCTTTTTTTCATTAAACTAGACATGCCCCAAATTCCTGCAACAGTTCTTGATATGTTTTAGCCTCCAGATCTCTAATCGTCTTTGTCGCTCTTTTCTACACACTTTTTAAAATTGTAGCAATCAAAACTGAATGCAATATTCCAAGTATGGTCTTGCTAAGGCCTTATAAAATGGTATTAACACCTCATATGATCTTGATTCTATCCTGTTAATGCAGCCTAGGATTGCGTTGGGGTTTTTTGGGGGGGGGGGGGCGGGGGGAGGTGCTGCTGCCGCACACTGCTGGCTCATGTTGAAGTGATTGTCTACTAGGCTTCCAGTTAGTGCTATCGAGTTAGGTTTCATCTAGTCTGTAGACTTGATGAGATTTGTTATCCTATTGCATTTTTTCCCCTAGAGATATCATACACCTCCTCACTCTCGCTCGTGCACAGAATCGGATAACAATGGAAGTAGTGAAACACCGCCCCACTGGAAAGAGGAAATGCAGAGATTGAGAGCTTATAGGGCCCCCAGTGGAGAAAAGTGGAGTAAAGGAGATAAGTAAGAATTTGCCAACAATTTTGTCTTCCTGAAATGTCATGTTTTGGGAAAACGATGTGTATTAGATGTGAGAGTTTGGAAGGGAAAACACACAAAAGTTTGCCACTTTTGGCTTGTGCAAGACAAGAATCTGGGGACTAACTTTTAAAGCAGAGTTAAAAGTAAAATAACGTCTGACTCTCCATTTCTTAACTGAGGGAACCAGTGTATTCTGAAGATATTTCTGAGTTCATGTGGCCAGCACGATTATATGCCAAGGTGCAAAGAATATTGTTAGTTCCCAACTAAAGTGGTACCTATTTATCCACTCACATTTGCATGCTTTTAAACTGCTAGGTGGGTAGGAACTGGGGCAAATAAAGGTTGGGGGGCCAGTCTGTCACACGGCACTTGGGTCTTGAACCCGGGCTGTCATCTTTCCAGCTGACGAAGTTTCAGCGTCTTTAACCACTGAGCCGTCACACTCCATAAAGCAGAGTTATTAAATGTACAGGCCTAAACCTACTAAAAAATACAGCACTGGTACTCTGAGACGCCAGTGGAGTCATTTCTGGATTATTGTGAATGCGGACACATGCAAAAATTCTTTCCTCCGAAAGATCATCCATTTATGTTGTTTCAAGAATAAATCAGTGACTGAAATTAGATAACAGACTTATTTTTGAGCATTGCTCAAATCATTTTGTGTGGGATTAGCCCATCTGACTGTCACATAGAATTGGGTTTGAGCCCAGTTTAAATTGGTACGTTGGAGGCTGTGTGAACAGTACTGATTATTTCATTAGTGATCTTCCTAAGTGCAGAGAACCCTAACTGAAAGCATGTAAACACTCTTCGTTTACCACCCAGATATAAACCTTTGTTCTCTTTGGTACTCTCTGAGTTTGGTTGGGTTTTTTGCAGACATTTCATGCTTCGATTAAATAACATCATCGGTGCTAGAAGGGAGTGGACCTGCAGAGAAGAGGAGAAGGAGGAAGACTGTGGTCCTTGGTACTCCCTGAACTTGACTATTTTCTTGCAGATGTTTTGTTACCCAACTAGGTAATATCATCAGTACTGGAAGCTAGAACCTCACAATGAAATGTCTGTAAGGAAACAACCAAGCTCAGAGAGCACCTAGGTATCCAGTCGCCATTGTCCTCCTCCTCTTCCTCCCCACAAACCTCACTCCTTTCTACTATTGATGATGTTACATAGTTGGGTCATGAAACATCTCAAGAAAAGAAGCAAAGATCAGAGAGCACCCAGGACCCCACAGTTCAACTCTGAACTACAGAGTATACTGTAGTATTCTATGGTATACTGTGACTGCTGGTTCTTCTATAGGAAGAGACAACCAACAGGCCTCTTGTTTTTTCAGCTTTATCTAAGTTAGGCTTAGGTTTAGGCTTAGGCTAAGTTAGGCTTTATCATTCAGGCTTCCTTTCCGGTGCTGCTCGGAGCACTTGCAGAGTTTAATCCCCACGGAGAGCTAAGCATCGTAGTTAAAAGAGGTCGCTTGCTCTTTGGATTGCTTTGTTCGAATCAGGGACATAGATTGCCAAAATAATATCATTGGTGTCCCTGAATTCTATTGTCAAATGTTACAGCTGCAAGTCCTCTACTGCAGAGTATCTGTACAATTTAACCATAAAGCAGACATAGGTGAGCCTTTTCCAGAACCTATTGGTGCTCCCTCCCATCGGCTCTGCCGGGAGGGAGATTTCACAGGACTCCTTATTTGCAGAGACTTTTCTCCTTGTTAATCAAGGGCAATAGAAAATTTTAATCATCTCCAGACTCAAGACAGGGTCTCATAGTCCCAGTTGTTGTCAAATGGCCAGGCCACACTCATCAATTTTATGCTCTTTTTTTTTTTTTAAAGAATGCTAATCCCAAACTCGCACATTAGGTGGCTAAAAACCAAAATGAAGATACTTTGATTTCTTCCCCCACCCCCACCCCCACCTCCTTTAGGCTGAGCGATCCAGGACGGTGGGATGAAAGAAGTCTGTCCCCTCGGTCTCGTTCTTGGTCCCACAATGGCTTTTCAGACCTCAGTACTGCTCAACATGTCAGCCACCATAAAAAACACCGGAAAGAGAAAAAAGCAAAGCACAAAAAGAAGGCCAAGAAGCAGAAACATTTAAAGAAGCACAAGCAGACGAAAAAGAAACGGTCTCCTTCCACCGAGGTCGAATCCTCCCCTTCTTCTGCCAGAAGGACAAAATCGTTGTGTGACCGGGAAAGAGTGTCGCGTTCTTCCTCCCTGACATCTAAAGACGATTCTTCTAGAAGAGGCTGGTCCAAATCCGAGCGAGACAAGCAGAACTCGACCTCTTTCTCCAGCAGAGATTCTCGCTCGTACTATAAGTCTCGATCCCGATCTCAGTCCAGGTCGAGGTCTTATTCCAGAAGTTCTCGATCGAGAAACACTCGCATGTCTTCGCGTTCAAGGAGCAGGTCAAGATCCAGTTCTGCATCGAAGCTGGTAAAAACGGTCCCCAACTCGCCCAAAAATGCAGTGGCTCGTTTAAAGGAGTGTAAGCTGGTCTCCATTGAACCGGCACAAACCGCGTTACCCCAAAATGATAAACTCGCTATTCAGCCTGTGGTTGCCGAAAGCCTCCCAGTTATCCCGCTGAGTGATAGTCCTCCACCTTCCAGATGGAAACCAGGGCAAAAACCATGGAAACCATCTTACGAGCGTCTTCAGGAAATGAAAGCCAAGACCACTCACCTACCACCTGCTCAGGCGAATTACAGCTTAATCGGCATCCAAGACCCCGGATCCTCCTCTTCCTATCCTAAGCAGCAGAAGAGCTCAGAGAGCGATCGGAGCCGTTACTCCAGAATCCAGAGCAACAGAAGCTCAGGCAGCTGGTGGAAATCTAGAAGCAGGACTTCACGAAGTCGGTCCTCCTCCAAGTCCTCCTCCAGATCAAGAAGCCCATCCACTTTGAGATCCCGATATACTGTGAGATCCCGTTCGGGGAATCCATTCCCCAGCGACCAGTCATGTTACAGTGGATCCTCCTCTTACTTTTCCCTCAGCGAGGATGACCGACAAAAAAGCCGGACGAAGTTGGGATCCCGCGAGAGAAATTCTGAGCTGTCCAAGAAAAGGCAGAGCAGTTCGGAAAGCACACTGCCCTACGTGAAAGGTGTGAGCTCAAAGCCTAGAAATGCAAGCAGATCCTCCATCGATTCCTCGAGCGATAGTGAAAAATTGACTCAGTCCCAGGCCATTGAAGAAAAAGGACAATTAAGATCTGAAAAAGTGAAGCAAAATAAAAGAAATTCGGGTTGCAATCAGCGTGAAGAGAAATCTCGGTCTGGGCAGGACAGCAACCGTTCCAAACAAAAAGTTTTGAAAGACAAATCTGAGACTAGAAGTGGCCAGAAAGCCAAAATGAAAAACTATGCGAGCGATGAGTGGTTTTCTGAAGTAAATTCTGAAATAGAAGTAATTCAAAACGACAAAGAAAACTCGAGACTCTTGTCTGCAAAAGAGGAAGGCGAGGCCTCATCGGACTCCGATACGGATACCTGCCCACCCGCCAAACGCAAGTGCAAATCTGACCCTGCCCCAGGTACATCAAAAGGGAACAAACATCCTTCCCCTTCAGAAACCGAGACCTCCGATTCTGATACAGACTCCAGGGACAAATCCTGGACGCCGAAGCGAGCTTCCAAAAAATCCTTCCAAAAAGTCCATGTCAAAAAGGCGAAAGAAAAATCCAAAAGTAAAAAGGAGAAGAAACACAAGGCTGAAAAACGAAAAGAGACATTCCACTGGCAGCCTCCCTTAGAATTTGGAGAAGAGGAGGAGGAGGAGGAGGAAGTCAGAAAATCTGGAATAAAAGAAGTGCAAGAGAAACATGCCAAAAAGGAAGCCAAAGACAAAAATAAAGAGCCGGATTCGAAAAGTGATAAAACTATCAAAGAACATGCGAAGGATGATCGGATGTCCCACAAAGAGCCCATCGTCTCAAAGAGAGGAATAGATCAGGCTGCGTCCACTAGCCAACTGAATAAACGCGGTGAGGAAAAAGCTGTTTCTTCAACTCGTGTACTCTATCCAGCTAAAAATATATTTGTTTCCAAAAATCCTACTGTAGCTCAGGAGATTAATAAAAACAAGCAGGTTGCCATACTGATAGACGATATGGAGATTTGTACCCCGGACCATGATTCGCCTCTAAAACTGGATCTGCAACTTTCTCCAGTAAGCCTAAAATTAAATTTCCAAGACATTAAAGCCAGCACAAGTTCCCAGGCATCAATTAGCACTGTAACCCAGAATATAAGACAAGCTGCTGATGTTAAAGGATTGACTAGCCTCCAAGAAAGCAGACAGGAACGAGACAGGGAAAAACCGAAAGCTGCCACCAGCATTGAAACCATGCCGAAAGTGGACGTTTCTGAAAATGCATCGAACAGTCTTGGGGACAACAAGTGGAAACCATTACAGGGCGCTGGGAACCTGCAGCTCACAGGGCCCGCCACCAATCCCTTTGAAATGAAAAACATGGCTTCCGGCTCTTCCGATCCCAAACCGCCAGGTTTAAGGATCGAGATTAAAAGTAAAAACAAGATTAGGCCAGGCTCTCTGTTTGATGAAGTCAGAAAGACAGCGCGCCTGAATCGGAGACCCCGGAACCACGAGAGCTCGAGTGAAGAAGATTCTCCAACACGAGAGGACAGTGAGTCCAGAAGTCGGAGTCGCTCGTGCAGCAAGTCGGATGTTAAATCCAGGCATCGGACAAGATCGCTGTCTTACAGTCACTCGCGAAGTCAGTCGAGAAGCTCCAAGTACTCATATAGGTGAGTTAGTTCATTCATTCATGTAATCCCTGCCTTGATTATTTTTATAAATAACTCAAGACAGCGAACATATCTAGCACAGCTTCCTCCTCTAGTTTTCTCCACAGCAACATCTCTGTGAGGTGTATTTGCCTGAGAGAATGTGGTAGGTCTAAGACTAGGACTTACTAGGAGTAGAACTCACCGTCTCCTGGTGATTGGCCCAAAGTCACCCACATGGCTTTCATGCCTAAGACAAGACTCGAATTCACTGTCTCTTGGTGATTGGCCCACAGTTACCCAGCCAGCTTTTGTATCTAAGGTGGGACTAGAACATCTCTTGGTGATTGGTCCAAAGTTATCCATCTGGCTTTCATGGCTAAAGCGAGACTGCAATTCACCATTTCCCAGTGACTGGCCTTCCAGCCAGCCTTGGTGCTTAAGTCAGGACTAGAACTGACACTCTCTTGGTGCTTGGCTTAAAGTCACCTAGTTGGCTTTCATGGCTAAGGCAGGACTTGAATTCACGGTCTATTATAATGTACCGTATTTTTTGGAGTATAAGGCACATTGGAGTTTAAGATGCACCTTAATTTGGGGGAAGGAAAACAAAAAAAAAAGAATTCTGCCTCTGCCTACCAGCATCAGGATCACCGGCATCCTCACTTCCATTTGGATTTTGATAATGAGTAGCACAGATATTTTTATCAGTTTAAAACAAATCCTGTCTATTTAACTGGACTGGGTGAGGTGGGGTGGGGTGGGGTGGGCGATGATTTTCATGGGGGCAGAAATCTCAGGAGGTTAAGGAGAAGTCTGCTGCTATAGGGAGTGGGGATCTCCAGTCCTCGCACAAGTTGTGAAGGCAGCCGTTAGAACTGCTGGAGCTGCCTCCAGGCAGACCATGGGGGAACTCGGAGCTCTCGGTGGCTAAAGGGGAAGAAGAAAACTCTGGGCACGTTGAGAACATACACATTCCTGTTGCTGGAAGAAGGGGAGAAGGGCTGGTTCTCCTGCAGTCTCCCCCATCCCCACTTCCTTGCGCCTACACTCCTCCCTCCTCAGCCACCTTCTCCTCCCAAACAGTCTTCATGCCCAGAAGGACTCCATCCGCAGTCGAGGTTGGCATTTTGACCACCCGAAATGGATCAGCGCTGGCTGCTGCTTTCTCCCAGGATCATTTATCAACAAGTCAGAAAAGCAGTGCAGTTCAGTTTAAGAAAGCAACGTGTGTGTGGGGGGGGTGGGGGGTGGGGAACCAACTTTGACCTTCTTCCAGCAACAGGAGAGTGTGCTTTCTCAATGTGCCCAGAGTTTTCTTCTTCCCCTTTAGCCACCAAGAAGGAGGAGGGTGTGCGGCTCTGCAAATTGCATTGGAGAATCCGGGAGGAAAATGCATGGAGGCAATGCTCTTGCAAAGCGGGTGCATCTGCGTGGAGAGCCTAAAGGCAAGGTGCTTGCCACCTTGTCTGCCCTTTCTCCAGACTACCCAGGTTGAGGGTGGTCAACTTCTGCTCCTGGCTTGGGAGATGGATCTGGCCAGGAGGGAAGAGAAAGTGAGACAGCAGAAAAGGAGGAGGAGGGTGGGTGGCTTTGTGAATTGCTTCTGGGAATTGAGGAGGAGCATTGCCTCCATGCATTGCGTTTTCTGACATTTTCCTCCCCGATTCTCTGATACAATTCGCACAGCTGCGCACCCTCATAAAAATGCAGCGGCGGCAGTTTTCAGCTGGTTCCAAGCAGCACCCTAACTGTTTCCGCCACCTATCTCCCAGCGTGGGGAGACCGAAAATGCAATGCTCATTTTTGGCTATGTGAGGATCCCCACCACCTGAAACCACCGGAAAATGCAAGGCACGGAGGCCGACAACTCCCAAGGGTGGGGAGCAGCGGGTGGGTAGGGCTACATTCGGAGTATAAGACACACCCAGATTTTCACTCCCTTTTTGGGGGTAAATAGGTGTGTCTTATACTCTGAAAAATACAGTATTTTTAAAAGGTGATATCTTTTTTTTCAGATATGTTTTCCCCCCCAATTTGTTACACAGATCCCGCACTTACTCGAGAAGCCCAAGCAGAGGGTGGCACAGTGGTTGCTGCTCAAGAAGTCGAAGCAGATCTTACAACAGTTGCAGAAGTTATAGGTAAGTTGTCTTTCAAAGGAAAAGGTTTGGAGAAATTTATAGGAGCCCTGATGGCGCAAGTGGTTGATTGCAGTATTGCAGGCAAACTCTGCCCACAGTCAGGAGTTTGATCCTGACCAGCTCAAGGTTGATTCAGCCTTTCATCCTTCTGAGTTTGGTAAAATGAGGACCTGGATTGTTTGGGAGCAAGATGCTGACATTTGTAAACTGCTTAGAGAGAGCTCTAAAGCACTGTAAAGCAGTATGTATGTCAAGGTAATAATTTACCTTGCTGACCAGCTAATGCAATGAGGGGAATGAGTCAGCAGGGTCTTTGGCTGTTATCCCTTTAAGAGCCTGTGTAATAAGAGGAGCCCTTCTGGCATGTGGTTGGTTTGTTGAGTTTCTTCCCTGCTGTAATTGCTAAATTCATTTAGATACTGCTTATAGCATGGGTATGTATAGTATTCCTATATTCCTATTGTAGATAAAAACAACTATTCAATACAAACCACCGTTGGCTGTACTAGCTCCTGGACTGATACACGTGGTAGACCTGTACACACTCTGACAATATAAATCTAAGTGCTATTGTTAAGTGCTGTATGGAAAAGTTGAGAAAGCAGCACTGAACGATGCCGTAGTGAAATGTTTGCGTTTTGTGGACAATGTATGTGCAGTCAACAGGGATTGAGCTGAGCTGGGGAAGAATCTACATTGTTTAAGACTGAAGTGGGAATTTTAAAAAAGGGGAAAAAAAATAGCAGTTGCAAACAAGTTCCAAATTACAGATAGTCCATGACTTATAACTATAATGGAGTTCGCCCATCACAGTTGTATTGACAGTCCTAAAATCCATGTGACCGGCCCGATTTTTATTATCTTTTTTGATGGCGGTTGTTACGCAAATGCCACAGTCAGAAAGTGAACAAAATGTGGTTGTTCAGTGAACCGATAATTCATTATGGGCTGCTTTTAGCACTAGCACTTAGACTTATATACCGCTTCATAGTGCTTTTACAGCCCTCTCTAAGCAGTTTACAGAGTCAGCCTATTTGCCCCAAACAATCTGGGTCCTCATTTTATCCACCTCGGAAGGATGGAAGGCTGAGTCAACCTTGAGCCTGGTGAGATTCAATCTGCCAAACTGTTGGCAGCTGGTGATCAGCAGAAGTAGCCTGCAGTATTGCACTCTAACCACTGTGCCACCACGGCTCTTTTGTTGGAAACCCCAAGTAAGTGTCATTTTTTGGCAAAAAAGCTATTGTAAAGCGTGGTCACATGACCATGGAACACTGCAGACCGGTTGCCACGTGATCGCGTGGGGTAGTAGATTAGAACTTCAGAAGCAAGTCATAAGCATCCTCGGGGAGGTCTGTCATAACTTCAAATGGTCAGTAAGCGACCAGTCATAAGTGGAGGGCTACCTTTATTGGCCCCAAACCTTCACGACTGTGTCTCTGAAGCTCAGCTTACCTTGAAAGAGATACGGTCTTTTTACTTGCAGCCTAGCTTGGTTCAATTGCAGAGCCTCTCTATTTAGTGACCAGTTTCCTGTTAACAAGGGAAGAGTTTAAATTCTCGGATTTAAATACCTATATTTAAATGCTAGGAAAGTTGCCCATGCAAATAATTTTTAAATATTCTATGCTAACCTTTCTTCCCCTTTGTTTTAGTAGACGCAGTTACAGTCGAAGCCTATCCAGAAGCAACTCTTACACTCACCGGAGTCGGTCAAGGTATGTAATACGCATGAGGCCATTTTCATAAACACCTTCGTAAAATGATCTATAAACTGGTTACTCTGACCATTGTTTTATAAACAATTACAGGTAGCTTTTGACTTAACGACCACAATTGAGTCCAAAATTTCTTGTTGCTAAGCGAGATGGTTGTGAAGTGAGTTTTGGCTTGTTTTACCACGTTCCTTTCCACTGCAGTTGTTCAGCGAATCACTGCAGTCGTTAAGTAAGGAACACAATTCTTAAGTGAATACAACTTTGCTTATCAGAAGTTTGCAAGAGGGGATCAGGTGACCCTGGAGCAGTGCCACTGTAGTATATCCATGCCAGTTGCCAAGCGTCCGAATTTTGTTCTCCTGACCATGGGGATGCTGCAATGGTCATAAGTCACCTTTTTTTCAGTGCCGTTGTCACTTCAAACAGTTGTCAGTGTTCCTCCTTCAGGCTTGCCAACAGTGAAATTAAACGAACGGTTGCAAATCATTATCTGTATTGAAGGATTTTTTTTTCCAGGCAAGTATGGAAAAATGGAGGAAAAATAAATGGGGAAGTCAATGGGGAAGCCAGGTTCACTTAACCGTGATACTAACTTAACAACTGCATTGGGTCACTTAACAACTGTGGCAAGAAAGGTTATAAAATGGGGCAAAGCTCTCGCTTATCAACAGAAATTTTATGCTGAGTGATGGTCGTAGGTCGAGGACTACCTGTTATTTCTAGTTGTAAACACAATTATGGTTATAAAGAATAGATAGAACACAAGGTATAAAGCTCACAGTTGTTGCAATTTTCTAGGTGTCTTTCTTCCAAGATTTGTCAGCACGAAAGATTGGCAATCTAAAAGCAGTTACTTTCACACAATTTTTGTTTTAATTACAAACAATGGAAGTCATTTTAAATCAAATAATCCGTTGTTTCTGATTTCTTCACAAAAGCAGATCCTACACCTACGACAGTTACTATAGCCGGAGTCGCAGCCGTAGCAGAAGTAAAAGAAGTGACAGTTACCACCGGTCTCGTAGCTACGACCGACGTTCCAGGTAAATTTTTCCTAGTAGCTTGACTATTATTGGAGCAGCTGGGAAACATTGCATACAAACTTTTATATTCCATTTTCAGATCTGTTGTGTATTTACCAGCATTATGCAAAAGCGGGGAAAGTTTAGAGAGCTTCTAGACCAGTGTTTCTTAAACTTTGCTCTCAGGATCCCTGCTCTCCTTTAAATATCATAGAGGTCCCCAAAGGAGCTTTCACTTGCCATGTTAAAAATTAACATTTTTAAAATTTGAATCCCACCTTTATTTTCTGCCCGACACTGAGTCACACCACCAGCCAGATGTTTAGACTGGAACTGGCATTTTTGTCAACCTTCACAAGATTGTAAGCTGTGCCCAAGACAAGCTGCCTTTTGCAATTGACTGATGGGGATTTTATCAGTGCCAATGGGTTTCAAGGAATGCTCCGGTTATTATTATGCTAGGTCGCACAGGCATCCACATGTTTAGACCCGAATTGGCAGTTTTGTACCCTCTCAAGTCCTTTTCATGGATGTACAACAGGTTGTTGTTTGAAGGTATTAAAGATCTCATCAAAGGATGTTAGCTGTTCCAACTAAAACTATTTTGAAATTGACTGATGGGGATTGTGTCAATGCCGATGGGATTGAAGGGATGCCCCAATTCTTTTGGAGTTGCACCCAAGGAGCTTATCACTATTGAGACTATATTTGCTTTCCTTTGCTACAGTCGTTCTACTTCTATTTGCAGGTCTTTGTATTTTGTTATCTTCTCTAGTTCTTTTTCTTCTCTTCTACTGTCTCCAGGCATTGCCACATCCACTATCCAGACTTTTTTTGCCTTTTGTAATCAACCCTTGTTAAATCTGCAGTGTTATGTGGCAGTTGCCTATGTTTGAATTCGAAAATCGCCAAACACTTTAGCTTTTTTGTTTTCTGTCACTTTGTATATTATGGTTAATCACACAAAGCCAGATGTTCAGACTGGATTTGGCATTTTTGTTTACCTCTGGAGTCTTTCCCTTAGGACCTGGAATAGACAGATATGGATGTTTGATGGGGTTAAAGGTCTCTTCGCAGGATGTCAGCTGTTTCAAGTCAAGCTGCCTTCTGCAATTGACTGATGGGGATCTTGTCAATGCCGATGTGGTTCAAGGAATAACTAGCCACAAAATGGAAGAAATAATAGAACATCACTATTAGACAGAAGTCTTGGCTACAAATCCTGCAAATTTGTGAGCCGAAGGAGACGAACTTGTTTCATGACACGATTGTACCAGCCTAACAAGCCATATTTGAGGAGTGGGTTCTGAAGAGACAAATGATAGAAGACACCCCAGAAAAATTTCCTTAGTTTTTCTCTTCAGGTTGTGGAAAAGTCTCCACAAGTAGTCCTCAATTTATGACCCCAATTGAGCCCAAAATTTCTATTCTTAAGTGAAACATTTCTTAAGTGAATTTTGCCCCATTTTGGAACCTTTTTTGCCACAGTTGTTAAGTGAATCACTGCAGTTGTTCAGTTAGTAACATGGTTGAAGTGAATCCAGCTTTCCTATTGACTTTGCTTGTCTGAAGGTTGCCAAAGGGGATCACGTGACTCCAGGACATTGCAAATATTATAAATATGGGTCAATTGCCTAGCTGTCAAGCCTTGATCATGTGACCAAGGGGATGCTGCAATGGTTGTAAGTGTGAAAAATGGTCCTAAGCCATTTTTTTCAGTGTCCTTGTAACTTTGGTCACTAAATAAACTGTTGTAAGTCGAGAACTAACTTTATTTAAAGTGGAAGTGAGCGCCTGGTGTGCTATATTGATGTATATTTTGTCTTTCCTTGTAGATCTTACGGGTCCGACAGCGAAAGTGACCGCAGCTATTCCAATTGCCGAAGTCCCAGTGAAAGCAGCAGATACAGCTGAGATCGTACGGTTGACCATAGCAGTTATGCATAACAGAAAGTTTTTATGTCCGTAGCTTGGATCAACGTTTTGTTTCGTTTTTCTTTTTCTTCTCAGTGTCTAGGTGAAAGTAACTGCTGCCAACAGAAGTGGAGCCTTATTTAAACTCAGCACAACCTTATTTTTTGTACACTCTGCTATGGCAATCATTTTGTGTTGCCCAGAGTTTCGTTTCAAACTAGATGATACAGTTGACGTGCAATCGAATTTTCAATTAAGCCTCTTAAGTTGTTGAAATTCGCTTGAAAACCATGAAACTGTGAAGAATCATATTATAGGAATCTCACCTGCGGTCTACCTGCTTCACACATTGCCTTTAAGTGCTGAACTAATGGTTCACTGATACCTTGACACACCAATAACGTTGACACTACAGATCCAGGTAGATCTTGGATCTGTAGTGTTCAGGAAGAATCCCAGAAGATCCTGGCTAAATAGTCATTCACCACCAGAGTTATGAATTCTGGGAGTTAGATTCATCGCTTGCCTGGAAAATGTCGCGTATATTTGGATCCCATGAGTTAAAAGCTAGTTACTATCCTGTTTCTTGATCAGTTTTGCCTAATGCTCCCTTGCAGACGTTATTCAGCTAACTTCAAAGCTAACTTTGAAGTTTGAACTCCAAGTGATGCTTAGACCACACTTGAGTCTTCGTTCTCTTTCAAGTGAAGAAGCAAGAACCATGTTCTCCTTGCCTCTGTTGCGTCCTCCCATGGTCTTCTGATTTTCATCATGTCTGAACGTGCTAGCATTCTAATTTTTTACTATCTCTTGTCAGATTTGCAAGTCTGTGGATGAGCATCGGCAAAAATAGCAAGCTGTAAATTTATTTCAGAAAACTAACTTTCAGGAGCAATGGAATTCTGTTCTTCGGTTTGAATTCAGCAGACAAAAATCCATTTTGAAATTGAAATGTTGGGATATACACAAGTTTTCGTATCGGATAGTTAACTTTTCTTTTTTAAAAAGAAATAACACTCTTTATTATTTAGTGGTCCAGGCAAACGTCGACGCTTTATCTGTTAATGCCGGTCCTGAATTTGTTAAAATTTCTACGACGCCGATATGCTGCATATTTCATAACGGGGTGCCGCAGAGCATTTTCTTTGGGAACTGCTTCAGTCCCCAAATTTGTGACTCGAATATGAGGTTGCCATTTTGAATTTAAGACTTTCCCCTCGCAAATTTTCAAAGCAGCCCATTTCATTGTCAAAAGAGTTTGAAGGATTTCCTACACTCCTCGTTTTATCAGTTTAAATAATTTTTTTGTTAGGAAACAAAATATGAAATTGAAATGATTTTTCCTCTCTCCTTAAATGCAATTAAAAATAGGAATATTTAAGTATCAGTTGTTGATTTTTAGATACGAATTGCCTGATCTTCATTTAAAAAGCAGTTGTCTTGTGGGTAAGAATTTTTAACAGGTGTAGTGCTCGACTTGCAACCATTCGTTTACTGTCAGCTCAATGTTAAAAAACTGAAAAAAAGTGACTTGCGACTGTTTCTCACACTTAATGACTGTTGCGGTATCCCCGTGATCACATAATCAAAATTTGCATACTTAGCAACTGGCTCATAGTTAGGAGTGGTTGCAGTATCCTCAGAGTGACGTGATCCCATTATAGTGGCCTTCTGACAAGCAAAGTCACTCAACAACCGTGTTACTCACTTAACAACCATAGCAATTCACTTAGCATCTGTGGCAAAAAAGGTCGTAAAATGGGGCAAAACGCACTTGACAACTGTCTCACTTAGCAATGGAAATGTTGGCCTCAATTGTGGTCGTAAGTCAAGGGCTACCTATGTTCCTAAAACACACGTTTTTCAAATCCTGTAGCTGTAGAGAAAAGCAACATTTTTTTTATAATGAATGCCTAATCAGGGTTTTAATTTCAATGCTTGAATGGTGAGCCTTCAAGAAATCCAAGTCCTACAGATCTATCTGAAAAACGACATGGAAAAAAGGCCAAAAAAAGTGGGGGGGCATGTCCCAGGAGCCCATCTTAAGGGACTTTGCACATTTTTATTTTATTTTATTCAAGATGGTTAACTTCTTACACAGCACAGAAAGTCCTCATCTCATGGCAGCAACTATACAATCAAACCAGCCACTGGATCAGGTCCACAGCAATTTGGGTTACCCAGGCCTACTGATAGAAGCCACCTTTTTAGGGCCTTTCACAAAAAGCCACAGGGTGGGGTTGGGAGGGACAATCGGAATAACAGAACAACAGAGTTGGAAGGGACTTTGGGAGGTCATCTACTCCAACCCGCTGCTCGAGAAGGAGAGCCTACGCATTCCAGACAGATGGCTGTCTAGTCTCTTCTTAAAAAATCTCCACTGATGGAGCACCCACAATTTTTGGAGGGAATCCATTCCGCTGATTAATTGTCCTCACTGTCAGGAAATTCGTCCTTCGTTCTAGGTTGCGTCTCTCCTTGATTAGTTTCCATCCGTTATTCCTTGTCCTGTCTTCAGGTGCTTCGGGGAATAGGTTGACCCCCCTCTTCCTTGTGGGGAAAGATGGTCAATAGAAAATAGGCCGCCACCAAGAGGGCCCTTCTGTGTGGGATAGGCAACCCTGATAGATGGGATCCGTAACATGCCTAGCTTTCCCATCCTGGTGGAGTGGATGAATGTAATAAGGGATGGGTAGTTCTTCAAATAACCTGGTTCCCCAGCCTAACCCATTGCAACAGATTCAGACAGACTTGATGGATATTAGCTAAGCTGGCCTAGATGCAAGTTTATCTGAAGGTCTAAAACTCAAGGACTGCTCTGAAGTTCTTTTTAATAACTTCAATTCTCACTTTCTGCAAAGGGAAGCAGGAGACCTTGTTTGGTGTCGTGGTTAAGGTGCTGAACCGGGAGACGGGGAGTTATAGTTCCACCTTAGGCACAAAAGCGAGGCTGGATGACTTGGCCAATCACAGGAGACAACGAGTTCTAATCCTGCCTTTGGCACGAAAGCCAGCTGGGTGACTTTGGGCCAATCACCAGGATTTGTGAGTTCTAGTGCGGCACTACACATGAAAGCTGACTGGTTGACTGGGCCAATCACTGGGAGGCTGTGAGTTCTAGTCCCATCTTAGGTAACAGTTTTCTGGGTGGCTTTGGGTCAATCCTTCTCTTAGCCCACTCCACCTATCAGGATCATTGTTGGGGGGTGGGGAGTGAAATAGAAGGAAGGAAGTGGCACATTGCTTATAAAGCAATTAAGGCAGAATAATAAATAATAAAAACAAAAAAACAAACCATCCCAGTTCTGCTTATTAGACCAGGGATCTCCAACCTTGGCTGCTTTAAGCCTGGAGGACTTCAACTCCCAGAATTCCCCAGCCAGTTTCGCTGGCTGGGGAATTCTGGGAGTTGAAGTCCTCCAGGCTTAAAGCGGCCAAGGTTGGAGACCGTAGTATTAGTCGGCAGATAAATCCAATCTATCTGCCTCGCCAGCAAAGCGTGCAAACCCTGGCGCGCAGGCGCATTAAGGCCAAGCGAAGCCAAACGCCTCCGTCACCCGCCTGGAACGCTGGGGAGGAGGAGGAGGGTGGGAGAAGGACAGAAAGGGGCGGGGACAGAGGAGGGGGAGGCGGAGCATCGGCCGGGGATCCTTTGCAAAGCGCCGAGCATCGGCCGCTGCAGAGGAGGAGGAAGGAGGGGGGGGGGCTTGTCAGCCAGAGAAGCAATATATATACACCCCTCTTTAGACGGAAGAAGCCAGAAGATTCCCTCCTCTCCCACCCACCCCCCACCCCGAATCCACCTCCCTCCCTCCACCCCTGGATCTTTTGATGGAGATCGCAACCCCACCGCGAGCAGAGGAGCAGCGGGGCTCCCTGGATCGGGCAGCCCGGCAGCAAAATGGTAGAGCGCCCCCACCCCCCAAAAATCTTGTTTCCTCTTTTTTTTTTTTTAATTTATAAATCTCCAGGATTTTTTTTGGGGGGGGAGGCTGGTAGGCTAAAGCCAATGGGAATATATGGGGGGGGGCAGAGAGGAAGGGAGGGTCGGAAGTTGCTTTGCAGCGCAATGCCGCTTTGCAATGCAATTTACGCTGCGGTGCAGTTTTGCAGTGTCAAATTTGCAATTTTGCAATGCCTTACGCCCTCTCTCCTGCTGCCTTTTTTTCCTTCCTTCCTAATTTCCTTTTCTCCTTCTTTCCTTCCTTCCTCCCTTCGTCCCATTTCCTTCTCCCCTCGTCCTTCCTTCCGATCCTTCCGACGTCCGGGTTTTGTCCTGCACCATGCACACGTTACAATCAAAGGCGGGGGGGGAGAGGGGGGAGGAAAATAAGACACGAGCTGGTAGGAGGAGAAGAGGATCCTGAATTTGCACGCCTGCTGGGGTTTCATTATTGTTCCCTTGCCTTTTTTTCTTTTTCTTTCTTTCTTTTTTTGCAAAGGAGGGGGACGGCCCAGGAGATGCCCACCATTCCCCTCTCCCTCCCTGTTGGCCAGATCGTGGCTTGCAAGGAGTTAACCTCCCTTCCTCCTTCCCCTAGCCAGACCCGATCCCGTTGCGACAAATGAGCTCACCCAGACAAGTTGGCTCGCGCTGTAATTTCTTCCCTTTTCTTTCGCCTCTCCTCTCCCTCCCCGCCGCAAACCCTCCGGGCTTTAAGGACTTAATCCGCTTCCTTGCGCGCCTGAGTGACAGTTGCAATTAGGTGCATTTAAGGTCCTTCCAAGCAGCTTGACAACCTGATTTTCTGTATGTGTGTGTGTTGAGCTACACAAACAGGGTTGGGGTTGGGGGAATGGGGAGTGGGAGTTGGAAAAAGAACCGGTGGCAGATTTGCAACCCTCTTCCCCCCACTCAATTCTGTCACTTCTTTTTTTGAAGGGGGGGGCAGGGGTGAAGTCACGTGGTCTGCTTAAGTTAGCATGTGTTGGATTTAAAAAAAAAATATTGGGGGTTTGGGAAAGTAGGATGACCCTCTCCTTTGAAAGACCACAGGACAACCCCCCCCTCTATTGTAGGTTTTTTTTTTTTTTTTACAGTGGTTATGCAGCAGCTGGGCAAATAGGTCAGCTCCTACCTGCAAATGCCCAAGGAGTCTAACGCAATCCTAGCGGCGAAATTTTTTTTAGAGAGGCGCCGGACTTCAACTCCTATCATCCAGAATGCAAAGTATTGGTATGTGTTTTATGGGGAGTCAAGGGCTGGCGATTGCAAATGCCCCCAAGAGAGAGGTTAGAAGGACCCCTGTCTTCTGGGCTTTGTCAGAGATTTATTTACAAAATTCTTCATTGATTCATTATCGGAGCTGATATGCAGGTATGACCAGGTAGGAGTCTAATTCAGGTGATAGATAGATAGACAGGCAGGCAGACAGATGGACGATAGATGGATGGATGGATGGATGGATGGATGGATGGATGAAGGGAAGGGAAGGGAGGGATGACAAACAGGTATGGTAGATCAATGATAGGTAGGTAGATAGGATAGATAGATGTAGATAGATAAGTGAATATAAATATAGATAATTAATAAAGGTAGATAGATGACAGATCAATAAGACAATAACGTTAACAAAGATTCATGATTGATAATAGATCAATAAGAATCTAGATAATAATGGATGATGGATGGAGATAGATGATAGAAGGATAGATAACACCATATAGATAATTAAGATAGATGACAGGTCACTAAAGCAATATAGCTAACAAAGACAGAAGATGGATAATAGATTAATAAGAAGATGGACAGACAGATGTAGTCCTTGACTTAACAACCATTGATTTAGCGACATTGCATTTAGTGACCGCTGTGTCCCCATGATCACATGATCAAAATTAGGATGCTTGGCAACCAAACACATGTTTATGATGTGTGCCGTGTCCCGGGATCATGCAAAAATCAATTTTTGTGACCTTCTAACAAGCAAAATCAGTGGGGAAGCCATGTTCACTTAAAGCTGTGTTACTAACAACTGCAGTGATTTACTTAACAACTTTGTAAGGGGTGGTGGTTGGAAAATAATCTGTCCAAACTTTTGAGTTTTGGATGGTCGAGTTGTTCCTCTAATTACAACTCATCTTCTCATTGATGGCTGGTGTCTCCCAGTGTCACCCCAAACACAATAGAAGTTTGTTCTGTTTTTAGCAGCCGTGAGGAATAGAATGCGTGTGTGTGTGTTTGTGCAAATATACAATAGATCAGCAAAGGAGCAAATTCGCTTGCAGGCATGACAGCCTGGAAACCTCCGTGTTGACAATTTTACAGGTAGTCCTTGAGTTACGACCACAATTGAGCCTAAAATTTCTGTTCAGCGAGAAAGTTGTTAAGTGAGTTTTGGCTCGTTTTACGACCTTTTCTTGCCACGGTTGTTAAATGAAACTCTGCAGCTGTTCAGGTAGCAACACGGTTGTTAAGTGAATCTGGCTTTCCTATTGACTTGGCTTGGCAGACGGTCACAGAAAATGATCACGTAACCCCGGGATGTTGCAACCGTCATAAATATGAACCAGTTGTGAAATGGCTGAATTCTGATCACGTAACAATGGGGATGCTTCAGCGGTCGTAAGTGTGAAAAATGGTACTCGGTCACTGTTTTCAGTGCCGTTGTTACTGCAAAAGCTTTTGTCCAGATCAGGGTGGATTTGATTTCAATCAAGTTGATTTAAATCACAATTTAAATCATGATTTAAATCACTGGTAAAAAGGCTTGATTTAAATCAACTCGACTTAAATCATAATTTTTAAAGAGCCACTGTCATCTCTGCTCCTCCTTTGACCCGCTGTTGACTCACCGATAGTCCCAGTGTTGCAGAATATACAGCCTCATGCTACATAACTAAGCTCCATTTCATGCTGAATAAACTAAATTATTTATGTATCTTAAATAGAAAACTATCTTACGATAGATTTTTACCCCAAAAGTTTTTTATTAAAATAAATTTGATAAAAATCAAAAAAATCCAATTTAAATAAAAAAAAATCTGATTTTTTTGATTTTTTTAAAAAAATCATTGATTTTTTATCCACCCTGGTCCAGATGTGGTATGCTGTGTGGTGCACTTTCCCTCACAAATGCAGCTGCTTTGACCCTCTATTCCACTTCATTCTTGGGCACCATGGAGAACCTGCCCACCATTATGATAGGTAGGGGCCCCTCCCTTGGCTTCTGGAAGTTTAGGACTACAACTCCCATCTTCCTTGACCAGGTCAGGTGGATTTAGAGACCAAAACCTCCCAAACAGCAAAAAGCAGAACCAAATAATGAACAGAAAATCTTACGTAGTTCCATATTCTGTTGAATCGATGTGAAAGTAAAAAAAGATAAGTCATTGGGTTGGCCTAAGATAGTGTTTCTCAAACTCAGCAATCTTAAAATGTGTGGACTTCAGTTCCCAGAATCCCCCATCCACCATGAACAGAACAGAATAATAGAGTTGGAAGGGACCTTGGAGGTCTTCTAGTCCAACCCCCTGCTTAGGCAGGAAACCCTATATCACTACAGACAAATGGTTATCCAGCCTCTTCTTAAAAACTTCCAGTGTTGGAGAATCCACAACTTCTGCAGGCAAGTCGTTCCACTGATTAATTGTTCTCACTGTCAGGAAATTTCTCCTTAGTTCTAAGTTGCTTCTCTCCTTGATTAGTTTCCATCTGTTGCTTCTTGTCCTGCCTTCAGGTGCTTTGGAGAATAGCTTGACTCCCTCTTCTTTGTGGCAGCCCCTGAGATATTGGGACACTGCTATCATGGCTCCCTTAGTCCTTCTTTTTCATGAAACTAGACATACCCAGTTCCTGCACCCGTTCTTCATATGTTTTAGCCTCCAGTCCCCTAATCCTCTTTCTTGCTCTTCTCTGCACTCTTTCTAGAGTCTCAACATCTTTTTTACATCGTGGCGACCAAAACTGAATGCAATATTCCAAGTGTGGCCTTCCCAAGGCCTTATAAAGCGGTATTAACACTTCACGTGATCTTGATTCTATCCCTCTGTTGATGCAGTCCAGAACTGTGTTGGCTTTTTTGGCAGCTGCTGCACACGGCTGGCTTATCTTTTAAGTGGCCGTCCACTAGGACTCCAAGAACCTTCTCACAGTTACTACTGTTGAGCAAGGTACCACATATAACCAGTGATGGCGAACCTTTTCGGCACCGAGTGCCAGAAATGGCACGCACATGCTCATCAGGGCCGTGCTCCTGAAAAGCCGAATTTCAGGGTTCTAGCGTCCGATGATCAGCTGTCCGATGCACACACTGTTTTTTGGCACTGCCACGCGCGCAAAGGGATTGCGCTCCAGAAAAGGTGAACTTCCGGGTTCTGGCATACATGCACATCCATTAATCAGCTGGCCAGCGCACATGTGCACACCGGTTTTCAGCACTGCCGTGCGTGTGAAGGACAGCTGATCTTCGCGCATGAATGCGCGCCAGAAATCTAGTGGTAGTGGTCATTACCCTATTTTTCGGACTATAATATGCACCGGTGTATAAGATGCACCAAGATTTCGAAGCGGTAAGCAAGGAAAAAAAAATTGTCCTCCCCAGCACCTAGGAGCACTCTGCAGGCCTCCCAAAGCCTCTGCGCCAGGGGTGAAATGCTCCCGGTTTGGACCGGATCGCCCGATCCGGTAGCGATGGAGGCGGGTGGTTCGGAGAACCGGTAGCAAAAATCCCTCCTCACCTCCATGCCCAGCTGAGCCGCGCAATCACCAGAGGCTTTTTATTTTATTTTTAAAAGCATTTTTTTCTACAACCTCTTCGGCTGAAAAAATGCTTTTAAAAGTAAAAAAAAAAAGCCTCTGCCAATCAGGCAAGTCAGCTGGGATCGTCAGAGGCTTTAAGAAAAAAAGAAAAGCCTCTACTGATCAGGCAAGTCAGCTGGGATCGTCAGAGGCTTTAAGAAAAAAAGAAAAGCCTCTACTGATCAGGCAAGTCAGCTGGGATCGTCAGAGACTTTAAGAAAAAAAGAAAAGCCTCTACTGATCAGGCAAGTCAGCTGGGATCATCAGAGGCTTTTAAAAGCATTTTTTCTACAACCTCTTCGGCTGAAGAGATTGTAGAAAAAATGGTTTTAAAAGTTAAAAAAAAAAGTTGGCCACGTCCACTCATATTACCGTCACCCCCACATTTGTTACCCAAAGTAACAGGTTTTACATTTCACCACTGCTCTGCGCACCCTATTTTTGCGAAAAACAGGCTTCAGGCTTCAGGAGGCCAAAAATGGTCTTCGCTGTATTCGGTGTATAAGACACACCAAGATTTCCACCCTTTTTTAGTGGGAGGGGGGAGTGCATCTTATACTCCGAAAAGTACGGTAAGCAATGCCATGGTCAGAACTTCAAAACTGGGCCATAAGCCCCATTTCTGGTTCCGTCATAACTTGGAACAGTTGGTAAGTGATCGGTTGTAATTCAAGGACTGCCTAGAGTTGTTTTTAGCGATAAACTGAATTTAATTTTGTGACTCTGTCCTGCTGCATTCCTTCCCTTAATTGAGAAGCCAACTCCTCTTTCCGAAGGATTAAATCTGCTCCATGAAAAATCGCTGGAAATTTGCTACAGTTAGTCCTCGACTTAACAACCATTTTGTTTAGTGACCGTTCAAAGTTGCAACAGCACTGAAAAAAGCGACATGACAGTTTTTCACACTTAAAATCGTTGCAGCCTCCTCGTGGTCAAAATTCGGACACCTGGCACAACTGACTCATATTTATGATGGTTTCAGCATCCTGGGGTCACGTGATCCCCTTTTGCGACTTTCTGAGAAGTAGGAAACCAGATTCACTTAACAACCGTGTAAGTAACTTAACGACTGCACTGACTCACTTAATAACTGTGGCAGGAAAGGTGGTAAAATGGGGCAACACTCACTTAACAACTGTCTGACGTAGAAATGGAAAATTTGGGTGCTCCATTGTGGTCGTACGTTGAGGACCAACCGTACTTCGTTACTAAATCCAATTTCAATGCAGTTTCAGCACGTTTTTCAAATGTGAATATTGTGATCGCAGCATTGGGTCTCCCATTGAGATCTCCTCTTCCTGTTTCCTCGTTTAAAACACTCCCCCAAACTCACCGAAAACAAATTAAAAATTTTGCACCCACCTTTTGCAAAGACAGCCTATATCAGTGGTGAAATCTAAAATTTGTTACTACCGGTTCTGTGGGCATGGCTTGGTGGGGGTGGTGGTAATGTGACTGGGTGGGCCTGGCCAATTTTTTCTTTTTACTTTTACAACCATTTTTTCTACAACCTCTTCAGCGAAGAGGTGATAAAAAAATGCTTTCAAAAGGCTCTGACGATCCCAGCTGAGTTGCCTGATCAGCAGAGGCTTTTTTTCTTTTAAATGCCTCTGCCGATCAGGCAACTCAGCTTGGATCATCAGAGGCATTTAAAAGCATTTTTTCTACAACCTCTGAAGAGATTGTAGAAAAAAGGCTTTTAAATTTTTTTAAAAAAAAGCCTCTGATGATTGTGCGGCTCAGCTGGGCATGGGGGGGGGGGCAGGGATTTTTGCTACCGGTTCTCCGAACCACTCGCCACCATTGCTACTGGATCCGGCAATCCGGTCCGAACCGGGACCATTTCACTTCTGGCCTATATATATAACATCTTCAGTTATATAGAAAAGCGAAATACATTGGCAATACTTAGAAAAGGGAAATACTTAGAAAAAGGGAAATACGTTGGCTTCAATTCCCAGAATTCCCCCTCCAAGCGGTCTTTTTTATACAAAGTCAGCTTATTGCCCCCACAATCCGGGTCCTCATTTTACCTATCTCGAAAAGATGGAAGGCTGAGTCAACCTTGAGCCTAGTGAGATTCGAACTTGCAGTAATTGCAGGCAGCTGGTGCTATTTAAAAAGCACTTTAGTCTGCTGCGCCACCAAGGCTCATCCCAAGTGGTTACACCAACTGGTTGTAAATTGAGGACTATCTATAAGCCGAGGACTATCTATATGTGATATTAATCTTTTCCTGGAAACTGGCAATGAACATCGCAGATCCTGGTTGCATGACTATGGAACGTGAGGTCTGGTCATAAAGTGGATCTGCCTGATATTCGGCCACAGGACCGCAAGACGAGGGTTACTTCAGATGGTTGTAAAAAAAGTGGCTGTAAATCAGGAACTGCCTTTATTCTGAGAGTCTCCTTCACACTCGCAGCCCAATGAATGGGCCTGTTCGGGCCATCTCTTGCTTTTTTTTTTTAAAAAAAAAATTTGATTTATATGCCGCCCTTCTCCGGAGACTCAGGGCGGCTTACAATGCGTTAAGCAATAGCCTTCATCCTTTTGTATATTTATACAAAGTCAGCTTATTGCCCCCACAAACTGGGTCCTCATTTCACCTACCTTAGAAAGGATGGAAGGCTGAGTCGACCTTGAGCCTGGCGAGATTCGAACTTACAGTAATTGCAGACAACTGGTGTTAATCACAATGCTATCAGTCTGCTGAGCCACCAGAGCTTTTGATCAGTGGGTTGGACTAGATGATTTCCAAGATTCTTTCCAGCCGTAGGATTCAATGGTGCTTTTATTTATTTGGGAGAGCATCCTAAAAGTGAGCCTCCACCTTTGTTTTTGGAGGGAGGGAGGAAGGAAGGAAGGAAGGAAAGAAAGAAAGAAAAACAGAGAAGGGAGGGATGAGATCCCATAGTCCATCTAGTATGAAGAAATGAGAGTTTCTGCCTTTTTCCACAACCATAGTTGTTCTGGTGGCTTTCTATCCAGATTTAAAACAAAACAAAACAAAACACAGTTTTGTAGAAACTTTGCATTTCAGATCTTCCTACTTGCATCTCCTTGCAAGCTTCAACCAAGCTGACATTCCTAGCATAACTGCACACACAAGCCAGTGGGAGTTTTGTTATTTGTCTAAAGTTGAAAACCTGCTCCAAGATAGACAACATGCTTTGCTACATGGGCCATGAGATCTTCCTTCCTTCCCTCCCTCCACTGTTCCTTTCTCTCTCTGTGTCAATCTTTCTTTCTTCTTCCTTCCTTCCCTCCCTCCCTCCCCCCTCTCTCTCCTTTTCTCTGTCAATCTTTCCTCTTCCTTCTTCCCTCCCTCCCCCCTCTCTCTCCCTTTTTCTGTCACTCTATCAATCTTCTTCCTTCCTTCCTTCCCTCCCTCCCTCTCTCCCTCTTTCCCTTTCTCTGTCTCTCTGTCAATCTTCCTTTCTCTTTCCTTTCCCCCTCCCCCTCTCCCTGTCAATCTTTCTTTCTCCTTCCTTCCTTCTTTCCCTCCTTCCTTCCTCCCTCTCCCTCTCTTTCCCTCTCCCTTTCTCTTTCTCTCTCAATCTTTTTTTCTCCTTCCTTCCTCCTCCTCCCCCTCTCTCTGTCTCTCTGTCAATCTTCCTTTCTCCTTCCTTCCCTTCCTCCTCTCTCTTTCCCCCTCTCTCTTTCTGTCAATCTTTCTTTTTCCTTCCTTCCTTCCTCTCTCCCTTCTTTTTCCTTTCCTTCCTCACTTACTTTATTCTTTTCTCCTTCCTTCCTTCCTTCCCTCTTTCCTTCCCCAAATTTCTGTTGCTCAGCAAGACCGTTGTTAAGTAAGTTTGGCTCTGTTTTACAACCTTTCTTGGCATAGTTCTCAAGTTAATCCCTCCAGTTTTTAAGATAATCACACAGTTGTTCAGTGGCATCTGGCTTCCCCATTGACTCAGGACTGTTGTAAGTTGAGGACTATCTGTCATTAGCTTTATTTTTATATCTTTAACATTAGTCCTTTTTTCACATGTTATGCCATCTGCTGTCCTCTCTTGTGCAATTAATGGATTTGCTTGCATAATGTGTGTTGGCAGCCATTTATGTTTTCAACAGATGTCTTTCGCAGTTCCCTTCCCCACCAGAAATTCCAAAAAGATTTAACAATTCTGTTTGTTCAATCCAAGGCCCTAAAGTTTTCCTGGTTTTTTTCAGCCAACCCACAAGCCTCGGCTTCGAAAACAAATCAGAAAATTGGAAGGGGGGATGAGGCGGATAGAGACCCAGACAAATATTTCCAAAAAACCCACAAAAAAACCAGAAATGAAACAAGGAATAATACACCTCTGCGAAAAGAGAAATGAAATCAGAAAGAAATATCTGCAAAAGAGAGAGAGGGGGAGGGAGGGAGGGAGAGAGAGAGAGAGAGAGAGAGAGATCAGAAGTAAATTTTTCAGAAAGAGAAACTGGAAATATATTTTTGCAAGGCGATCAGAAATACGTGTTTGCAAAAGAGAAATGAAATCAGAAAGAAAAGGGAAATTGGAAATAGAGATCAGAAATATTTTTTTTTGCAAAAAGAAAAATGAAATCAGAAGTAAATACAGGCAAAAAGATCCCTTTTGGTTCCGTGTTTATGACGACTTCCTGGGGTCACATGATCCCCTTTGCGACCTACTGATAAGCAAAGTCAGTGGGGAAGCCAGATTCACTGAACAACCGGTTGTTAAGTGACTAACTTAACAACCGCAGTGGCTCACTTAACAACTGTGGCAAAAAATGTCATAAAATGGGGCAAAACTCACTTAACAACTGCCCCACTTAGCAACAGAAATTTGGAGCTCAGTTGGGGTCATAAGTCGAGAACTACCTGAAATAAGATTAGAAATGGCTCTGCTTGTGTTTCTCAGTCTTGGCCGTTCCAAGATGGGTGCCCAAATTATAACAGGGGAGCATGGGGATTCCTGCGACAGTCGTAAGTGAAGTCAACGTTTTTTCAGTGCCGTTGCAACTTTAAATGGTTGTAAGTTGAGGACTACCTGCAGATGGAGACTTGGGCATTGGTTACTAAGCAGCATCTGATGTTGGGTGGGCTCAGACTGTTTCCAAGGAGGGTTGGGATGGTCTCCAATTGTGCTTTAACTTGCTTTCTTTCTCTCTTCCTTTCCTTTCTTCCTCCTTCCCTTCCTCCAACCATCTTACTTTTTTCCCTCTGCTTCTATTCCTTCCTTCCCTGCCATTCGCCCTTCCTCCCTCTTCTCTTTCTCATTCCCTCCTCCTTCCTTCTTTTCTTCCTTCCTTTTTTCCTTCCTTCCTTCCATCTTCCCTCCCTCCCACCCCTCTTACCCTCCCTCCCTTATTTGCTTCTTCCTCTCCATCATCCCTTCCTTCCCTTTCTCCTTCTTTCCTTCCCTCCCTCCTTCCTTCCTTCCCCATCCGCCTTCTCTTTTTCCTCTCTCCCATCCTCTTTCATTCTTTTTCTCCCCTCTTTTCCTTTCCTTCCTCACATCCTTTATTCTTTATACCCCCTTTCTTTCTTTCTTTCCTTCCTTCCTTCCTTCCCTCTCTCCCTCCTTCCTTCCATCTTTCCTCCCTCTCACCTCTCTTACCTTCTCTTCCTTATTTCCTTCTCCCTTTCCATCATCCCTTCCGTCCCTTTCTCCTTACTTCCTTCCCTCCTTGCCTCCCTCCTTCCTTCCTTCCCCATCCTCCTTCTCTCTTCCCTCTCTCCCATCCTCTTTCATTCCTTTTCTCCCCTCTTTTCCTTTCCTTCCTCACATCCTTTATTCTTTATGCCCCCTCTCTTTTCCTTTCTTTCCTTCCTTCCCTTTCTCCCTACTTCCTTCCTTCCATCTTTCCTCCCTCCCATCCCTCTTACCCTCCCTCCCTTATTTCCTTCTTCCTTTTCATCTTCCCTCCCTCCCACCCCTCTTACCCTTCCTCCCTTGTTTCCTTCTTCCTTTCCATCATCCCTTCCATCATCCTTCCCTTTCTCCTTCCTTCCTTCCCTCCTTCCATCCATCTTACTTCTCTCTCCCTTCCCTCCTTCCCGCTCTTCCATCATCCTCCCTCCTTATTTCCTTTTTCCTTTCCATCATCCCTTCCATCATCCTTCCCTTTCTCCTTCCTTCCTTCCCTCCTTCCCTCCATCTTACTTCTCTCTCTCCCATCCCTCCCTCCCTCCTTATTTCCTTTTTCCTTTCCATCATTCCTTCCATCCATCCATCTTACTTCTCTTCCTTCCCTCCCTCTTTCCCTCCAGCTGATAGTTGAAAAGACAGCCGATCAGCCTGCTCCCGAATACTCCCTGGTAGAAGATGCTGCCCTCCACTCCACGTGTTTGATGGACAGGCTGAACGAGCAGCGCCTCTTCCAGCCTGACCTGTGTGACGTGGACATCGTCCTGGTGCAGCAGAAGTCCGTCTTCCCAGCCCACAAGGGGGTCCTGGCAGCCTACAGCCAGTTTTTCCACTCCCTCTTCACCCAGAACAAGCAGCTCCAGAAGGTAGAGCTAACTCTGGAAGCCTTGACCTCCCTTGGTCTTCAACAGATTTTGAACTTCATCTACACCTCGAAGCTCTTGGTCAACGCCGACAACCTTCAAGATGTCCTGAATGCAGCCTCAGTCTTGCAGATGACCGACATTGCTTCCTCCTGTCAGGAACTCCTCGCCACGCGAGCTCTCAGCTTGGCCATGACCAACAATATGGCATTGACTTCGGACAACTCTAGCAAAGCCATCCCACCGCCTCAGTTCTTCTGTGATATCAAGCAAGAGGTGGACTCTCCACGTCCTAAGATCTTCGCCCGAGAAGGGAACATCCCATATTCTGTGCGGGTAGAGGATTGCAACCAGAACCAGCCTACCGTGGCCAACAAGACGTTCTACAAGGAAGATAAACATGGTGGTCCACCTGTCTGCAAGATGGAAGGGGACGCGTCTGAGGCTCCCTTGGGCAACCGAGGTTCCTACAACCGTGGTGAGCAGATCATTGTGGAGGTCAACCTTAACAACCAGACCCTCAACGTCTCTAAAGGTGCAGAGGGACAGCCTTCCGTGGCCAACCAAGTGGCTTCAGAAGCTGGACGGACAGAAGGAGAACAACATTCCTCAGTGGTGGATCGAGAACAAGAAAATGGCAGTAAGCAAGATGAAGTTGACGATGCAGATATGGGTGATGAGGATGAGCGCTCGGAAGAGGAGGACCTGGAAGAGGAGGACACCTCGGAAGACGAAGAAGAAGAGGAGGATGAGGATGAAGAAGAAGAGGAGGATGAGGAAGAGGAGGACAGAGGGGACAACAACAGCAATGTAGCCGAGATTAGAGGGGAGAAGACCAGAGCCCTTCAGAGGACTAGGCCGCTTGCCAAGGCCACCAACTCATCCACATCCCTCAAAACGGGTGAAGTTGCCACCATGATGGAAGGAGAAGGAGAAGAGGAGGAGGAGGAAGAGGAGGAGGGACAAGATGAAGACGAAGTCGCTGAGGAGGACGATGGGGATCAGAAAGCCAAGAAGCAGAAGAAGGAACAGGATCCTCCTGGCCAGAAGGTCAAGCTGGAGGAGAAGCAACATTATCCGTGTAAGAAGTGTCCACGAGTGTTCAACAACCGCTGGTACCTGGAGAAACACATGAATGTCACGCACACACGCATGCAGATTTGCGAGAAGTGTGGCAAGAGGTTCCTGCTGGAGAGCGAGCTGGTCTTGCACCATCAGACGGACTGTGAGAAGAACATTCAGGTGAGGACTTCCTTAGCCCTTCCTTTCTCCTTCAGCCAGGCGCCCTCGAGGTCTTGTGGTGGGAACTCCGACGAGGATGGCTGAACAGGCAGTCCTCCACTTACCGCAGTTCATTTAGTGACCGCTCAAAGTAAAAGAAGTCTCCCTCAGGTGCCATTTTTCACGCAACCGTTGCAGCATTCCGGTGGTTATGTGATCAAAACTCTTGATTTTTGAACTCTTGCTTGACAATGTTCCCATATTTATGACGGTCGCAGTGTCCTGGGGTCAGGTGTTACCCTTTCGCGACCTTCTGATGAGCAAAATCAATGGGGAAGCACTGAAAAACCGGACTTACGACCGTGTTTCAGCATTATGACTGTGGCAGCATTCCCCATGGCCATGACATTAAAATTCTGACCCTTGGCCACGGATTCATATTTATGACGGTCACAGCATCCCGGGGTTGTGTGGCGACCTACTAATGAGCAAATTCAATGGGGGAAGCCAGATTCGCTTAACAACCAGGTGAGTAACAACTGCAGAGGTTCACTTTCTGTGGCCAGAAAGGTCGTAAAACGAGGCAAAGCTCATTTAACAAATGTCTCACTTAACAACGGAAATCCATTACGGTCGTAAGTTGAGGACTACTGGCCCAGTTGCAAATGCTCCCATTCAGTCTGGCAAGTTGGCGGCCAGCCTCAAGGCAGACCCAGCTCAGCAACCTGACACACGCAGGCGTCTTCGACTTTCAACCACCATTGAGCCCCAAATTTCCGTCACTAAGCGAGACAGCAGTGAAGTGAGCTTTTGCCATTTGACGAACTTTCTTGCTAGAGTTGTTAAGTGAATCAGTGGAATTGTTAAGTTAGTAACATGGTCGTTAAGTGAGTCTAACTTCCCTATTGATTTGCTTGTCAGAAGGTTGCAAAAGGGGATCCCGGGATACGGCAACCGTCATAAGTATAAGTCAGCTGCCAAACATCTGAATTTTGATCACATGACCACGGGGGGAATGCTGTAATGGTCGTAAGTGTGAAAAACGTTCATAAGTCACTTTTTTAGTGCCGTTGTAACTTTGAGCACTCACTAAACAAATGGTTCTACGTTCAAGCAGTATTTGTATAAGAGGAAAGAATATAGGTAGTCCTTTTTTTTTAATTTAAAAAGTTTTTTTATTTTATAAACAAACAAACTACATAATCAATCATTCAATATATCTTCTGAATACATCTTTTGTGTCTTTTTATTGCTCCAATATTTATCATATCTTAATATTATCATTTCCTTTATTATGACATTTCCCCCACTTTTCTTACTTCTCTATTAATACATTCATCTATCTTTTAATTTTATTAAAAATTAGACTTCCCAGAAAGTTACAAAATGGAAATCATATGACCCCAGGGCACCGTCATAAATATGAGTCAGTTGTGAAGCATCTGAATTTTGATGCTGCAATGGTTGTAAGTCACTTCTTTCGGTGATGTTGTAACTTCAAATGGTCACTGAATGAACTGTTGTAAATCGAGGACTAACTGTATTTTGTCGCTCAGAACAATTGTTGTCTTATCTTTCTTGTAGCTGCTTTAATTTTCCCTGAATACACAACCGGGAGATGTGGTATCTAGAAAAATTTCACTTTTAGGCCACAAATGATCTGTATGAAGGATCTGGGATCAAGTTTAGCCGTGGCTTGCTAGTCCTTGAGTCAATTCCCAGTTGAGGACCAGTAAATCCGTGTGCGTTGCAGGTCACAATGTGTGCAATTCAGAGTTGTGATCCAGGTTATGCAATCTTCCATTTCAGATTGAATTCCTTGGAAAGGGATGCTTTTCTATTGTTTGTGTGTGTCCATCCCTGTGTGGTGTTTTTGTATCTGTGTGTGTTTATAAGCCTGCAGCACCAGCAAGTGTTCAAAAGCAAAATTGCAAGGAGAAAAGGGAAGAATTTTTATAAAATTGACTCTGGATCAGTAATAAGAAAAGCCATGTTTTCTTCTATAGCAGTGTTTCTCAACCATGGAAGCTTGAAGATGGGTGGACTTCAACTCCCAGAATCCCCCAGCCAGCGCTGCTGGCTGGGGGATTCTGGGAATTGAAGTCCACCCATCTTCAAGTTTCCAAGGTTGAGAAACATTGTTCTATAGCCTTTAAGCAAATCGCTGTTGTGTGAGTCTTGCAGTCACTAAGTGAATCTGGATTCTCCCACTCACTTTGCTTGTCGGAAGGTCACAAATGGCCGATCACATGATACACACACACACACACACCCGGACACTGTCTGTAACCCTTATAAATGCCTGCCCGTTGCCAAACTCCTGAATTCTAATCACATGACCCAGGGGACGCTGCAAACGTCGCAAGTGCAAGTCACTTTTTTTAGTGTTATTCTACGGTCACTAAAGTAGTGACGTAAGTCGAGGACTACCTATAGATGGAGAAGCTAGAACAGTAATTCTCAACCTTGAGAATTTTAAGAGAGGTGGATTTCAACTCCCAGAATTCCCCAGTCAAGTAGCTTGCTAGCTGGGGAATTCTGGGAGTTGAAGTCCATCTCTTCTTAAAGGGGACAAACTCAAAATAATCAGGGTTATTGATCTAATATTGGCAATCAATTGATAGTCCAACACGGATAGGAATAAGTGATTGGACAAGAAAGTTTAATCCTGTACAAGCAGTCCTCGATTTATAACCATTTGTTTAGTGGCTGCTCAAAGTTACAACGGCGTTGACAAAAGTTTGTTCACACTTAAAACCATTGCAGCCGCTGATCAAAATTCAGATGCTTGGCAACTGGCTTGTACTTACGACAGTTGCAGAATCATGTGATCCCCTTTGGCGACCGTCTGACGAGCAAAGTCAAGGAGGGGAGCCAGATTCACTTAACAACCGTATTCCTCACTTAACGACTACAGCGAGTCACTTAACAAGGTCGTAAAATGGGGCTAAACTCACTTAGCATGTGTCTCGCTCAGCAACGGAGATGTTGGGCTCAATTTTCACCGTAAGTTGAGGACTACCTGCATAAGCTTGAAAGAGACTTAATGTTATTCTTACATTAAAACTGGAAGTCCAGTCGATAGATTTACAGCCTCAGAGGTGACTTCCTGGGTCTTCTTCTTCCTTGCAGTGCATTACTTGTGGGAAGGTTTTTAAGAAGCTCTGGTCTCTCCATGAGCACAACAAAATTGTCCACAGTTACGCCGAGAAGAAATTCTCCTGTGAGATCTGCGAGAAGAGATTTTACACCATGGCACACGTGCGGAAACACATGGTTGGTGAGTAGGGTGCGGAACGCATGGAGAAGGGAAGGAACGGAGACCTATGGACCATCTAGAACAGGGGTGGGGAACCATGGAACCTTTCATGACTTGTGGACTTCAACTCCCAGAATTCCTGAGCCAGCCATGTTGGAATTCAACTCCCAGAATTCCTGAGTAGCCATGTTGGACTTCAACTCCCAGAATTCCTGAGCCAGCCATGTTGGACTTCAACTCCCAGAATTCTTGAGCAGCCATGTTGGACTTCAACTCCAGGAATTCCTGAGTAGCCATGTTGGAATTCAACTCCCAGAATTCTTGAGCAGCCATGTTGGAATTTAACTCCCAGAATTTCTGAGCAGCCATGTTGGACTTCAACTCCTGGAATTCCTGAGCTGGCTCAGGAATTCTGGGAGTTGAAGTCCACAAGTCGTAAAAGGGCCATTGTTCCCCACTCCTGATCTAGAAGATGTCCAATTCCACATCCTATCAATTGTAACCCATACAGGTAGTCCTCGACTTAACGACTGGTGGCTTTAAAGCTACGACCAGCTCCAAAAAAGGGGTTTAAAACTGATTTGGACTTACGGCGGTCAGGCCTCTTCCGTCATCATATCATCGAATTTGTGGTGTTCCCCAACACACCCATTTGCAGTGTCTTTTACCATATTTTGCCAAAACGCACAACTTTCTGTTTTCAGCAAAACTATGTCCATTGCAGACTATTGATTCGCTTAAAGGCCGCAATGTTCACTTAATGACTCCTCTGTTCACTTTAAAACTGCCATGTTTGCTTAACAGCTGTCACAAAAAAACGTTGTGAAATCAACCTGATTTGCAAAATGTATGACTGTAATGTGCAGGTTCCATTACGGTCGTAGATCGAGGACTACCTGTATTTTCCAACCTCTGGAAAAATAAAAATCCCCCATCCGCCCTAAAGAGATACCAGCTAGGTCTCAGGAGGCGATCCTTGGTAGGACAAATTGTGACAATATTATTTCAGTTGTGCTCTCCTCGTGTGATTGTGTTAGATCTCTAATTGGCACTTCTGTTCCAGATTAAGTTGATCTTAAGTGTCATGAGATGTTCTGGAGGGAGCAGTGATGTATCTAGATCAGTGATGGCGAGCCTTTTCGGCACCGAGTGCCCAGACCGGAACGAACCGGACCATGGTCCGCGGCCCTGCCGTGCTTCCCTGCCTTCCATGGTGCCTTCCCCAGGCCAGCTTGCAAAGGCAGGCAAACGGAAGGCCACATGGAAAGCAGGCAAGCATGGCAGGGATGCGGGGAAGGTTACTTCAGTACTTCTATCACTGATGATGTTCCCTAGTTGGGTCATGAAACGTCAATAAGAAAACAACCAATCTCAGAAAGCACCAAGGACCCCTGTCATCCTCCTCCTTCTTCCTCCTCCTCATTTCAGCCCTGTGCGACAAATATTCAATCAGGAAAACATGAACCCCAATCTCCACCCTGCATTTCGTTGAGTTGGGCCACCTGATCAGAAGCTTAAATTTCCCCCTAGCAAATCTTGCTGGGTTGTTTCCCTTTCAGGCTCCAGAATAAGGACTCTTATCCACGTGGAAATGAAAACTTCCATTTTTAAAAAATCAGAAGTCAAGATGGCTTCCCTTCAGAAATCATGGGCGGTCCATCACTGGAGAATTTTAAGAAGAGATGGGGCAGCCACTTGTCTGAACTGGTATAAGATTTAACAGATTAACAGAGTTGGAAGGGACCTTGTAGGTCATCTAGTCCAAGTAGACTCTACACCATTTCTGACAGATGGTAATCCAGTCTCTTCTAGAAAGCCTCCAGTGATGAAGCTCCCACAACTTCTGAAGGCATCTTCTGTTCCATTGGTTGATTGCTCTTATTGTCAGAAAATTTATCCTTATTTCCAAGTTAAATGTCTCCTTGGTCAGTTTCCATCCACTATTCCTTGTCTGGCCTACAGGTGCCTTAGAAAATAGCTTGACCCCCTCCTCTCTATGGCAGCCCCTCAAATATTGGAAGACTGCTGTCATGTCTCCCCTGGTCCTTCTCTTCACTAGACTAGCCATGATGCCCAGTTCTTGTAACCCTTCTTCATACATTTTAGCCTCCAGTGCCCTAATCAACCTGGTTGCTCTTCTCTGCACTTTTCCTAGAGTCTCAACATCTTTTTTATACTGTGGTGACCAAAACTGGATGCAGAATTCTAGGTGTGGTCTTATTAAGGCTTTACAGAGTGGTATTAATACCTCCCTTGATCTTGATTGTATCCCTCTGTTAATGCAACTTAGATCTCCCACTCGAGCAATAGGTTGGACTAGAAGACCTTCAAGGCCCCTTCCAACTCTGTTTTTCTGTGTTGTATACTTTCCCAAACTGAGTTGGCTGTTGGTTTTATCTCTGGGATGTCCATCTTCTTGTGACCTCAGCCCTACCTTGAAGGTTTTAGAACAGGGATCTCCAACCTTGGGAACTTTAAGACTTGTGGACTTCAACTCCCAGAACTCCTCAGCCACCAAAGCTGGCTGAGGAGTTCTGGGAGTTGAAGTCCACAAGTCTTAAAGTTGCCAAAGTTGGAGACTCCTGTTTTAGAAGACAACCCCGATTCTTCTTTGCTTTGTAGCTCACACCAAGGATATGCCATTCACCTGCGAGACGTGTGGGAAATCCTTCAAGCGAAGCATGTCTCTGAAAGTCCACTCTCTCCAGCACTCGGGCGAGAAGCCGTTCAAATGTGAGGTGAGAATCCATTTTGGGGCATCATCCCATTGACCATTCATGGAGCAGTGCATGCGGTGGCCTAGAGGTGGAGGTTTCGCCTCACAATCAGGAGGCTGTGAGTTTGATCCTAGGTAGAGGCAGATATTTCTCTCTCTCTGGGCACGATGAGAAGGTATCTGCTGAACAAAACTGAATGTTGAAGATACAGAGGTTGATAGAGATAAAGATCCAAGACAGGAATATGGGAGGCAAGCCAAAAAAATGAATAAGAATTGAAGCATTAAAACGGGCGAGGGACGATGGATAGAAATAAATTATTATATATTTTTTGTTCTTTTTTTCTAATATAATCATCGCCTGATTAGAAATTTATAAAGGAAGAAAAAAGAATATACACATTTATCTATTAGGATTAGTGATAGTGACATGATTTAGGGAGAATATTAGCAGATATAATTTTTTTCCTCCTTTTTATATAATAGAATATAAGTAACAATTTGATGGGTGCGCTTCAAGGTTTTGGTTACCACCTTTAGAGCGCTCCATGGCTTAGGACCTGGTTATTTACGGGACCGCCTACTACCACAAACAGCCTCCCACCGGCCGGTACGCTCTCACAGAGAGGGGCTCTTCCGGGTGCCGTCAGCCAAGCAGTGTCGACTGGCGGCCTCCAGGGGGAGGGCCTTCTCTGTGGGGGCACCCACTATCTGGAACGAGCTCCCCCCGGAGATAAGGAGGATCCCGGATCTGCGCACTTTCCGCCGTGCTCTTAAGACCCTCCTATTCCAGCAAGCCGGCCTGGCCTAATTTTCTCCCCTTTCTTTTTAATTTTTTAAACTGAAATTTTAATTTGTTTTAAATTATCGGGATTTTTAATTGTCTTGGGCTAAATTATTTAATTTGGTTTTAAATTGTTTCTAACTTTTGTATTTATGTATTTTATTCTGTGCCTGTTCACTGCCCTGAGTCCTTCGGGAGTAGGGCGGTATATAAATTTAATAAAACATAAAACATAAACATAAAACATAAACATGGGAAAGACTACAGGGTGAAAGATGGTATTACCATGTCATTGGCATTAAAATGGCAATGACCTTGGCTGGCATAGCTCTTTTAATTGTTTTTAAATCGTTTTTTTAAAAAAGGGGTTTTTTAATCAATGTGGGCCAAATTAGTTTAATATACTTTTAAATTGTTTTAAATTTTATGTTTTTATGTTTTTATTTTTGGTTTTACACCGCCCTGAGTCCTTCGGGAGAAGGGCGGTATATAAATTTAAATAATAAATAATAAATAAATAAATAAAATGGAATATTGAAATATTATCTTTAAAAAATTGTGCATATCAATTCTAGGATTATATAAATTTGATTAATATAACAATTATTACGATTATCATTATTGATGTTTGTATCAAAATGAATTATACCGCGGGGCCACAGTGTTCTTGTATTGATATTGATGTATATTTAAAAATAAAAAAATCTATTTAAAAAAACCAAACAAACTCCGCATTGGCGAACAGGAAGGGCATCTGGCCAGTAAACACTCAGCTCCATTCAGTTGCCCAGACTCTGCCTGCAAGGGATTATGGGGTCGTTAAAAGAAGATGATCCCATTGACCATTTGTGGCATTCGCTCTATAAAATCTGGCCCATTTTCTGAAATTTGGGAAAACATCCTTGATATGATTCGTAAACCCAACTTTACAGATAGTCCTCGACTTACAACCGTCCATTTAACGATGGCACTGAAAAAGGGATTTAGGACCGTTTTTCACACTTAAGACGATGGCAACATTCCCAGAGTCCTGTGATCAAAATTCAGCCGCTTGACAACTGATTCATATTTATGACGATCACAGTGTTTCCGAGGTCACGTGACCCCCCCCTCCTTTTGCGACCTTCTGATGAGCAAAGTCGATGGGGAAGCCAGATTCATTTAACAACCGTGTGACTAACTTAACGACTGCGGTGATTCGCTTAACAACTGTGGCAAGAAAGGTCGTAAACCATGGGCAAAACTCACTTGAAAACGGTCTTGCTTAGCAACAGAAACGTTGGGCTCGGTTGTGGTCGTAATTGGAGGACCATCAAACCCCAGCATAAGGCGTTGGAAGTGTTTTGTCATTTATACGCGGGTTCCGATAGTATCTGATCCATTCTTTTCGGAATTTCACTTCTAAAATATTGTGTGTGTTCAGAGATAACAGGAATGGCCTGGGGAAAGGGAGTGGGGGAATAGTCGACTTAAAACCATTTGGAAAAATGTGACTTCTCTTTTTTTTCCCCAGGTTTTTTATTTTATATTATTTATACATATCAATGCGTGAATAGTATGATACCTGGGTAGCATACATTTTGATACAAATAGACATAATATTATTACTCATAGTTATTACATTTCATTTTCATTGTTTCATATTGTTTAAACATACTTACCGTGTTTCCCCGAAAATAAGACCCTGTCTTATATTTCTTTGAACCCTGAAATAAGCCCGATTGGGCTTATTATCAGGGGATGTCTTCTTTTGGGGAAAACATGGTATCTATCTATCATCTATCTATTTATCAATCTGTTTAACCATCCATCTACCTATCATCTATCCATTTATCTGTCTGTCTATCTGTATTGTCTGTCTGTCTGTCTATCTATCTTCTATCCCTCTCCTATCTATATCTTCTATCCCTCTCCTATCTTCTATCCCTCTCCTATCCTATCTATATCTATCTATCTATCTTCTATCTATCTTCTATCTATCTATCTCACATCTATCTATCTATCTATCTATCTATCTATCTATCTATCTTCTATCTCCTATCTGTTCAACATTTATGTGAAGCCGCTGGGTGAGATCATCCGTGGTTTCGGGGTGAAGTACCACCAGTACGCTGATGATACTCAGCTGTACATCTCCACCCCGGACCACCCCAATGATGCCCTTGAAGTGATGTCCCGGTGCCTGGAGGCCGTGCGGATCTGGATGGGGAGAAACAGACTCAGGCTCAACCCATCCAAGACCGAGTGGCTGTGGTTTCCAACATCCCGATATAGTCAGTTAGTGCCATCACTGACTATTGGGGGCGAGTCATTGGCCCCCACGGAGAGGGTTCGCAACTTGGGTGTCCTCCTGGACTCACGGCTGTCTTTAGAAGAGCACATGATGGCCGTGGCCAGGGGGACTTTTTATCAGGTCCGCCTGATTCGCCAGTTGCGTCCCTTTCTGGATCGGGACTCGTTAAACATGGTCACTCATGCTCTCGTTACTTCCCGCTTGGACTACTGCAATGCTCTCTACATGGGGCTCCCCTTGAGGAGCACCCGGAGGCTCCAGCTGGTCCAGAATGCGGCCGCGTGGGTGGTTATGGGAGCGACGTGTCGCTCCCATGTGACCCCCCTCCTGCGTGAGCTGCACTGGCTCCCGGTGGTCTTCCGGGTGCGCTTCAAGGTTTTGGTTACCACCTTTAGAGCGCTCCATGGCATCGGACCGGGATATCTACGAGACCGCCTTCTGCTACCAATAGCCTCTCACCGACCAGTACACTCCCATAGAGAGGGGCTCCTCAGGGTGCCGTCGGCCAAACAGTGTCGACTGGCGGCCCCCAGGGGGAGAGCCTTCTCTGTGGGGGCACCTACCATCTGGAACGAGCTCCCCCCCAGAGATACGGAGGATCCCGGACCTGCGCACGTTTCGCCGTGCTCTCAAAACCTTTCTATTTCAGCAAGCTGGCCTGGCCTAACTCCCCTGTTTTAAATTTTTAAATTTTTTAATTCGTGATTTTATAAATTGGGTGTTTTAATCTGTGTTTTGGCCGAAATATTTAATAATTTTAAGTGATTTTTAATATTTGTATTATCTGTATTTTATCTTGGCTGTTCACCGCCCTGAGTCCTTCGGGAGTAGGGCGGTATAGAAATTTGATTAATAAATAAATAAATAAATAAATAAATATCTTTCTATCTATCTATCTATCTATCTATCTATCTATCTATCTATCTATCTTCTATCTCCTATCTATATCTTTCTATCTATCCATCCATCCATCCATCCATCCATCCATCCATCCATCTATCTATCTATCTATCTATCTTATCTATCTTCTTTCTATCTACCTATCTGCCGTGTTTCCCTGAAAATAAGACCCTGTCTTATATTTTTTTTGAACCCTGAAATAAGGACTTGGCGTTATTGCCATGTGATCAAAAGCCCAATTGGGCTTATTATCGGGGGATGTTTTATTTTGGGGAAAACAGGGTAATACTACCGCCCTTCAATTTCTAAACCTCCCTCTTGTTCATATATCTTGTTATATTTATATTTATATTTATATTTATATTTTTATATATATATATATATATATATATATATATATGTAGGTCTTTGGTTATTCGGGTCTTCTCCCACCAAAGACCTACATACAAACACCCGCGAAAACCTGAGAAAACATATATACACACACACACACACACACACACACACTATTATTCCCCTCTTATTTCTATCTCTACTTTAACTTTTGTTTCCTTGCAACCATAATATTCAAAGACGTTTCTTTTCTATTTTCCATATTTCACCTGCTTTGTTATTCATATTTCCCTTATTTAGCTCTTCATGTCTATTTATAATTAAAGTTTCATCCTTCATTCTTTCATTATTCAGTGTTTCAGGGTACACTTCTAGTACCCATCACAATCATTTAAACGTATAGAATAAATCTATTCATGTTCTTTCCAATCATCCAATCTGTGTGATTCTACTAATAATACACATTAATACATATTCTTTCATTAACTAATCACCCATTGTTTAATTTTATCATTTCACTGCTACTCATAATATTTTATGCATATTTAATAATACCATCATTCAATCTCTAATTGTCCAATTAACGCTTAATTCTTATTCATAATTCCCATATTTCACTCTTCATATCTATTTATATTAAAATATTATCCTAATAGGGATGCAGTGGCTCAGTGGCTAAGATGCTGAGCTTGTCGATCGAAAGGTTGGCAGTTCAGCAGTTCGAATCCCTAGTGCCACGTAATGGGGTGAGCTCCTGTTCCTTGTCCCAGCTTCTGCCAACCTAGCAGTTCGAAAGCTGATAAAAAATGCAAGTAGAAAAACAGGGACCACCTTTGGTGGGAAGGAAACAGCGTTCCGTGCGCCTTTGGCATTTAGTTATTCCAGCCATATGACCACGGAGACGTCTTTGGACAGCGCTGGCTCTTCGGCTTTGAAACGGTGATGAGCACCGCCCCCTAGAGTCGGGAACGACTAGCACATATGTCCGAGGGGAATCTTTACCTTTACCTTTATTATCCTAGTGTCTGTCACACTACATACAAAATAATCATCCGGGAAAAATGTGACTTCTCATGCTTATCACTATTGCAACATGCTACATGGTCACTTGGTCAGAATTTGGACCCTTGACAACTGATATGTATTTCTGATGGTTGCAGCCTTCGCAGGTGGTTTTAGAAAAGAAAAATTAATGGGGGAAGCCATGTTTTGCTTAGCAACCCTATGATTCACTTAACGGGGTTCACTTAACAACTGCCAATTGTTGGGCTAAACAGGAATGACCTATCAAAAGTACTTAAGCCTACATAAAAAAAAATCTTTGCACCTTACCTGGAAATTCAGATGTAAAAGGTGAGCTTTTTCTATCCATAATGTAGTTTCTCTTAAGCTTCCTTCTTTCTTCCTTCCTTCCTTCCTTCCTTCCTTCCTTCCTTTCTTTCTTTCTCTTTCTCACTCTTTCTTTCGTGCTTGCTTGCTTTCCTCCCTCCCTCTCCTCTTTACTTTTTCTTTCTTTCTTCCTTACTTTCTCTTTCTCTCTCTCTCTTTCTCACTCACTCCTTCCTCTTTTTTGCTTGCTTGCTTGCTTTCCTCCCTCACTCCCCTCCTTCCTTCCTTCCTTTCTCTCTCTCTCTCTTTCTCACTTCTTCTTTCTTTCTTTCTTTCCTCCCTCACTCCCCTCTTTACTTTCTTTCTTTCTTTTTCACTTTCTTTCTCTCTCTCTCTTACTTCTTCCTCTTGCTTGCTTTCCTCCCTCCCTCCCTTCTTTCTTTCCTTTCCTTTCCTTTCCTTTCCTCCCACCATCTTTCCTTTCCTTTCCTTTCTTTTCCTTTTCTTTCTTTTTCCCTAATCTTTCTATTTTGTGAATCCATCCAGAATTGCAATGAGCGATTCCAGTACAAATACCAGCTGCGTTCGCACATGAGTATCCACATTGGACACAAACAGTTCATGTGCCAGTGGTGTGGGAAGGACTTCAACATGAAGCAGTATTTTGACGAGCACATGAAAACGCACACAGGTGAGACCAGGTCTTTCCCGCATCCTTAAGCTAGTTCAGTTTTCCTGTTTACCTTGAAGAGCTGGCAACTCGTTTGCTGCAGTTGTGAATGCTGACATTCAGCCAGGCAAGACAAATGTTGGCCTCCAGGCAAACTCAGTTTAAATTCACACCAGTCAATCAAACAGGCTGTAGTTGACTTACAACCAACGATACTCAGCTGTACATCTCCACCTCAGACCACCCCAATGATGCCCTTGAAGTGATGTCTCGCTCCCTGGAGGCCGTGCGGGTCTGGATGGGGAGGAACAGGCTCCGACTCAACCCCTCCAAGACCGAGTGGCTGTGGCTTCCGGCGTCCCGATATAGTCAGCTGGTGCCATCGCTGACTATTGGGGGCGAGTCATTGGCCCCCACGGAGAGGACTCGTAACTTGGGCGTCCTCCTGGATACACGGCTGTCTTTAGAAGAGCATATGACGGCCGTGGCCAGGGGGGCTTTTTATCAGGTTCGCCTGATATGCCAGTTGCAGCCCTTTCTGGATCGGGACTCCTTATGCACGGTCACTCATGCCCTCGTCACTTCCCGCCTGGACTACTGTAATGCTCTCTACATGGGGCTCCCCTTGAGGAGCACCCGGAGGCTCCAACTGGTCCAGAATGCGGCGGGTGATTATGGGGGCGACATGGCGCTCCCATGTAACACCTCTCCTGCGCGAGCTGCACTGGCTTCCGGTGGTCTTCCGGGTGCACTTCAAGTTATTGATTCTCATCTTTAAAGTGCTCCATGGTTTAGGGCCTGGGTACCTACGAGACCACCTTCTGCCACCGATAACCTCCCACCGGCCAATACACTCCCACCGAGAGGGTCTCCTCAGGGTGCCGTCGGTCAAGCAATGTCGACTGGCGACCCCCAGGGGAAGAGCCTTCTCTGTGGGGGCACCCGCCCTCTGGAATGAGCTACCCCCAGGGATACGACTGATCCCGGACCTCCGGACCTTCCACCGGGCCCTGAAGACTTTTTTATTTCAGCAAGCCGGGCTGGGTTAAAATTTTTAATTGTTTTATGGGTAAGGGGTTTTAAATTGGGGAAGCCAAATGGATTTAATTATGTTTTAAATTATTTTAATTTTCATATTGTATGTATTTTAATCCTGGCTGTTCACCGCCCTGAGTCCCTCTGGGAGAAGGGCGGGTATAAAAATTTAATCAATTCAATTCAATTCAATTCAACTGAGCCGCAGATTTCTGTTGCTAAGCAAGACAGTTTGTTGAGTGAATTTTGCCACAGCTGTTAAATGAACCACTGCAATTGTTTATGTTAGTGACACGGTTGTTAAGTGAATCTGGCTCCCCCGTTGACTTTGCTCATCAGAAGGTCGCAAAAGGGATCACACTTAACAACTGTGGCCAAAAAAAGGTCATAAAATGAATCAAAACATAATTAGCAACCTAAATTTGGGGCTCAATTATCGTTAAGTTGAGGACTATCGGTACACCCCATTGATTCACTCAGAACGACAGAATAAGGGGCTTTGGAGGTCTTCTGATCCAACCCCTGCTCGAAGAGGAGACCATATACCATTCCAGTTGTCCGATCTCTTCTTAAAAACCTCCAGTGATGGAGCATTCACAACTTCTGGAGGCAAGTTGTTCCACTGGTTAATTGTCCTCACTGTCAGGAAATTTCTCATTGGTTCCAGGTTGCTTCTCTCCTAGATTAATTTCCATCCGTTGCTTTTGGTCCTGCCCTCAGGTGCTTTGGAGAACAGGTTGATAAACACCCTCCCCCCTTCTTCTGTGTGACAGCCCCTCAAATATTGGAAGACTTCTCATGCCAACTTCATCCCAGGTCCTATTCTAAATCATCTCTGACTCAGTTTCCCACCTTGAAAATTGGTTCTGGGCCCAAGGAGACCTCAGCTGACCATTTTCAGAAAACACCTTTTCACTCTCTCTCTTCTGTGTCCTACTTCTCCAGGTGAGAAACCATATATTTGTGAGATCTGTGGGAAGAGCTTCACCAGTCGCCCCAACATGAAACGCCACCGACGGACGCACACGGGTGAGAAGCCCTACCCTTGTGACATCTGCGGTCAACGCTTCCGGTTCTCCAACATGCTCAAGGCTCACAAGGAGAAGTGTTTCCGGGTCAGCAATCCAGCAGGTGCAGTTCCCAACCGAGATACAAACTCTCTTGGTCTCCTCGTTTCTCCAAACGCCAACTCAACTCTTTTGACCACCGGCGTTCCTCTCCATTCGTCCTCTCCTTCCCAGGCACTTCCTTTGCCACTCGGACATCCTCATGCACACCCCATGCCTCTTCCTCCTCTCCTACCCCCAACACCAGCTCTCTTCCCTGGTAGCAGAGTGAACATGGACAACTAGACCCTGTTCAACCTCTGGTGTGTCAAACTTGGCTTGTAATTCTGAAGATATCTCCGATGCCGTTGACTGTTATGGGTTTGTGGTTAGCGGGCATCACGTTTGGGCTTTAGTTTGAGGGACCTGAAGTTCTTGGTTCTTCAATAGGAGCATCTAGAACCTTGAGATCATGGTTGCTACTCAAGCCACAGAGATAACATGGTTGATCTGTTTGCTCAAGGAAGGAGGCAGACCAGTTTTGCTTGACCTGCTCTTCTTAGATGTGTTGGACTTCAGCTCCTACATCTGAATGGATGGCGTAGAAGAAACAAAAGGTGTTATTTATTGACTCTGAAGATCTTGAGAAGATGATAGAGCTCGCAAGGTAGAAAGACACAGGCAAGGACTTTCCGAACCTATCTGGTCAGATATGGGTTTGGAGGAGTCAGAAGCAGATCGGTTTCTCTTGGAGGTTGAAATGGAAGATGCCTTCACTCAAGGCAAGAAGGTTGGAAGGGAGCACTCCAGTTTTTCATGGTCCTCTGAATGGGAATGGAGAAATACGGAAACCTTGCTCCATGGAAGTCCCAAAGGTGCTTTTTTCAGGAGACGACTGGACTTTTCTTGTTTTTCCTTTGAAAAAGTTTCGCTTATCATCCAAGAAGCTTCTTCAGCTCTGACTGGATAGTGAGGTATGGAAGGAAGTATATTCCCTTTACTCTGTGGAACTGAAAGGAAACGGCAAGATGTGGGTGGCAAAATTGTCCTTGGTGTGAGAAAGTGGATCATTGAGTGTGTGACCTTGTAGCACCTTCTTCCAAGGTCAGCTTCTCGTTCATTCACTCTCTGTCGTTCTTGCCTATCCTTTATTACAACTGTCCATTTCTCAGCTTCTGTAGCTTGAAGCTCAGGTGGCCTCCTCTGAAGATGATAACGCTAGAGATGAAGCTCTCCCCTCACTAATAGTCCCTTGAAAACAGTAGAACTGCAGGACCCTTTTCCTTGATTACCATCAAGGCTTAAATCCAGCATCTTTACATATTATGGAATTCTCATGCAGCCTAGACACCATAACTAAGTCTACAAGTCCTTGATTTTTACTCTACGCCTACTATTCCTAAGGAGAATGCACTTCCTGAGGAACTTCTTCTAAAACCAACATTCTCTTCTTCACAAAGCTCTTTGGAGGAAGACGTTGAGCTTTTAAGGACATTTTTTAACATGAAGTGTTGGTTCTTTTAACTTTTTTTGCACTTTATCTAATCCTAAGAGCTCTTTCGCAATAGGACCTTTATGAATTCTTCCAGAGGAGCAGAACTTGGGGGCGTCATTGCCTGAGTCGTCTTTCACTTCCAAGGCAAAGACCCCCAAGTCAAAATGGGCCATGTTTCAAAGATTGACCCATTCTGTTGTCGAGACACAAACCATGGGTGTTTCACAGGAGAAAGGTGTTCCTTGAACCGACATTTGCATCTTTGGCAAAGTTTGGTGGATCTTGTTTGACTAGAAGATCCAGGATTTTTGATTGTTGGTGTGTACGTCCATACGAGCAGGGCTGGCCCCTTGGAACAACCACCACAATGCACAAATGGATGAGGGAAAGGCTGTGGTATCAGCAAATGTGCAATAACAATGAACTGGTGGACAGAAGACACGCATTGATTGTGGTTGATTGTCTCATCTAGTCCTTCCTGATCAAACTCTTAAAAAGTGGTGTTTTCAGCTTAGAAAGAGAGAGACAGACTCTTAAGATCCTTTGGAACTTTGCTACAGGTAGTCCTCAACTTACGGCCACAATTGGGACCTGAACTCTGAGCGATACAGTCATTGAGTCATGTCCAAATTGACTTTTTTTTTTTTTTTGGTCACAAAGCAACCGGTCTTTAAATGAATCACATGGTCGTTACACAAGTCTGGCTTGCTCCATTGGCAGCCTTATTGTCAGTATCCGGCAGGGAAAGTCATATATGGCGAACACGTGATCCCGGAATCCTGCAACCATCATAAATACATGCCGGTTGCCAAGTGCACAAATTTTGATCACGCGACTGAGACTCAGTGAGAGTCATAACTGTTGGCGAGGACCAATTGCAACTATTTTTTTTAGTACTGACATATTGTCCAGTGGTAATGAATGGCCGTAAGCTGCGGAATATCTATAGTATATTTTGGAAGGAAGGAAAGGAAGGAAGTCAAACTGATTTTATGAATGCCTGCCATTTGATCACCTAATAATATTTTTATGGCATTTGGTATCTACTGCCCAATTATCCAGAAAAGGAAAAAATAACGTTCACCAATAACACTTAGTATTGGAAACAAAAATACTTTATAACAAAGCACTTTATTCTGTATAGATCTATGGAAGGGAAAGTCTGAGTCCCTTTTTTTTAATGCATCTTAAAAATTCCTGTTGGAAAAAAACATTGCAGTGCTCCTTTTAAACGTCTTCTATAAAATGTCCTTATATTTTCTAGCTGCTGGGGAAAGGTTTTTCCGCAATCTTGATCATCTTTCAATGCTGGTGGGTTTCCATTTTCAAACAGGTGGAGAACATACAGATAGTCCTCAAGTTAAAACCAGAACAGAGCTGTCCCAATGTAGGACATTCTTTTTAAGGTTTAAGTGCTGCTTTACAAAATCGTTGTTAAAAACGTGGTCTTGTACCCACCGAAATTCAGTCACGTGACCTTAAAGAGAGGTCTCAACTGTTGGAACTGAGTCTTAATCCCCTTTTTTGGGGTCGTAACTTCAGGTGGTCACTAAGTGATTAGTCATAACCCGAGGACTACCTGTACTTTCGAGGGCTTTCATTTCAGAAGCAAGCAGCATTAGGAGAAAGGTTTAGGAATAGATCTGAATTAGTATGCTCACACAGGGATCATTAATCTCTGTTCCGCAGAAATCCTTCTCTCTAAATGTGCTAGATTCGCACGTGATCCTTTTCCGCAGATCAAAATACCCCTTCAGCAGCAGGGGAGGAAAGCTGCCTATCTAAACATGTTTCAGGCTGCTTTCCGTTCCCGTGGCCCATGGTTCTCAATGCCCTTCTCCGAATGGATGAAATTAAGTGTTTGAAATTCCTGCCAAGCTGCTAGTCCTCTTGAGGACTCTCGTGCTAGCCGAGTTTTGATCTGTGTTACCACTCGGTATGACTTGGTATTTCTCTGTTTGTGGCACGTGTTATCTGCCTCTCTGCAGGTGCCGAAGGGAGGAGGTTTTTTGCACTAGGGATAAGATTTCACGAGAGTCATACTCAATGTTCCCTTCCTGAAAATGGGTTCAGCACCTGCCACCCCACCCTGATTTCTGATTGGGAATGGGATTAAGGACCCCAGGTCATTGGAAAGCTAATTGTAAGTAGCCCAAAGCTTACGTGTAACTCGGAAACCCATTTTTAAATCTAGAATAAGATGATAATTCCTCATTTTTGCAAAGACTGTAATTGTGAGCCCATTGGAAAAAGGCAGGTAGTTCTCAACAAACGACCGTAATGGAGCCTTCCCAGTACAGTCATTATGTTGTGACGGCTATAAATCAAGTCAGTCTTGCACGGCCTTATTTGCAGCGGCTGTTAAGTGAATGCAACGGTTGTAAAACCAACTGTGTGGTCACATGATTGCAGGATGCTAATAAGTGCGGCCATGTTGCCAAGCACTCAAATCACGGCCATATGAACCGGAGCGGGGGGGGGGGGCGCGTGACTGTCACAGCTTTGGAACTGGGTCGTAACTCCCTTTTTCTGGGTACGTGGTAACTTCGAACAGTCATTAAGTGACCAGTCATAAGTTGAGGAGCGCCTTTACTGCAGTGTTTCTCAACCTTGGCAACTTTAAGGCACATGGACTTCAACTCCCAGAATTCCCCAGTCAGCCATTCTGGCTAGAGGATTCTGGGAGTTAATTGTCCAAATAGGCCGATTGAGGAATTCTGTGAGTTGGAAGTCCGCGTGGAGCCTCTTTTAAATTATTGTGTGAAACCTAACTCACATTATAGTAAGCATTTTTTTTTTTAAGGAATTCAGGAATTCTTTCAGTATGCCTGGAGGGTTATTATCAGGTTGGGAAAATCTCTTTGGCCAGAACTAAACCTGAGATTGCTTTCAATAAAAAAAAAGTTTTCATATTTTAATAAGGGTGTTTTCTTTTTCCTTGCTTCTCTTAACTCGTTCCTGACGTGTTTTACAGTCAGCCAAAAATGTTTTTCTGTCTTCCGTTCCACAGCTTTCTTGCGAAGGGTTATCATTGAAAAGGTGAAGGATTTTTGTTAAAAATAATAATCACCTTTTCATCCTAGCAATATAGAGAGTCCTCAGCTTATACAAGTGCAGAAAAGAGCAACTGAAGACAAAAGCATACGAAAAACGGCTGCAGGATTTGGGTATGGATAGTCTAATGAAGAGAAAAATTAGGGGAGACATGATAGCAGCCTTCCAATATCTCAGGGGCTGCCACAAAGAAGAGGGAGTCAAGCTATTCTCCAAAGCACCTGAAGGCAGGACAAGAAACAACGGATGGAAACTAATCAAGGAGAGAAGCAACCTGGAATTAAGGAGAAACTTCCTAACAGTGAGAACAAATTAACCCGTGGAACTCCTTGCCACCAGAAGTTGTGGGTGCTCTTATCACTGGAGGCTTTTAAGAAGTTTGGACAGTCACTTGTCTAAAATGGTAGAAGACCTTCAAGGTCCCTTCCAGCTCTACTTTGATTGATTGAATCTGGCTTCCCCATTAACTTAAGTACAGGCAGTCCCCAATTTAGAACAGATTATTTAGTGACCACCCAAAGTTACAGCAGCACTGAAAACCGTCACACGACCGTTGCAGCATCCCCATGGTCACATGATCAAAATCCAGACGCTTGCCAAGAGGTTCATATTTATGACGTTCGCAGTGTCCCCGACGTTTGCAGTGACCTGACAAGCAAAGTCCATGGGGAAAGCCCGACTCACTTAACAACCGTGTTACTGAAGTAACAACTGCACTGATTCACTCAACAACTGTGGCAGGAAAAGTCATAAAAATGGGACAAAAATTCACCTAACGTCTGTCTTGCTTAACAACAGAAATTTGGGGGTCGTAACAGTGGTGAAATCTGAACCAGTTTACTACTGGTTCGCTGGCTGCGTAAGCGCGGTGCGCACCACGCACCAAATGCAAGGTCCACGTGTGCAGTGCACGCAAAGAGAAGGCATGCGGTAAGTAGTACAGCGCAAGAGGGGCAGTGATCAGCTGTGGAACGCAATCTCTTTTTTTACTTTTAAAAGCATTGCTTTTAGGACTTCCGGTGGCTCCGCCGATGCCGAAAGACGCTCCTTTGTGAGCGCCAGTCCCAGGTTTCCGTTAGAGCCGCTAGAACAGCGAAAATCAGCTGTTTAGCGGTTTGAAAACTTTCCCCCTGGGAGAATGGGGGAAAGAGAGCCGAAGGGTGTGGGTAGAGCTCCCCAAGAGCCCCAGGTTTCTTCTTAAATCTGGGGCTTAAAGGGTGAGAGCTCCCCGGGAAGCCCGTCATTGCTCCGGACCTGGGACGTTCCTGCTTCAAGCAAAACTAGACGTCGCGACCACCCCAGCAACTCAACTTTAAAGAAAAAAAATTTTGAACTTGAAAGCTGGCAGAGCAAATACAGGAGAAACTAAAATTGCAAGTATTAAACTTTAACTCCGAAAAGTCTATCACTTCCCTCTGAATTTCTATGGGAGAAAGGGAAAGTAAGATGGCGTTTGATTCTAACGGGGCGTGGAGAAGTGAAAGTTAGATACAAAGTATTACGTGGTGCTGAAAGCCCCTGTTTGAAAGAAGAGGATTTTATTTTAAAAGGAGATAGATTTAAAAATGATTTCTAAAAAAAAAAAAGACTTGTACTACTTAAGGATTGTAATAATTGATCTAGTTGCTGGAAAAGTATAAAGTGAAAGTTTTATTGGGGGGAAAAAAGGCTCGCTTTTCTGAAAGTGATGAAGGCTCACCATTACATACATCAGCAAATACAAATACTGACGGTGGATCTCTTTGAAGAAATTTTAGAGTCATTTACCTCCGCGTTTGTGGAAAGAATGGAAGGGTTGTTCAAGAAGAATTTTACACAAATTCGAAACAAAGATACAAGTGAAGGTACTGTATTGTTTCAGTTGTCAAACAATAATGAGTTGCTGAATGAAGAGGTGGACGAAACAATCCAGTCTAATGTGCCTCTGGAAAATGAAATGGAGGCTTTTCAAATTAAGAAGGAAAAGCAGAGAGGCTTAAAGGAGCGTGACCAGGAAATATTGAGAGACATTTCTTCAGAGGCTTTGATACAGACAACTGGAAAATTATCAGGAGGCATTGGGATTTCTTATATAAGAAGGAAGATTCAAAGTGGAACTTCACAATTTTTTTACAAAAATGGATTCCCAAACGCAGTTAAAGAGTTGTTTTTACTGAAAGGAATTACTTTGCGAAGAGAACAGGATTGTGAGGTTCAGCAACGTCAGTTAAAAATTCAAGAACTTATAAAAATAAAAGAAGGTGGAGGAAAAAGACTGAAGCAGAAGGTTCGCAAAAAAGTCAGGAAAAAATGGAGAAGGAAAAATTACAATCCTCTTTCTTGGGAAGGATAGTAATAGTGAAAATGAATGATTATACCTGTATTTAGAGATATGATTTGTTTTGAAAAGTTATATTATAGTGAAAATGAATGATTTACTTATATTTAGGGACATGATTTGTTTTGAAAAGTTATATAATGTTATGGTTGAATTATTATGAATTGGTGAAGAATTTATATAAGTTTATGGGTTAAAAGAAAAATATTGTGGATGTCAAAATTATGGACAGGGTAGATCATTCAATATAAGTTTATGGGTTAGAAGAAGGATATTATTTAAACCTTTATACTTTGTTTTAAGTTACATTAATACTATATTAAAGAATGCTTTGTTGAAGAATAAACATAAACTTGTGGGGTATAAGGAAAATATAAGGGTGCAAAGATTGAGGGAAGGTTTTTGACAATATTTTATATAGATATTAAATAGTGATGTTATTTGATTATATGTAGTGGATTTGTAGAGAATAAGATGAATAAGTTTATGTAAAGCTATTAAGCAAGGAATGTTTTCAGGAAGAATTAATATAAGTTTAAGGGGTAAAAAGTAAAAATAAAGTTTTTACAATATATTTTATTTGAGATTGGTTAAAATACTTTGTTAAGGTGTTAATAAATGTAAGGGTTGGAGATCTGATGGTTAACTGTAACTGGGCTCTAGAAAGAAGACTTGCTTATTATTGAAGAACGGACAAGAACGAAGTTGTATTGATTATTTTTAAGCAATAATTGATTTAAATAGTTATATTTAGATACGAATAAGGGGAGTTAAAGTGCAAGAGGGAGATAAAACTATAGATAGTTAGCTTATTTTTTTTTTTTTAATGTTTGTTAAATGCCATATCCTGTATTTGCTCTGGGAAGTCCAAGGTGCGGGGGAGGGTTGGGGCAGGAGGGGAGAGGAGACGGGGGTAAATATGTGTAAACTTTTAAAAAAAACTTTTCAATTAAAAAAAAACATTGCTTTTAAAAGTAAAAAAAAAGCCTCTGACAATTGCGCTGCTCAGCTGGGATCGTCAGAGGCTTTTCCCCCCCCTTTTAAAAGCATTTTTTTCTACAACCTCTTCGGTTGAAGAGGTTGTAAAAAATGCTTTTAAAAGCCTCTGATGATCCCAGCTGAGCCACGCGATCATCAGAGGCTTTTTTTTAACTTTTAAAAGTATTTTTTTGGCCGAAGAGGTTGTTAAAAAAATGCTTTTAAAAGCCTCTGACGATCCCAGCTGAGCCGTGCGATCATCAGAGGTTTTTTTTTTTAACTTTTAAAAACATTTTAAAAGATGCTTTTAAAAGTAAAAAAAAAAAAAAAAAGCCTCTGATGATCACACGGCTCAACTGGGCAGGGATTTTTGCTAACAGTTCTCCGAACCACCCGCCGCTATCACTAATAGATTGGGCAATCCGGTCCAAACCGGGAGCATTTCACCCCTGGGTCGTAAGTTGAGGACTACCATTAGTGCAAGATCAGAGTGACCTGGCCATAGAATCGCCATGAATCGGACACGACTGAACAGATAAACCCCATCTTCGTCATCAGATTCAAGTTGACTCTACGTTAAAATCTGGTTGCGCAAATTGTCGCACTACACCCCCAAAACAGAATATGGACACAAACCCTCCTGCCCACCCACATCCTGGTTTCCCAAGAGAAGAGACAACAGACTAGGTTTTGCAAAACCAGCATCTTGTTATTTCGACCTAACGAAACCAAATCGAAAGCGCCGTGATGGAGACTTTTCAAAGTAGGTACAGAAAAAGGCAAGGAGGAACGTGCGAAAGGCACCCCGGATCGGAAGGGATCACGACACGCGGTCATATCTTCGTCAGCCGCAAGACGTTGAGGCGCACGGGAATAAACGTGGCCCCCGAGGCGTATTGGATCTCTCGGAGAACCCCTTCCCAATTTTTCCCTTCTTCGTCGTATCTGAAAAAGATGCACACAAACCTTTATCACTGGGTGAATGAATCTCCGTTGACTCAATTGTGATACATGAAGATTTATTTATTTTTAAAAATTGAAATACAGGTAGTCCTCGACTTACGACGGTTTAGTGCAGTGATGGCTAACCTTTTTGCCATTGCATGCCAGGAGGAGGGGTGGGGGGGTCACATGCGCACGTGCCCACACCCATAATTCTATAAACCCTGCTCCCACGCATGCGTGCGCGACCCTCCCTCTCCCCGTGCTGGCACGTGATGGCCCGGTAGGCCTGTTTTTCTTTCTCACCTGGCTCCAGGACCTCTGGGGAGGGCGAAAACGGCCTTCCCCACCTCTCCAGAGGCCAAAAACGGCCCATTTAACAACTTCTGGAGGGACTGGAAGGCCCGTTTTTTGCTATCCCCAGGCTCCAGGGCCTCTCTAGGAATCTGGGGAAGGTGAAAATGGCCTTCCCCACTACTTCCAGGCTCTCCGGAGGCAGGAAACAGCCTGTTTCCCTACTTCTGGTGGGCCCAGAAGACCCAAAAATGAGCTTGTGTGCCCAGTGACATAGCTATGCGTGCCACGTGTGGCACTCGTGCCACAGGTTCGCCATCACGGATTTAGTGTCTCTTTGAAGTTACAACGGCACTGAAAAAAATGATTTATGACTATTTTTCACACAAGGATGTCAAGTCTCCCCATGGTCCCATGATCAAAATTCAGATCTTTGGCAACTGACCCGTTATTTATGGCGGTCGCAGTGTCCCGGGATCACGTGATCCCCTTTTGCGACCACCTGACAAGCAAAGTCAACGGGGAAAGTCAAAGTCACTTAACAACCGTGTTCCTAACTTGACAACTGCAGTGATTCACTTAACAACTGTGACAAGAAAGGTCATAAAATGGGTCAAAATTCACCGAAAAAAATGTTTCACTTAATAACAGAAATTTTAGGCTCAATTGTGGTCATAAATTGAGGACTACCTGTACTAGGGAAGGTTAGGGTTAGGGTTAGGATTAAATTACTGAGGTTGTAGTGATGGCAGACGATTTTTGTAGCTCAGAGTTGAACTGAGGGGGTCTTTGGTGGTCTCTGAAATTGGGGAGGGGGTTCTTGCAGACGTTTCATGGCCCAATTAGGGTACCTCATCAGTGCTAGAAGGGAAGGGGGTTGCAGGGAGGAGAAGGAGAACTGTGGGGTCCTTGGTGTTCTCTGAGCTTGGTGGCTTTTTTCTTGCAGACATTTTATGACCCAACTAGGTAACGTTATCAATACTTGAAGCTAGAACCCCACTCCCTTCTAGCACTGATGAGGTTCCCTAGTTGGATCATGAAAGGTCTACAGGAACTCCAGCTCAGAGAGCACCCAGGATCCCTGCTGAAGTTGTTTATACAAGTAATCCTCAAGTTATGACTGCAAGGGAGCCTGCTCATTTTGGTCATAAGATGTACTTTATGATGGTTTTTGGTCTGGTCATTTGAGCAAACGTCATGATCATAAAAGAAATAACCACGGTCGTTAAATGAATGCCACGGCCATTAAGGGAGCACATTGTTTGCTATGGCAAGAACTTGGAAACAAGTCCTGGTTTCCAGAAAATGCAGTCACACGACCACAAGGCGCTGGCCGCAGCCACCATCGGAACTTCAGGTCTAGGTTTAACATTTTTTTTCAGTTATTTCTAATTTTCGTCACTAAGTGAGCAGATGTAAGTCGAGGACTACTTATAGTTGTCAGGAGGTTATTTACACACATACACATATTCCATTTTTGCATTGCTCTTTCTCTGTCAACTATTATTTTTCATATTTTCTTTCTTTTTTTCCCTTCCCTTCCCTTCCTCCCTTTTCCTTTCCTTTCCTTCCTTCTTCCTTCTTTTCTTTCCTTCTTCCCTCCCTCCCTCCCTCCCTCTTTCTTTCATTCTTTCCCTTCCCTTCTTCCCTCTTTCTTTCCTTCCTTTTTTCTTTTTTTCCTTCTTCCTTTTCTTTCCTTCTTCCCTCCCTCCCTCTTTCTTTCTTTCTTTCCCTTCCATCCCTCCCTCCCCCTTCCCTTTCCTTTCCTTCCTTCTTTCTTAATTCCTTTTTCTTTTTTTCCTTCCTTTTCTTTCTTTCTTCCCTCGCTCCCTCTGTTTCCTTCCTTCCTTTTTTCTTTCTTCCTTCCTTCCTTCCTTCCTTCCTTTCTTAGAATTTATATAGCTGCCCATTCCCTTTCAGTGACTCTAGGCGTCTTACAATTTTTCTTTGCTTGCCTTCTACATTTATCTTTGCACTTGTAAACTGTAATAAAATTATTACCAAAAAAAAAAAAAAAGGAAGGAAGGAAAGGGAGACTAATATTCAAGGCTTCTCACCTCCAGACATCATTCATCTCGGTGGGAACCAGTTCTCCAGATTCGGTCTCGATGGTGGCAAAACCGCCAATTAAATAGAGGGTGCCCCCGAGGCTGACCAGGCTGACGGAACTGCGTTCTTGGGGGAAGTCAAGAAAAGATTCCCACCTATTGAAATGCAAAAAAGGAAACTTTTTTTTAAAAAAAGGAACTTCCAACTTGAAAGCTTGATGAGGACTAGTCCCTTAGCCTGTGTGCAATAACGTTCACACCATTTCATCCTATTGACATGAGTTAAAAAATGTTACTGCTATAGGGAAGGCAATTCTCCGGAAGAACCTGTCTTGTAAAAATTAACTAGGAATCGTGTGTCAGCCCACCTTAGGTGAATACAACAAAAAGGAACTAATTCTATTCCTTATTCTAAGGCAACATTAGCAGAATCTTGCAAGTCTGTAGGCACCAACTTCCCACTGGTCCTTGTAAGTGCTTGATGTGTTTGGGCACCTCCATCTTCAATTTCTTTCTCCAACTGACCATTAAGTGACTAAGGGCTCCTGACTCTCTTATCTAACATTTATTTTCTACAAGGGGGAAGTGGTTACTTTCTTGGCAGCTAGAAAGTGGGGAACTGTGAGTTCTAGTTCTCTCTTACACTTGAAAGCTGGCTGATTGAACTTGTGCCAATGTCCAGAGACTCTGAGTTCTAATTCCGCCTTAGCCACAAAAGCCAGCTGGGTGACTTTGGGCCAGTCACCAGGAGACGGTGAGTTCTAGTCCTACCTTAGGCACAAAGACCAACTAGGTGATTTTGGGCCAATTTCTTTCTCTCAGCCCAACTCAGCCCACACAGTTGTTGCGGGGAAAATAAGAGGAGGTTAGGTGTGTTGAATCTGTCCACTGCCTTCAGTTATTTGTAAAAATAATAAAAGGTGGGTTTTAAAGAAATAAAATTAACGAACAATAAACAATGCAATTCCACGAAGAAACGAATAGCAAATTGATTCAAAGGAACTCCAAATTGCCTTTGGGACACTGTGCAGTATGAGGTTTTACTTACTTATTCGTCACAATATCGTAAACTTCCACTGAGTTTGTCAAACCAGAATCGGTCACTCCTGCCGCCACGTAAATTTTACCATTGTGGACTGTGGCCCCGAAGAGAGAACGGGCGATTTTCATGGGTGACAGTTCCTTCCATTCAAACTTCTTGGGGTCGTACACAGTCAAAGAGTTCAGACATTTTCTGCAGCAGAAAAGGAGGATAAAATAGGTTTGAAAACTATGAACTAAATTTTTATTTTTATTATTATCTCTTTTATTCGTTAAACATGAAACTCGGTCAACTGAACATTTAAAAATGCGTCACAAATACCATTGACTGGTGCTAATGGTTGATACTGGTTGCTGCCAGCGTCCTAGGTATCAACTAAGTATCTCCTTAAAATATATGATGTTCCGAGTAGCACAGTTTTTTTGTAGTTCCACTAGTGTTATTGCAGGAAGCTGCAATTTCTTGATATGTTTTGTAAAATAATAATAAATAATAAAAAATAATAATAAATAAATTTATTATAAATAAATTTATTATAAATAAATAATAATAAATAATAAATAATAATAAATAATAATAATAGTCACAAAGTACCGGGACTTGCAAATTGAAGTTGAGCGACTGGAAAAAGAAATCGTGTGTTGTCCCGATTGTAATTGGAGCCCTTGGAGCAATACCCAAAGGGCTACCCCGCTATTTAGAAATTCTAAAATTGCCGGACTTGAACATTTTGACTCTACAAAAAACCACCTTACTCGGAACAGCTTACATCCTCCGACGATACCTTAACCGTTCCTAGGTCCTTGGTTAGGACTCGAGTTGCTGAGCTATTAACCAGCCTCAAAGGCTGTGAATCTCACTAAAGATTAACCAATAATAATAATAATAATAATAATAATACACCTAGTTCTCGACTTACGACCGCAATTGATCCCAGGTTGCAAAAGGGGATCATATGACACACACACACACACACGGGGCACTTGCAACCGTCATAAATAGGAGTTGGTTGCCAAACTTCCATTCTTCCTTCCTTCCTCCCTCCCTCCCTTCCTTCCTTCCTTCCCTCCCTCCCTCCTTCCCTTCTTTCTTTCTTTTTTCTTTCTTTCGTTCTCTTTTCCTCCTTCCCTCCATTTCCTTCCTCTCTCTCTCTCTCTTTCCCTTCCCTCCCTCCCTCCCTCCCTCTCCCCCTTCTTTAGAAACTCATTGAATCATAGGGCTGGAAGGGAGCTTGTAGACCTTCCCAACCAACCCTCTTCCCTCAGTGGTGGTTTTTAAATTTTTTTACTACCAGTTCTGTGGGTGTGGCTTGGTGGGCGTGGCAAGGGAAGGATAATGTAAAATCTCCATTCCCACCCCACTCCAGGGGAAGGATACTGTAAAGTCTCCATTTCCTCCTCATCAGCTGGGACTCGGGAGGCAGATAATAGATGGGAGCAGGGCCAGTCAAAATTTTTACTACCAGATCTCCGAACTACTCAAAATTTCCGCTACCGTTTCTCCAGAACTGGTCAGAACCTGCTGAAACCCACCTCTGCCTCCCTTGTTCATAGCAGGAGTCCTTATACCATCCTGGACAAATCGTTATCCAATCTTTTCTCAAAACCCTCCAGCATTGGAGCAGCACCCATAACTCCGGGAGGGAAGATGTTCCGTTGATTAATTTAATGTCGCTAATCAACAAGTCCAAACTTACCTGTTTGTTCCTTTGCCTCCGATGGAGTAGACCAGGTCTTTATGAGACACCACCCCATGACCGTAGACAGCATAGGGGAGGGAGTCTGCTTCCCCCCATTTAAAGGACCTGAAAAGAGAAAAAGGAGTTTGGATTTCCGTTTGACAAAGCAAACATACAGTTTTTGCAGCTTGTCTGTGCATCACATCCCCACCAATGTATTTTATAAATAAATTATGATTTAGAAATAAATAAATGTATTTTCCCGTCCTACTGTGTCCTAAGGCGCAACCATCATCATCAGCCAAATGTTTTTCTTGCAGACATTTCACGACCAAACTAGGTAACATCATCAGTGCACTGGCTGGTAATGTTTGGTAATGAAACATCTGCAAAAAAAAACAACCACCAAAAAACAGCCAAGCTCAAAGACCCACCAAGGAGCCCAACTTATAAAGTGGCTTGTTTGATTATTGTCATCAGGAGTCTGGAGATATAGTGGGATTTGCATTTTAATTCTGTAAATCACCTGGACTCACCCTGGGTGCATATAATTATATTTTTACTAAATAAATCAAACTGTCATAAATATAAATTATTAAAGTGTATATTCAATAAAAATAAATATTAGGAGGAAACAAACAGGCCAAAAGATGGTACGTGGCATTTTTTTTTAAACGCAGTGAGAAGGATGGTCCAGGAAACTGAAATTTGACTGGTAAGAAAGTGTAGGCCTTCTCCAAGCAGGAGGTACAAATCAGCCTCAGTTTCCCCCGGTTACTTCTGCATTCATTCTCCCTGGGATAACCCATTGTTTATGCCTGCTCCTATAAAGAGACCCACCCACCCACTCAGAGGTGGGCTTCAAAAATTTTAGCAAGCGGTTCTCTGCCTGGTTGCTGGGTGGGCGTGGCCTAGCCAGCCTTCTGCACCACAACAGGAGGGGCGTTTTTGCCCTCCCCAGGCTCCAGAGGCTTTCCTCAAGCCTTTGGGAGGGCGAAAATGGCCTCCCCAGGCTCCGGAGGCCTTCTGTAGGCCGGAAACGGGCCTGAACCTTTAGTAGGCCCGTTTTTCGCCCTCCCCGACTGTCCGCGCGCGCACTGCACTTAAATGCATTGAAAACGGGCCGCATGGGGACTCTTGGGAGGGGAGGGGAGGGATAGGTGGGGCCAGCGAGGAGTGGGATTTGTGGGTTTCCGAACTGCACAGAATCTTAGCTAGAAATTCTCCCGAACCCCTGCAAACTCCCAGCAGCCTACCCCTGCACCCACCCCAAAGAAGTAGTACTCACAGCCGGTCATAACACAGAACAGAGTCCAGGGTCTGTTCGCCTTCCTTTAATTCTTTCCCTCCGACCACAAAGATGGAGTTCTCGGCTTCTCCAAGTCCGAACAGGCAACGGGGGGACGGTAACGGGGGCATCCCCAGCCAGTCCGAATCAAGGTGGTCGTACTGCCGAGCAAAGAGAAGACAGCCATGGGAATGTCTCCATCCTATGAGGGCAGCCTCATCCTCCTTTAAAAGTCACCCAATTATTAGACCGTATTTCTGACTAGGTGGTCCTCAACTTACAACCCCAACAGAGCCCAAAATTTCCATTGTGCTAAAAAAAGACAGTTGTTAAGTGAGTATTGCCCCACTTTACGATCATTCTTGTCACCGTTGTTAAGCGAATCACTGCAGTCATTAAATGATGAACACCATTGTTAAGCGAATCTGGCTTCCCCATTGACTTTGCTTGTCAGAAGGTCGCCAAAAGGAATCATGGGACACTGAGACCATCATAAATGTGAGTCAGTTGCTAAGTGTCTGAATTTTGATCATGTGACCATTGTGACAGTTGTAAGTGTGAAAAACGGTCATAAGTCTGGTTTTTCAGCACTGTGGTAAATGAACAGTCACTAAAGGAATGATTGTAAGTCGAAGACTGATAAACCATGGTTTGATTCTAGTTTGTTGGGGAAGCCTTGATTGGAGACCAAGGAGTAGATTAAGAAGAGGAGAGTAAACCGTGGGTTTCTTCACAAAATGGCAGTCATGGGGGAAGGGTCCTGTTTCCTGCCCCATTGGCTGTCTTGAGGGCAGCCACAGGGAGACAGTCAAAAAATTCAAGATGGCGGCCTGAACCTCTCCTGTTGTGCATTGCGTACAGCAAAACAATGGGACTTTGATCATACATTCATGGAAGCCATTTTGACTTTTTTGCCTCCTTCCTGCAGCCCTGGTGGGCATGGTCATCTCAGGATGTCTATTTGGGAAGGCACATCGATAATGTCGCTTCACACCTTTCTTGATTGCTAAATAAATCTCCCTGAAGGATCTGGTCAAAACAGATGATGGTTGCAACGATACGATCAAAGCTTTGATGGACCCCATTTGTGGCTGCCATCTTGACTTTTTTTGACAATGGTGCTGATATAACCCTGATGCTTGCTTTCCGAAGGTGGATGTGCTTCTTAATAAAAGGTTGAACCGCTCCTGCAATTTTTGAATAAAGCTGTAAAAGTGTGGTTTTCAAACTTTGCAACTTTAAGACCTATGTAAATTTTGGCTGAGGATTGCTGGGAATTGAAGTTCACGCATCTTAAAGTTCCCAAAGTTGAAATATGCTGCTTTAGCCTATCCTTAGACTTGGACCTGGTGCCTGGTTTAAAATGCAGGCATTATCCATCGTATCCCAACTACCTATTTATATAAACTTTGCTTTTCAATCCCACCATCTTGTCATGAAAAACTCAAAATATTAGGGTAGCTGAGCCTTCCACTCAGATCTAGTAAGATTCCTATTCTTATAAATTAAAAATTGAAAGGTAAATAGAATGATAGATAGATAGATAGATAGATAGATGTTAAATGACTAATAGATAATATATAGGAGAGAGAGAGAGATGATATAGATATATAGATAAATGTTAAATGACTAATAGATGGTAGATATAGGTCAGAGATGACAGATAGATAGATAGATAGATAATGATGGGTAGAGATAGATAGATGATAGATAGATAGATAGATAGATAGATAGATAGATAGATAGATAGAGATGGGTAGAGATAGATGATAGATAGATAGATAGATAGATAGATAGATAGATAGATAGATAGATAATGATGGGTAAAGATAGATAGATAGATAGATGATAGATAGATAGATGATAGATAGATAGATAATGATGGGTAGAGATAGATAGATAGATAGAGATAGATAGATGATAGATAGATAGATAGATAGATAGATAGATAGATAGATAGATAGATGGGTTAAACATTTTTAATTGGGGAATTTTATGGGTAAGGGGTTTTTAAATTGGGGAAGCCAAATGATAAATTTAATTTTGTTTTATAGTATTTTAATGTTTGTATTGTGTGTTTTTAATTTTGGCTTTTCACCGCCCCGAGTCCTTCGGGAGAGGGGGCGGTATAAAAATTTTAAAAATAAATAAATAATAGATAGATAGATAGATAGATAGATAGATAGATAGATAGATAGATAGATATGGATAGATAGATAGACAGACAGACAATAGATAACAGGTAACCTATCGTAACAGATCATAACAGGTGATCTGTAATAGGTAACAGATCATTCTTGGCTAGAGCAATATCATTTGATTTATCTTTCTATTTTCAAGACCACCAGGGTTACTTCTGTGGGTTACTTCTATGAAATGCTGATGAGACGCAGCTAGAGAAGATTGTGACCATCAGTTTCCAAAGGGAGGCATTTGGCCATCACTGTTGGAAACAGCACCCTGGGACAGACAGACCTTTTCTCTGATCTGGAAAGGCAGTTGTTGCATTCTTGACAAATTAATAATATTCCATGCAATGGAAAGTTGGCGTGTGTTACAATTATGCAACGGTAATCCTCTCCCAACCCCAATAGGACACACCGGTTGGAACTAAGGATGAAACCGGTTTGAACCCAGACTGGGCTGAAGGTGGGCCTGAGTGAAACTGAGAAACGCCCTAAGCAAGCTAGGAGACCCCCAAACCATGAGTGAGACTCCAGATCCATCCCAAAGTGAAGAGAAACGTAATAATACCTGCAAGAAATAAGAATTCATCGGATCTTCTTTGTCGTCTTCGTTGTAGTAAATTCCACCGGCTATAAAAATCTGATTTTCTCGTGTGACCAGGCTAACATGGTTCTTTGGAATCTGAGCAGAAAGGGAAGCAAAATAACACTCGTTGGCTGCTGGGTCATAAGCCACAGCTCCTGAGTCACTAATCATGAAGATTAGATCTTGAAGGAACATCCCAAAACGCATCGTATCATTCAATATCCCTGGTAATGTCTCCTCTTCTTTCTCAGTCTCTTCTTCATCCAACTGTCCATTGACCACCTGGTCCTCAGGTTTCTTCTCTTTCTTCTGCTTCACCATTGTAAGTTTCCCCTCGTGAGCATCCTTCACCATCTGAATCTTCTTGAGAAGGTCCGGGTTGGATTTGATCACAGCATTCTTCTCCACCTTGTCCTTAAAATAACCCTTGTCCAACAAACGGAAGCGGATGCTTTCAAAGACCACCGGAAGTGCCTTGACACGGCTGTCCTGGTCCTTGGCTGTGGCCCATTTCATGACTACCTCAAAGACCAACTCTTCCTTCTCAATGTTGAGGGAATCGCTGGAAATGATTGCAATCAATTCGTCAGGAGAGAGCTGGAAAAACTCCGCATCACGGGAGACAAGCGAGAACCGGTCACAGATGAAATCCCGGGCAGCTACCGCCAAGCGGGCGCAATCCAGCATCAATCCCAGTTTAAAGATGGCTAGACAGTTGCTCAGACAGAGCCTCTTCTGAAGGAATGAGACGCAGACGGTGAAAATAGAAGGGATCTGGAACATGTTGGCTACTGAGAAGATATCCTGAACGTTTTGCTCGGTAAGCTCCAGCTCCGAGGTGTAGATGTAATGGAGGATCTTACTCATGACCTCTGGATCCACATCTTCTAAGTTGACTTCCTTCTTCTGGCTTTCTTCAATGTCGGAGAGAAACATGGCCCTGAAGTAGGGGCTGCAGGCCGCCAAGACCAATCGGTGGCATGGAAATTCCTTCCCTTTCACTTTCAAGACACAGTCAAGGAACTTCTGATGGTCCAGCATGTCCTTCAACCCATCTTGGAGAAGAGTTTGCTGATAAAGACGCATCTCTTCAGCTTGTTCCATCGGTGAAGACGTAGCCATGGTGGAAACCTCTCAAGAATTCCTTGAACCTGAGCAGACCACGTTGGCTTCCTGGAAGAATGCTGAAGGATCTCTCGCTCTGCTGCTGATGCTATCTCCTTAGCTCCAGATAGCCAGAGGGGTTTATATAGAGAAGCATAAGTATATGCATATATATATATATATATATATATATATACATGGACCATGTGTAAGATGATCACCTTTTAACAGAGGAAAGTGGAGGGCTGGGCTTCGGGGAGAGAGGATGACACAGAAGTCTGACTAACAGCTGGGTGTGTAACTTTAGCTTGTGAGCAGAATGTGTCTCACACCAGTGGACATGTTTCCGAAGAATCCCCAGTGAGAAAAATAAGTGTAATGGGGTGAAAACGACATTAAGGCTGCAAAATCGAGAATTCAGCTGATAACAAAAACCTAGCTCCAGACTCGAGAATTAAGAGAGACAGTTTGATCCCTTCTTCACAAAATCCTTGTGCAAATATGGACACACAAGCACACACACACACACACACACACACACACACACACACACACACAGAGGCCACAGTTCTCTTCTTCTAAATCCCCTGAGCTTAGCTTCATGGGCTAAAAATATCCAGAGCAGAATAAACTAGGAAGGAAGACATTTGATCTCAGGGGTGGGGGGCTGGGGGAGTGGGGGCTGGGGGAGTTTGAAAGAAAACCGCTCGGAGGATCTTGCTTTTTCCCAAAGGTTTGTGGGGAAGGGCCATCATTTTTCTTTTTTTTTTCAATTTTGTTTAAGAGGGAAAAACAGGTGAAGTGAATAAATTAGGTTTGTATTTTATGTATTCAATGTAATATAATATTTAATATAATAATAGTATAATATAATATAACATTACATTATACTATACTAGGACACTATGTTATATTATTAGAACAGAACAGAACAGAAGGGAAGGGAAGGGGAACAGAACAGAACAACAGAACAGAACAACAGAACAGAACAGAGAATGGAATGGAATTAATGGAATGGAAGGGAAGGGAAGGGAAGAGAAGAGAAGGGAATATACTGAATATAAAACAACAACAGAATAGAATAGAATAAAACAAAACAACAAAATTTCAAGAATAGAACAACAAAATTAATAGAATAGAATAGAATAGAATAGAATATTATTTGTTTGTTTGTTTGTATCCCACATTTATTATTTATATAAATAACTCAAGTCAGAGAACGTATTCAACATACAGTAGCTTCCTCCTCCTTTCCCCCCAACAACGACCCTGTGAGGTGGTATGGTCTGAGAGAGAGGGATTGGCGGAAGGTGACACCGAGCTGGCTATCATAGCTAAAGGTGGACTAGAATTCACCATCTCCTGGTGATTGGTCCAAAGTCACCCGGCTGGCTTTCATAGGTAAGACAGCAGTAGAATTCATTGTCTTCTGGTAATTGGCCCAAGATCACCTAGCTAGCTTTTATGCCTAACGTGGCACTAGAACTCACCGTCTCCCTGTTTCTAGAACGGTGCTTTAGCCACTAGACCAACGCAAGGTCAATTCGTGCATTTCTAACAGATGACCAGCTATGCGTCAGGGTTCCAACAGATGCCCTAATTAAATCATGAGCCTCAAACCAAGCTTCAAAAGAAATCCAGTTATTTATTGGGAGCTTCATGTCAGCAGGGACCAAGTGAAGCCAACTCTGACCTCACTTAATTCACACCCGGACTCTGACTCTGTTTCTCCCTCCCCCCCCAAGGTGTGTCATCAGTCACATTCCCCAAAGAAGCAATTTCAAGGATTGTAGACATTCCCTCCCTCCAGCCTCTATGGGTCTGCATGGAGATGACCTTGACGTGGCCGGCTGGAATGTGCTTTGTTTTGACTGAAGTGCAAGTTCCTCAATGTAGCTGCGATGTTTGATTCCCCATCCCCCTTCCTATGGCAACTGAAGAGCAGGTCAGGAAGGCTTCGCAAATTGACGCTATGTTTTGAAGAGTTCTAGAGTATGGTATGGTATAGGACAGTGATGGCAAACCTTTTCGGCTCCAAATGCCCAAAAGAGAGCACTTCATGCTCACCAGGAAGAGGAGCTGCTGAGGGGGTATGTGCGTGTTGGATAAGGTACTTCCGGCTTCCAGAACTGCTACAGGCCAGCTGATCATCATGTTCGCAAGCACGCCAGAAACCTGGAAGAGGAACGGGCAACCCATGTGCCAGGCAACATGGCTCCGTGTGCCATAGATTCGCCATCATGGATATAGGGTCTCTTTCTTGAGCAGGGGGTTGGACTAGAAGACCTCCAAGGTCCCTTCCAGCTGATTGTATCATGTATAATACTAGTATCATGTATTGATACTAGACAACACCGTATCCACAGTAGAGACCTTCAAATTTCTAGGTTCTACCATATCTCACGACCTAAAATGGACACCCAACATCAAAAACTTCATCCAAAAGCACAACAAAGAATGTTCTTTCTGCGCCAACTCAGGAAGCTCAAACTGCCCAAGGATCTGCTGAACCAGTTCTATAGAGGAATGATTGAGTCTGTCTTCTGTACCTCCATAACTGTCTGGTTTGGCTCTGCAACCCAACAAGACAGACACAGACTTCAGAGGAGCATTAGAACTGCAGAAAAAACAATGGCTACCAACCTGCCTTCCATGGAGGACCTGTATACTGCACAAGTCAAAAAGAGGGCTGGGAAAATATCTACATACCCCTCACATCCTGGACATAAATTGTTTCAACTCCTACCCTTAAAATGACGCAATAGAGCACTGCACACCAGAACAACTAGACACAAGGACAGTTCTTCCCAAATGCCATCACTCTGCTAAACAAATGATTCCCTCAACACTGTCAAACTATTCACTAAGTCTGCACTACTATTTAATCTTCTCATCGTTCCCATCACCCATCTCCTTCCACTTATGACTGCATGACTGTAACCTTGTTGCTGGTATCCTTAAGATTTATATTGACTGTTTCCCTATGACTATCATTAAGTGTTGTACCTTATGATTCTTGACGAATGTATCTTTTCTTTTATGTACACTGAGAGCATATGCACCAAGACAAATTCCTTGTGTGTCCAATTACACTTGGCCAATATTCTATTCTATTCTATTCTATTCTATTCTATTCTATTCTATTCTATTCCATTCCATTCCATTCCATTCCATTCCATTCCATTCATTATTCTATTCTATTACACAAGCCAACTTTTGACTCAACAGTGTGAGTAATGTCAGTCAGTATCATATAGTCAAGAAGAGGACTCATTCTTCATGTGAAGTGGGATCTGTCTCTTCTTTGTACCATCCCTACTAGATGACTCATTTTCTAGGTGGCATCTAACTATAGATCCTTCTGCAAAATTCCAGAAGGTCCAGAGGCTCATTTAGATTCTGACTCGGCTGTTAGGAACAGAGTCTTGAATATGGTCAGCCCCTCCTTGACTGACCATCTATGCTATCTGACCCTGTTCCTTCAAAACCAAGAGCCAGGTGACTCAGTTTCCCTGGCCAGGATTCCTGGCTACCTGCGTTAACAACTGCAGTTAATCACTTAACACCTGTGGAAAAAGAATAGTAAAATGGAACCCAGCTGTCTTGCTTAGCAATGGAAATTTCAGGCTTAGTTGTGATTGTAAGTTGAGGACTAACTCTCCTCGACTTACAACCACAATTGAGCTTAAAATTTCCATCACTAAGCAAGGAAGTTTTTAAGTGAATTGGGCCCCGTTTTACGAACTTTCTTGCCACAGTTGTTAAGTGAATCACTGAAGTTGTTAAATCAGTCTCCCAGTTGTAAAGTGAATCTGGCTTCCCCATTGACTTTGCTTGTCAGAAGGTCGCAAAAGGGGAACACATGACCCTTGGATGCTGCAGCCATCATAAATAGGCGTCAGTTGCCAAGCATCTAAATTTTGATTGCATGGTCATGGGTCTGCTACAATGGTCATATGTGTGAAAACTGGTCGTAAATCACTTTTTTCAGTGCCGTTGTAACTTGGAAGGGTCACTAAACAAACGGTTGTAAGTTGAGGACAACCTGTACGGCAATATGGACCTGTCAACTTGTCACAATGGGTGCATATAAATGCGTAAATGTAAATTAGTTAACGGTGCAATCTTGAGTTTTGCAATAGTGGTGAATATCTGTAGCTCAGGTGTAGAGGGAGGGCGAAGGTTGGTTCTCCAAAGTTGTGGGTCAGTTTCCAAACGTTTCATTACCAGGTGGGTAACATCTTCAGCGGAGTTTAAGGGATGTCAGTGTCAGTATTGTTCTGTTTATAAGGGCTTCAGGTGTAGGTGTGTCAGGTGAGAATCTTGTGATGGGTCTTGTAACTTGATGACATCCCTTAAACTTCGCTGAAGATGTTATGTAGCCTGGTAACAAAATGTTCGGAAACTAACGCACAAGCTCGGAGAACCAACCTTCACCCATTCCATTGTTGGTTGACTTCACTTCACTTCAGGACTTTGCAGGAGATATCATTGGACAAATTCTGCTTCCGGGAGTGCCTGCAAGAGATGGTCAAAGAAGTTAAGATGGCGGCCAGGCGGTTTTTCCTGTGCAAGGGTGGTAAAGACGTTGATTACAGGCATGGCCGCCATTTTGACTTTTTTTGACCCCATGGTGCATACATCCCCAGCTCTTTAGAGTAATCTTCATTTCCACAGGGTTGGGAGGAAGGAAGGAAGGAAGGACGGAAGGAAGGAAGGAGACAGAGAGAAGGGGAAGAATGAAATAAGAAAGAGGAATATGGAAGGAAGGAGAAAGTGAAAGAAGGAAGAAGGGAGGAAGGAGAAAGAAAGAATGGATATAAAGGAAAGAGAGGGAGAGAAAGAGGAAAGAAAAAGGGAGGGAGGGAAGGAGGAAGGAAAAAGAAAGAATGCATGAAAGAAAGAAAGGGAGAGGGAGAAGGAAGGAAGGTAGGAAAAAGGAAGAATGGATGAAAGAAAGAAAGAGGGAGAGGGAGAAGGAAGGAAGGAAGGAAAAAGAAAGAATGGATGAAAGAAAGAAAGAAAGGAGAGGGAGAAGGAAGGAAGGAAGGAAAAAGAAAGTGGATGAAAGAAAGAAAGAGGGAGAATGAAGGAAGGAAGGAAGGAAGGAAAACAAAGTATTTTTTTCCAATGTTTGCATAAATAAATTCTTTATTTTGGAAAACTGAGCAATGCAGGAGAGCTTCGTAGCTCTTCTGTAGCTTTGAGGCACCCGGGTTAAACAAAGCTCAGATGCTCAGGAGTTGCATCTGTGGTTTTGCCTTTCTCCATTATTCTGCCTTTTCCTTGTCCTTCTCCTCATCTCTGATAGCCAGGATCCGTTCCCTTTCTTTGATCAGTTGCACACCGCAGTACGTGATGAACCAGATGGAGAAGGTGCTGAGAGGAAAACCTGAAATGGGAGACAACGAGGGTGAAAGAAGTTGAGGGAGGGAAGGGAAAGAGAGAGAGAGAGAGAGAAAGAGGGAGATGGAGGGAGAGAAAGATTGAGGGAGAGAAGGAGAGGGGGGAGAGGGAAACAAGGAAAGGGAGAGAAGCAGGGAGAGAAAAAGGGGGAAGGGGAGGGAAGGAGACAGAGGTTAAGGAAGGGAAGGAGAAAAGAGGGAATTGGAAAGAGGAGGATGAAGGGAGAAAGGGAGAGAAAGGAAGGAGGGAGAGGGAAAGGGAAAGAAGGGGAGGAACGAGGGAGGGGACAAGAGAGAGAAGAGGAAGAGGAGGGAGGGAGACAAAGGCAAAAAGGAAAAGAGGGAGGAGGGAGAACGGAAGGAGGGGGAGAAGGGAAGGGAGAAAGGAAAAGACGGAGGGAAGGGGAGAGGGAGAAAGGGAGGGGAGAGAGGGGGAGCGAGGGAGGGAGGCAGAGGGTAGAAGGGAATAAGAGGGAGAGGAAGGGAGAGAGATGGAGAGGGGGACAGAGGACGAGAAAGAGAGGAGACCGTCAACATGGAGTTACTTGGGCTGAATTGTCATATCTCTTGAACAACACAAAGCTGGACGGAAAATGAATGTTATTCATATCACACTGGAGAAGATCAAACCCACTTTGCAAGAATTTCCCCCGGGAGATTTGAAAGGTAGCTCCGGTTCAATGAGAGAAGCCAACAAGGGATGTTTTGAGTAGAAACTGCATCCCTGAACTTCTGAAGAAACTTCAGGAGATGCGTGGCATATAGTTGAGCAGTATAACAGACCCTCTTCTCCTGGATCAGGAGATGAGTCCTTTCCTGCCCTGAACATAGAGGTGTCCTCAAAAAGTTGGCCTAGCCTTAAGATGCAGGCCCCTAGTAATCCCTAGATGTCACCTGTCAATTTCATCAGAGTCAAATTGACAGGTTGAGAGTGAAATTGACGAGAGTGAAATTGACAAGTTGAGAGTGAAATTGACAGGTGAAGAGTGAAATTGACATGTGGGGAGTGAAATTGACATGTGGGGAGTGAAACTGACAGGTGAAGAATGAAATTGACAGAAAGTGAAACTAACAGCTGAAGAGTGAAATTGACAGCTGAAAAGTGAAATTGACTAAAGAGATAGCGAAATCGACACAAGAGATAGTGAAACGGATTACATTAGAGTTTCTGAGCCAAAAGAAGACTACTGTACCAGTTAGGAAGATCCTCTTGGCAACCAGAAGGGCAAACTCCAGACTATTGAGGGCAAGGATGTTGTAGAAGACAATTGCCCAGAAATTGGCTGCCCCAAAGATGCTCCTGATTCGCCGAGAAGTTGCCTCAGACATGTTGGCCTGCCAAGTAGAAGAGACATCAGTGAGACAAGGAGGATGGGAATATTTCTTACTTCATTTTCCTGCCCAAATTTAGTGCTGGTGTGCAGTATGTGGAAATAAGACCCTCTCAAAATATAGGTACTCCTCAACTTACAACCAAAATTGATCCCAACATTTCTGTTGGTAAATGAGACAGAAGTGAGTTTGGTCCGATTTTATAACTTTTCTTGCCATGGATGTTAAGTGAATCACTGCAGTTGTTAGGTTAGTCACATGGTTATTAAGTGAATCTGGCTATGCTTGTCAAAAAGTCACTAAAAGTGATCACATGATCTCAGGATAATGCAACTGTCATAAATACCGGCCAGTTGCCAAGCCCCCAAATTTTGATCACAAGCTCATGGGAATGCTGCAACGGTTCAAACTGTGAAAAGCAGTTATAAGTCACTTTTTTTAGTGCTGTGCAACTTTGAATGGTCATTAAATGAATCTACAATTTTAGTGAGTTGTAGATGCAACTCACTAAAATATCTACGAAACAGGAACATGGATATCTAGAAGCTAGGAATCGCCTATTTGTTCATGAGTAGCCATCTACACCACGGTCTAAAATGATTCTTTTCTTGAAAATATTGGGAAAGAAGAGGTCACAATTCTGGCAGATAATTTGGACATTTCTTCTAATATTTGACTTCTGGTATGGAAGATCCTACAGAGTGGACACCGTGTGCATGAAGGATGAGTTTAGCACCTCTTTCTCTGCAAACAGCTTCAGCTGGAAGAACTGTTGCACCCACAACTCAAAATTGAGGCCGAAGCAGTTGCAAATGGACCAAATGTAGACAATTTCACAAGGTCCCAGCCAGAGGGTGGTGATGGCAAAAGTGGAAATGGTGGCCATGAGCTCCTTGAAGATGTTGTTGTGATCCTTCCCAATGTAATCGTAGACGTATCTGGAAATCAATACAACAGGTGACACTCAAGAGATTGGCTGGTGGGGTCTGTTCTCTTGTGGGTGAAGGATCCATCCCACGTTTGTTGCGAGACCACAACATCTCCCATGTTTGTGAAGCACCAAATACGAATTGCGACCCAAAAACCACTTACTTGCACAGCCAGTCGTTAATCCCTCTGTCAAAGTGCCTGGAAACAGATACAAATGACAAAAGAAACTTAGTTCATTCCTTGTCCTTATCATGTGACATAAATTCTTTGCGGCCAGTTTAGCATCTGTTCCCTTCCTCATCTGAGATCAGACCACGATGACCTAAATCCAACCTTGAATATGCAATCAATGAATGAACATAGAACATAGAATAACTGAGTTGGAAGCTCTGATACAGCTTGGGCTATATCAGGGGTGTCAAACTGGCGGCCCACGGGCTGGATATGTCACACACAGGCCATGCCCATCCCAGCTCCGTGAAGGGGGAAAAACACTGTGAAACATCATGTTATGGCAACGTGATGGGATGAGTTTGACACCTGTGCCCTATACTATTTCAGACAAATGGTTGGCCAATCTCTTTTTGAAAGCCTCCAGTGATGGAGCCCCCATAACTTCTGAAGACAATCTATTTCATTGGTTGATTGCTCCCACCATTCAGAAATTTCTCCTTAGTCTCTCTCCTGGATTAGTTTCCATCTATTTTTTTTAAAAAATTTGATTTATATGCCGCCCTTCTCCGGAGACTCAGGGCGGCTTACAATGCGTTAAGCAATAGCCTTCATCCTTTTGTATATTTATACAAAGTCAGCTTATTGCCCCCACAAACTGGGTCCTCAATTTACCTACCTTAGAAAGGATGGAAGCTGAGTCAACCTGGAGCCTTGGAGAGATTCGAACCAGCAGAAATTGCAGGCAGCTGTGTTAATAACAGGGTATATTAAACCACTGTACTATCAAGGCTCTTTTGCTTTTTGTCTTGCCTTCAGGTGCTTTGGAGAATAGGTTGACCCCCTCCTCTTTGTGGAAACCCCTCAAATATTGGGAGACTGCTACCATGTCATTCCCTGGGCCTTATTTTCACTAGACTAAGGTAAAGGTAAAGGTTCCCCTCGCACATATATGCTAGTCGTTCCCAACTCTAGGGGGCGGTGCTCATCTCCGTTTCAAAGCCGAAGAGCCAGCGCTGTCCGAAGACGTCTCCGTGGTCATGTGCTCCATGGGCATGACTCAATGCCAAAGGCGCACAAAATGCTGTTCCCACCAAAGGGGGTCCCTATTTTTCTACTTGCATTTTTTATGTGCTTTCAAACTGCTAGGTTGGCAGAAGCTGGGACAAGGAACGGGAGCTCACCCTGTTACGTGGCACTAGGGATTCGAACGGCTGAACTGCCGATCTTTCGATTGACAAGCTCGGCGTCTTAGCCACTGAGCCACCGCGTCCCTTTCACTAGACTAGACATACCCAATTCCTCCTTCACAGTGCTTCACAGCCGTCTCTCTAAGCGGTTTACAGAGTCAGCCTCTTGCCCCCTAACAATTTGGGTCCTCATTTTACTGACCTCGGAAGGATGGAAGGCTGAGTCAACCCTGAGCCTGGTGAGATTCGAACTGCCAAATTGCAGGCAGTGGGCAGAAACAGAATTTTATTTTTTTGAGGGCTAGATAACTCAATAGAGGCGGTCAAAATGTTGTACTAACCTGTCTCGTACTTGGTCCCAAAAGTTGTATGCTACCCCCTGTTGCTACCCCAACATTTCTTCCTGGTGGGACCCTCCCTTCCTGCAGGTCAGCCAGGAAGGGAAGCTCTGCTCACACAGTGTTCTGCAGCAACTCACGTTTCCGCAAAGACGTAGAGCATTGTGATGCACTTGGGGGGTTGCGGTGGATCCAGATGATCCAACCTGGCGATGGTGTTGATGACCCCAAACATCACAGCAGCTTTCACCCAATCGTACACCAAGTTGGAGTAGGCCAGGCCAGCTGTAGAGCAGAATGCAAGGAAGAGAAAGAGAAGGACAGAAGGATAGTGAGATTCTTTTTTAACAGATTAACAGAGTTGGAAGGGACCTTGTAGCCCAAACAGGAGATTACACCATTTTTGACAGAGGGCAGTCCAGCCTCTTCTTGAAAGCCTCCAGTGATGAAGCTCCCACAACTTCCGAAGGCAACTTCTGTTCCACTGGTTGATTGTTCTCACTGTCAGAAAATTTCTCCTTATTTCTAGGTTGAATCTCTCTTTGGTCAGTTTCCATCCATTATTCCTTGTCTGGCCTTTGGGTGCCTTGAAAAATAGCTTGACCGCCTACTCTCTGTGGCAACTCCTCAAATATTGGCAGATTGCTATCCTGTCTCCCCTGGTCCTTCTCTTCACTAGACTAGCCAGGCCCAGTTCCTGCAACTGTTCTTCATATGTTTTAGCCTCCAATCCCCTCATTATCTTGGTTTTAACTAGCTGCACTCAGTGTTCCCCAACCTTTTAAAGACACATGGACTTCAACTCCCAGAATTCTCCACCAAGCCTATCAGGAATGGACTTCAACTCCCAGAATTCTCCACCAAGCCTATCAGGAATGGACTTCAACTCCCAGAATTCTCCACCAAGCCTATCAGGAATGGACTTCAACTCCCAGAATTCTCCACCAAGCCTATCAGGAATGGACTTCAACTCCCAGAATTCTCCAGCCAGTGTACATACTATACTTACCCAGCGCCCAGTCAGAGAGACGGTTCACAAACTTCAGGTCTGAAGGAATGGTCAGAATGTAGAAGAAGTGGAAGAAAATATCCACAGCGACAATGGCCATAAAGTGGACAGCAGCATGAACAGTGATGTGCCACATCTCGCGATCTTTACGCTGCAGCTGGCTGTTGTGTGCCTGTGGCCGAGGGAAAATTAGGAACTAAAAGCAGTTCCCAAAACATCTGGCTTTGTAGAATGCAGAATGAGAAAAGGGAGGGAGGGAGGGAGGGAAGAGGGAAGAAGGAAGGAAGGAAGGAAGGAAGGAAGGAAGGAAGGAAGGAAGGAAGGAAGGAAGGAAGGAAGGAAGGAAGGAAAAGAGGTATGAGAGGGAGGGAAGGTGGGAGGGAACATGGATGGATGGAAGGAAGGAGGGAGGGAGAGAGGGAGGAAAAGGGGGTGGGAGGGAGGGAAGGTGGGAGGGAACATGGATGGATGGAAGGAAGGGAGGGAGAGAGGGAGAGGGAAGAAAAGGGAGAGGGAGGAAAAGGGGGTGGGTGGGAGGGAAGGTGGGAGGGAACATGGATGGATGGAAGGAAGGAGGGAGGGAGAGAGAGAGGAAAGGGGGGTGGGAGGGAGGGAAGGTGGGAGGGGAACAAGGAAGGAAGGGAGGGAGGGAGGGAGGAAAGAAAAGGGGTAAGGGTTGGGAGGGAAGATGAGAGGGAACATGGATGGATGGAAGGAAGGAGGGGAGGGAGAGAGGGAGGAAAAGGGGGGTGGGAGGGAGGGAAGGTGGGAGGGGAACATGGATGGATGGAAGGAAGGAGGGAGGGAGAGAGAGAGGAAAGGGGGGGTGGGAGGGAGGGAAGGTGGGGAGGGAACAAGGAAGGAAGGGAGGGAGGGAGGGAGGAAAGAAAAGGGGGTAAGGGTTGGGAGGGAAGATGAGAGGGAACATGGATGGATGAGAGGAAGGAGGGAGGGGAGAGGAGGGAGGAAAAGGGGTGGAAAAGGAGGGAAGGTGGGAGGGAACATGGATGGATGGATGGATGGATGGATGGAAGGAAGGAAGGAAGGAAGGAAGGAAGGAAGGAAAACGGGGTATGGAGGGAGGGAAGGTGGGAGGGGAATATGGATGGATGAAAGGAAGGGAGGGGAGAGAGGGAGAGGGAAGAAAAGGGAGAGGGAGGAAAAGGGGGGGTGGGAGGGAGGGAAGGTGGGAGGGAACATGGATGGATGGAAGGAAGGGGAGGAAGGGAGGAAGGAGGAAGAAAAAGGGGGTGGGAGGGGAGGGAAGAGATGGAAGGAAGGAATGGAGGGGAGGAAGGGAGGAAGGAAGGAAAGAGAGAGGGAGGGAAGAGGGGAGGGAGGGAAAGGGGGTTGAAGGATTCACATTATTTTCCTTCCTTCCCTTCCTTCCTTCCTTCCTTCCTTCCTTCCTTCTCCTCCCTCCCTCCCTCCTGCTCTCCCTCCCTTACTTCCTTACTTCCTGTCTACCTTCCTTTACCATGCCAAGGAATTCAATGTATTCATTGGTCAGATTTACAGTTCACTAAAGCAGAACAGAGAGGGCCTAAATGCATGATAGTGACTCTAGGATGCACTTGTCAAACTGCAACGTTTGGGGTGATGGGCATTTTTCTAAATTTTTGACACCCAAAAAGTTCACCTTTACTAACTTCCACCTCCTCCTTTCCTTCTGCTTCTTGATTGGTTAAAGAATGGCAGCGACCAATGCAATGAGCCAGCCCAAAGGCCACAGGTGTGGATAGTGGATGATGCTTACCTGGACATGAAATTGGTCAAAAGTCATGATGGGCCCAAAGAAGAAGAAAGGGAGGTAGAAATTGTATTTCATCAGAGCGAAGATGGAATAATTTCCCTCTTTCCTCTCACAGTTCTCAGGGCGAAACTCATGCAACGCATGATACTGAATCCGGTCCCCCCGTAAAAGAGAATATCTTGGAGGTCAAAGGTTCCTGAGACGAAGTCATTCTGGACCAAAGGAAAGTTATCACACATGGACTAAAGAAAAGAGAACTTTGCAAACAAAAAAACAAACAACAACCCCAAGCTGAGCCAAACCGTCTATCTGAAGATCTCCCTCCCCTCCCCCCTTCTCTTCCTTCCTTCCTTCTTTCCCTCCCCTTCCTTTCCCTTCCTTCCCTTCCCTTCTCCTTCCTTCCCTTCCCCTCCTTCCTTCAATCCCTCCCTCCCCCTTCCCTTCCCTTCTCATTCTTCCTTCCTTCTTTCCCTTCCTCCCTTCCCTTCCCTTCCTTCCCTTCCCTTCCCTTCTCCTTCCTTCCCTTCCCCTCCTTCCTTCCATCCCTCCCTCCCCCCTTCCCTTCCCTTCTCATTTCTTCCTTCCTTCTTTCCCCTCCCTCCCTCCCTTCCCTTCCCTTCCTTCCCTTCCCTTCTCCTTCCTTCCTTCTTTCCCCACTCCTTCCTTTCCCTCCCTCCCTCCCTCCCTCTTCCCTTCTCATCCCTTTCCTTCCTTCCTTCTTTCTCCACTCCTTCCCTCCCTCTCTTCTCTTCTCTTCTCTTTCTCTTTCTCTTCTCTTCTCTTCTCTTCTCTTCTCTTCCCCTTCCCTTCCCTTCCCTTTCCCTTCCTTCCCTTCCCCCTTCCCTTCCCTTTTCCTTCCTTCCTTCCTTCCTTCCTTAATTCCTTCCTTCCCTTCCCTCTCTCCCTCCTTCCTTCCTTCCTTCCCATCCAATTTCCTCCTTAATCCTCAAGGAATTATCTTTTTTGAAGCCCAGGATTTCCCTTTGGATCAGTACAACTAAGCCAGATGTTTCTAGAGATTGTTCTTGGAGTTAATGGATGAATGAAATTCTAAAGAATCCACAGAGAGCTGGAGAGCAGGAGGGTCCATGGCAGGTCATTTTAAGGATTATTTTCCTCTTCCGTGTATTAAATGTCCCGATTTAAACCATAAACCCTGGAAGACGAGGCACTACTTTTCATTCAACCCTTCCTTCAATCATTCCACCCTTGTAGGGGATAAATTGTCTGCTGCTCTTTTATAGATGAGTTTCTTCATTCCAACAAAGATGTAGTTGTGGAATCCTTGCTTCCCCCTAAGCTTGGTTGATTTGTTGCAGACATTTCATGACCCAACTCGGTTACAGCATCAATGTGAGAGGTGTGGGTTTTCCTCTCTCTCTTTTTTTTCAGTTATTTGCCCTGGCAGTGTTGGTGAGTGTATAGTTTTTTTCCCATTGGTAGTTTGTTGACTAGGATATTTTTTTCTGATTGTTTGTCTGGGGTTAATCCACGCTTATCTAGATTTCTCTTTCTGTGAAGTCCTTCGTGCTGTCTGAGGTTGTTTGTTTGCTTGCAAATGGTTCATTACCCAACTACGGAGCATTAGCATCACAATTTACAACACTGTGAATACCTATTCCTTCTAGCACTGATGTTGTTCCCTAATTGGGTCATGAAACATCTGCAAGAAAACCATCAAGCTTAGGCAGCACCAACCACCCTACAGTTCTCCTTCTCCTTCTCCTTCTCTTTCTCCTTCCCCTCCTCTTCCTTCTCCTCCTCCTTCTCCTTCTTCTCCTTCTCTCTTGCAGACCTCACTCCCTCCTAGCACAGATTATGTTACCTAGTTTAGCAATGAAGCATCTGCGTGCAAACACCCGAGCTCAGAGAGCACCAAGTAGAAAGAGAAAGAGAAACCCAGATAAACGTGGATTAATCCCAGACAAACAAGCAGAAAACAGACCATTCTAGTCAAGGAATTACTACAGAGAAAATTCCGCACAACAACAATACTGACGATATTACCTAGTTGGACAACAAAACATCTTCAAGGAAACTACCAAGCTCAGAGAGCATCAAGGACCACCACCACCCCAGTTCATCCCTGAGCTACATATCAGTGGTGGGTTGCTCCTGGTTCTCGCGAACCGGTAGTAAAAGCAGCGAGAGGCTCCACCCACTCACCCGGATATCATAATTGACGATCTGTGCATGCGCAGAAGTGCGTGTGTGTGCTCCCATTGCGAACCGGTAGTAAAGGTAAGTAGAACCCACCCAACATAAGAAATGTTTCTTTCTTAGCTGTATTAACCCAGGTTTGTGGCAAACCGGAAGCAACACCAGGAAGACAAACATACCTGCCAGGAGTTGAAGGGTTCGAACTTGAACGACGCCAGGCTGCAGAGTCCAGCGATAAAACACAGCCATTTCTGTTTAGCCAGGCCCCACGGTGTAGAGTACCAAGCAATGGGACAGGATGACCATCAGATAGTTGCTTCCCATACTGCCCAGCACAGTCAGGATGCCGTAAATCATGTACATGACAGACCTGTGCTGCGAGGAAACGAAGGAAGACATCCTTTGACCATCTGGTCTCAAGGTCCTGAATTCTCTCTCGCCAAACGCTCTGTGGCTGAACTAGATTTAGTCTAGGGAAGGTCTTGCACTACAGGTAATCCTCCACTTACGACTGTCGGTTTAGCAACCGTTCAAGGTTACGACAGCATTGAAAAAAAGTGGAATTATGAACAGTCCACCGCACTTAGGACCGTCGCAACATCCTCACAGTCATGTGGTCAAAATTTACATGCTAGGCAACCGCCATGTATGGGAAATCCTTGGCTCACAACAGTTCACTTAATGACCGTTTGAAGTTGCAACGGCACTGGAAAAAAGGTGACTTTAAGACCGTTTTTCACATTTATGACCGTTGCAGCATCCCAGTGGTCCCGTGATCAAAATTCAGACGCTGGGCATGCGACTCCTATATTTTGACGGTCGGAGTGTCCCGGGGTCATGTGATCCCCTTTGGCGACCTTTCGGACAAGCAAAGTCACGGGGGGAAGGTTGGATTCACTTAACAGCCACATGATTCACATAACAACTGCACTGATTTGCTTACAGAGGTTGTAAAATCAGAGGGACTCACTTAACAATTGTCTTGCTTGGCAAAGAAAATTTGTTCTGATTTGTTGTCATAAGTCAAGGAGTTCTTGTATTCCCCCCACCCCACCCACAATCTTTAAACTCCTCCCCATCACTTCAGTCCTGCATCATAAATTTCCTCCAAAAAAAGACAGTCAGACCCAGGTGGAAGAGGCTTGAACAATGCATAATACAGTATATATTTGTCTGCATAGTGTGTAGAAATCCCTTGTGTGTTTAACCACATTTGGCCAAATAAAGTATCTTATCTATTCTGTTCTGTTCTGTTCTGTTCCGTTCCGTTCCCTTCCCTTCCCTTCCCTTCCATTATATATTCTAATTCTCTTCTATTAATTTTGTTCTATTCTATTCTTGTAATTTTGTTTTATTCTATTCTGTTCTGTTCTATTCTATATTCTGTTCTCTTCTATTAATTTTGTTCTCTTCTCTTCTATTCTTGTAATTTTGTTTTATTCTATTCTGTTCCGTCCGTTCCGTTCCACTCCATTCCATTCCATTCCATTCCATTCCATTCTATTCTATTCTATTCTATTCTATTCTATTCTATTAATTCTATTCTGTTCTGTTCTATTCTGTTCTGTTCTATATTCTATTCTATATTCTCTTCTATTAATTTTATTCTATTCTATTCTTGTAATTTTGTTTTATTCTATTTCTGTTCTGTTCTGTTCTGTTCTGTTCTGTTCCGTTCCGTTCCGTTCCATTCCATTCCATTCCGTTCTGTTCTGTTCTATTAATTTTGTTCTGTTCTATTTCTGTTCTGTTCCATTCTATTCTATTCCCTTCTATTAATTTTGTTGTGTTGTGTTGTGTGTGTTGTGTTCTATTCTATTCTATTCTATTCTATTCTATTCTATTCTATTCTATTCTATTCTATTCTATTCTATTTCTATTTCTATTCTATTAATTTTGTTCTGTTCTATTCTTGTAATTTTGTTTTGTTTTGTTTTTATTCTATTCTATTCTATTCTGTTCTGTTTTGTATTCAGTATATTCCCTTCCCTTCCCTTCCCTTCCCTCTTTGTTCCATTCCTCTTTTTCTCTTCTCTTCTCTTCTCTTCTCTTCTCTTCTCTTCTCTTCTCTTCTCTTTCTCTTCTCTTCTCTTCTCTTCTCTTCTCTTCTCTTCTCTTTCTCTTCTCTTCCTCTTCCTTTCCCTTCCCTTCCCCTTCTCTTTTCCCTTCCTTCCCTCTTCTCTGTTCCATTCTTCTCTTCTCTCCTCTCCTCTTCCCTTCCCTTTTCTTCTCTCTTCCCTTTTCTTCCCTTCCCTTCCCTCTTCTCTGTTCCATTCTTCTCTTCTCTTCTCTTCTCTTCTTCTCTTCTCTTCTCTTCTCTTCTCTTCTCTTCTCTTCTCTTCCCTTTTCTTCCCTTCCCTTCCCTCTTCTCTGTTCCATTCTTCTCTTCTCTTCTTCTCTTCTCTTCTCTTCTCTTCTCTTCTCTTCTCTTCTCTCTCTTCTCTTCTCTTCTCTTCTCTTCTCTTCTCCTTCCCTTCCCTTCCCTTCCCTTCCCTTCCCTTCCCTTCCCTTCCCTTCCCTTCCCCTTCCCTCTTCTCTTCTCTTCTCTTCTCTTTCTCTTCTCTTCCCTTCCCTTCCCTTCCCTTCCCTTCCCTTCCCTTCCATTCTATGTGATTGTTTGAAATCAGAACAGCACTTTTTAAAAAATTGACTGATGACCATTGCAGCATCCCTGTGGTCACGTGATCAAAATTTAGCTGCTTGAGCAACTGACTCCCTATTCAAGATGGTTGCAGAGTCCCAGGGAGTCCCGTGTGATTTTGCGACCTTCTGACAATGGGGGAAGCCAGCTCCACATTTTTGACAACTTAACAACTGCCGTGATTTACTCAACAACATTGGCCAGAAAATTGGTGAAATGGGGCAAAACTCACTTAACAACTGTCTCATTTAGCAAGAGAAATGTTGGGCTCAGTTGCGGTCGTTAAGTCGAGGACTGCTTGTAACGGAATCCCCGAGGTTGGTTGTTAATGTCTCCGTCGTGTAATTCCAAGGACAACCAGCAGGTGGCAGGCACTGGGTGAAGGCAAGGGGAGAGGATGGACCTACCTGAGGGGCTACCAGGGAGCAGATCTTGGCAAACAGGACGTGGCCTGAAAGAGCAAAGAGGATGAAGTTCCTGAAGGACTTGAACCACATGGCCCACTCAAAGTCAGCCACATCCTGGAAAAGAGAAGCAGAGAGCTAGCTGGTCACTGCACAGAAAGATTTCAGTTTATGTGTTGCTCCTGGTAGTTTGAGTAATTGGCTGGTTCACCCTGGACTTACTTTATGGAGCAAATCAAGAGGTTCTTTGAGGCTCTTTGAACTTTAAATAAAAAGAGAGAGAGAGGAGGGAGGGGAGGAGAGAAGGAGGGAGGGAGGGAGGAAAGAAAGAGGGAGGGAGGGGAGAGAGAGATGCATTGGGGAGAGGGAGGAGGAGGGAAGGAGGGAGGGAAGAAGAAAGGAGGAGGGAGGGAGGAGGAAGGAGAGAAGGAGAGAAGGAGAGAGGGAGGAAGGAAGGAAAGGAGGGAAGGAAGGAAAGTGGAAGGGGAGGAGAGGGACGCATTGGGGAGAGGGAGGGAGGAAGGAAGGAAAGAAGGAAGGAAGGAGTGGGAGGGAGAGAGGGACGCATTGGGGAGAGGAGGGAGGAAGAAAGGAGGAGGGAGGGAGGAAGGAAGGAAGGAAGGAAAGAAGGAAGGAAGGAAAATGGAAGGGAGAGAGCGATGCATTGGGGAGAGGGAGGGAGGAAGGAAGGAAAGGAGGGAAGGAAGGAAGTGGAAGGAGAGAGGGACGCATTGGGGAGAGGGGAGGGAGGAAGAAAGGAGGAGGGAGGAAGGAAGGAAGGAAAGGAGGGAAGGAAGGAAAGTGGAAGGGAGAGAAGGACGCATTGGGGAGAGGGAGGGAGGAAGAAAGGAGGAGGAGGAAGGAAGGAAAGAAGGAAGGAAGGAGTGGGGAGGGAGAGAGGGACGCATTGGGGAGAGGGGAGGGAGGAAGAAAGGAGGAGGGAGGGAGGAAGGAAGGAAGGAAGGAAAGAAGGAAGGAAGGAAAATGGAAGGGAGAGGAGCGATGCATTGGAGAGAGGGAGGGAGGAAGGAAGGAAAGGAGGGAAGGAAGGAAGTGGAAGGGAGAGAGGGACGCATTGGGGAGAGGGAGGGAGGAAGAAAGGAGGAGGGAGGAAGGAAGGAAGGAAAGGAGGGAAGGAAGGAAAGTGGAAGGGAGAGAAGGACGCATTGGGGAGAGGGAGGGGAGGAAGAAAGGAGGAGGGAGGGAGGAAGGGAAGAATAAAGTACAAGAGGAAAGGAGGGAAGGATCAAGAGAAAGGAAAAAGGAAAAGAGGGGGAAAGAAGGGGAAGGGAGAGGAAGGAAGGAAGAGGGAGGAGGAAGGAAGAATAAAGAACAAGGGGAAAGAAAGGAGGATCAAGAAAAGGAAGGAAGGAAGGGAGGGAGGGAGGAGGGAGGAGGGAAGGAAGGAAGTGGAAGGGAGAGAGGGACGCATTGGGGAGAGGGAGGGAGGAAGAAAGGAGGAGGGAGGGAGGGAGGAAGGAAAGAAGGAATGAAGGAGTGGGAGGGGGAGAGAGGGATGCATTGGGGAGAGGGAGGGAGGAAGAAAGGAGGAGGAGGAAGGAAGGAAGAATAAAGTACAAGAGGAAAGGAGGGAAGGATCAAGAGAAAGGAAAAAGGAAAAGAGGGGGGGAAGAAGGGGAAGGGAGGAAGGAAGGAAGAGGGAGGAGGAAGGAAGAATAAAGAACAAGGGGAAAGAAAGGAGGATCAAGAAAAGGAAGGAAGGAAGGAAGGGAGGGAGGAGGGAGGAGGGAAGGAAGGAAGTGGAAGGGAGAGAGGGACGCATTGGGGAGAGGGAGGGAGGAAGAAAGGAGGAGGGAGGAAGGGAGGAAGGAAAGGAGGGAAGGAAGGAAAGTGGAAGGGAGAGAAGGACGCATTGGGGAGAGGGAGGGAGGAAGAAAGGAGGAGGGAGGAAGGAAGGAAGAATAAAGTACAAGAGGAAAGGAGGGAAGGATCAAGAGAAAGGAAAAAGGAAAAGAGGGGGGAAGAAGGGGAAGGGAGGAAGGAAGGAAGAGGGAGGAGGAAGGAAGAATAAAGAACAAGGGGAAAGAAAGGAGGATCAAGAAAGGAAGGAAGGAAGGGAGGGAGGGAGGAGGGAGGAGGGAAGGAAGGAAGTGGAAGGGAGAGAGGGACGCATTGGGGAGAGGGAGGGAGGAAGAAAGGAGGAGGGAGGGAGGGAGGAAGGAAAGAAGGAATGAAGGAGTGGGAGGGAGAGAGGGATGCATTGGGGAGAGGGAGGGAGGAGGAAGAAGGAGGAGGGAGGAAGGAAGGAAGAATAAAGTACAAGAGGAAAGGAGGGAAGGATCAAGAGAAAGGAAAAAGGAAAAGAGGGGGGAAGAAGGGGAAGGGAGGAAGGAAGGAAGAGGGAGGAGGAAGGAAGAATAAAGAACAAGGGGGAAAGAAAGGAGGATCAAGAAAAGGAAGGAAGGAAGGAAGGGAGGGAGGAGGGAGGAGGGAAGGAAGGAAGTGGAAGGGGAGAGAGGGACGCATTGGGGAGAGGGAGGGAGGAAGAAGGAGGAGGGAGGAAGGGAGGAAGGAAAGGAGGAAGGAAGGAAGTGGAAGGGGAGAGAAGGACGCATTGGGGAGAGGGGAGGAGAAGAAAGGAGGAGGGAGGAAGGAAGGAAGAATAAAGTACAAGAGGAAAGGAGGGAAGGATCAAGAGAAAGGAAAAAGGAAAAGAGGGGGGAAGAAGGGGAAGGGAGGAAGGAAGGAAGAGGGAGAGGAAGGAAGAATAAAGAACAAGGGGAAAGAAAGGAGGATCAAGAAAAGGGAAGGAAGGAAGGAAGGAAGGAAGGAAGGAAGGAAGGAAGAGGGAGGAGGAGGAAGAATAAAGAACAAGGTGGAAAGAAAGGAGGATCAAGAAAAGGAAGGAAGGAAGGAAGGGAGGAAGGAGGGAGGAGGGAAGGAAGGAAAGTGGAAGGGAGAGAGGGACGCATTGGGGAGAGGGAGGGAGGGAAGAAAGGAGGAGGGGAGGAAGGGAGGAAGGAAAGAAGGAATGAAGGAGTGGGAGGGAGAGAGGGACGCATTGGGGAGAGGGAGGGAGGAAGAAAGGAGGAGGGAGGAAGGAAGGAAGAATAAAGTATAAGAGGAAAGGAGGGAAGGATCAAGAGAAAGGAAAAAGGAAAAGAGGGGGGAAGAAGAGGGAAGGGAGGAAGGAAGGAAGAGGGAGGAGGAAGGAAGAATAAAGAACAAGGGGAAAGAAAGGAGGATCAAGAAAAGGAAGGAAGGAAGGGAGGGAGGAGGGAGGAGGGAAGGAAGGAAGTGGAAGGGAGAGAGGGACGCATTGGGGAGAGGGAGGGAGGAAGAAAGGAGGAGGGAGGAAGGGAGGAAGGAAAGGAGGGAAGGAAGGAAAGTGGAAGGGAGAGAAGGGCGCATTGGGGAGAGGGAGGGAGGAAGAAAGGAGGAGGGAGGAAGGAAGGAAGAATAAAGTACAAGAGGAAAGGAGGGAAGGATCAAGAGAAAGGAAAAAGGAAAAGAGGGGGGAAGAAGGGGAAGGGAGGAAGGAAGGAAGAGGGAGGAGGAAGGAAGAATAAAGAACAAGGGGAAAGAAAGGAGGATCAAGAAAAGGAAGGAAGGAAGGAAGGAAGGAAGGAAGGAAGGAAGGAAGGAAGGAAGGAAGATAATAAATCTTCTTTGTCTTCCTACTCAAACTTACCATTTTCCTACCAAAATAATGCCATCCTGGTTTTATGTTTTCTCGGAAGGCTTTTCGATTCATGCTATCTGAAAAAAGAAAAAAAAGGGAGAGAGGGAGAAAGAAAAAATAAGAGAGGAAGGGTCACCAGGAGACAGGGAGTTCTAGTGTCGCCTTAGCCATGAAAGCTAGATGGGGTGGCTGGGCCAGTTCCTCTCTCTCAGTCCAGCCTACCTCGCAGGGTGTTTGTGGTGGATAAAATAGAAAGAGGAAAGCGTGTTGGCTACATTTGCGACCTTGAGTTACTTATAAAATTAAAAAAAAAAAATTATTAAAAAATTTCACCTTTAAAAACAAAAAACGATGACAAAAACAGGAAAAAACAGAAAAAACAAGACAAACATAACAGTGTAGAGTAGTTTTACAGCCTTCCGTATCAGCATGTATGTTCTGTTTTTATAATTCGCTCTTCTACATGCCTTCCTATCGGTTATAACAACTATAATTTTTTTTTAATTTGATTTATATGCCGCCCTTCTCCGGAGACTCAGGGCGGCTTACAATGCATTAAGCAATAGCCTTCATACTTTTGTATATTTTATACAAAGTCAGCTTATTGCCCCCACAAACTGGGTCCTCAATTTACCCACCTTAGAAAGGATGGAAGGCTGAGTCAACCTTGAGCCTGGGGAGATTCGAACTTACTTTAATTGCAGACAGCTGGTGTTAATCACAATGCTTTTAGTCTGCTGAGCCACCAGGCTCAGCAGACTGTTACTATAATGATATAATAACAATTATAACAAAACTAGTTACTCATATCTACATTATAATTACATTATAATCAGTAATTTAAATTTAATAATAATTGATAATTTTGGTTAATATTTAATCAATACTAATTTAAAACTCCTATTTCTTATTTTGGCTTCTGTTCTCTAGCCACTTATATGTTCTATTCCATTTTATTTCCTGATTTTGTCTAATTTGTAACATTAATGTCTCCATTGAAAGGATGAATAACAGAGAGGATAGGAGGCATCCCTGTCTTACCCCTTTAGCTATGTTGAAGCCTTCTGCTTGTTCTCCATTTAATATTATTTTTGCCATCTGGTTAGAATATATTGCTCTGATCATTCCAATAAATCTTTCTCCAAAATTCATTACTGCTAATTGATTTATAAGAAAATCCCAATTTAAGTTATCGAATGCTTTTTGTGCATCTATGAATATCAATGCTGCTTGTTTTTCTGGATGTGCCTCATAGTATTCTAATACATTCATTATAGCTCGTATATTGTTTTTTATGTCTCTATTGGGTAGAAATCCATTTTGGTCCACGTGTAGGATTTGGTTTAGTATATTTTTAATTCTTTCTGCCATTATCGCCATAAATATTTTATAATCAGCATTTAACAGTGAGATTGGCCTATAGTTTTGGATCTTTTGTTTCTCAGTGTTATCTTTGGGAATAAGTGTTATTAGTTCCTCTGTTCAGGATTTTGGTATTTTAGCTTGTTCTAATTTATTTATTTATTGGTTCAATTTATATGCCGCCCTTCTCCGGAGACTCAGGGTGGCTTACAATGCGTTAAGCAATAGCCTTCATACTTTTGTATATACCTGCTTAGTAGGGCTTTCGGGCCCTCCCAAGCGGTGTTCTTTTTTATATAAAGTCAGTTTATTGCCCCCACAATCCGGGTCCTCATTTTACCTACCTCGGAAGGATGGAAGGCTGAGTCAATCTTGAGCCTGGTGAGATTTTGAACTTGCAGTAATTGCAGGCAGCTGGTGTTATTTAACAGCAGTTTAGTCTGCTGCGCCACCAAGGCTCATTGTATGTTTCTAATAATAAGTTCTCTAATGGTTTTTTATAAAATTCTGCTGGAATTCCATCCGGGCCCAGGGTTTTGTTGTTGTTTTTTTTTTTTTTTTTTTGCTTTTGGATTGCCCTCTTCAACTCTAGCATTGTTATTCTCTCATTTATCATGTTTCCCTGAAAATATGACCCTGTTTTATATTTTTTTGAAACCCAAAATAAGGGCTTGGCCTTATTTTTTGGGGGGGAGGGTGTCTTATTATTTTGGGGCACAATTTGGGGGAGGCGGGTGGGGAGGGGAAGGGGAGAAGCGACGGGCAGGAAGCCCTGCCATGCCCAGCGGTAGTAATGTAGGTAATGCGGGTCCAGCTAGATGATCACTGAAGGGCCCTCTTTATTCATAGTATTGTAAGAAAGAAAATGTGCTTGTTTAAGCAAATGTATCCAGTTGAAATAGTACAAAGGCAGATAAATTCCTCTGAAATAGAAACATTCTATAAGAGGGGCCCCTCGGTTGTCAGAGATAGAGACGTTTGGTGATATACAGTTTGAAGGTTAAAGAGACCAAGGATGACCACATGAAATATCAACAAGAGATAATTTGAATCTGTGCTTTGGTGATTTACAAGAAGAATTATGACTGTTTGGCAAAGATAAGGTAACAAATGTCTGCAATGATAAAACTGCTGAGTTAACAGAATCCTTTGTCTTAGAAGGGTATAAAACCATTGTAACTAAGTTCTGTCTCTGTTCAACGCTTCATGTACAAACTGGCTCTGAACCTATTGTGAAATACACTGTCTCTGACTAACCTAGGAAAGTTGTGCTGGTCTAATTATTCCACAACAGTAGAAGAGATGGCAAGAATCATGGCTGCTTTTGCAGCCGATTGAGGCTGCCATAGCAGCAGGAGGCCCCACATGTCTCACGCCCCCGTCAAGAACAGTATTACCTCAATAGGTTGCCAAGAGCTTGGCCCTGATTGAGGCTCCCTGGGGTGGAGCCCGCAGCCCGGCACTTGAGAGAGTCTTGGGGGGGGGAAGCCCCTTTACGTCACCCAGCCTCTCTTTCAGGTGGGCAGGAAGCCCCTCCTACCATGCAGCCAGCTGGTTGTGAGTCAGGCAGTCCTGGGAACCGCCCCCCGGCTGGACACGGAACTCCGGCAGGAAGGCATCTCCTTTGGGCTACTGAGCGCCAGCCTGCACGCCCACTTGGTGCTACAGGTGCCAGGCTACAATCCTGGGTCTGGTGGGTGCTGCAGCTCTCAGGCCAGCTGTGTGCAGAGCTGGCATGAGAGTTGCAGTGGCTCCCAGGGCCAGGGCCCGAAAAGCGCCTGGCTCGGCGTAGCTGTAGCCCGGTGCCTGCAGCACCGAAATAGGCATACAGTCTGGCACTCAGCAGCCCAAACATTTGACAATGCAGTCCGGCGCCTATCAGGCACCCAAACACTTTTCACCCGCTTCATCTCCCTCTCTCTGTCTTTGTGTGTGAGCGACAGAGAGAGAGAAAAAGAGAAACGGTGGAGGGGAACCAGGAAGATCAGTTAGATGAGATCAGTGGTGGGATTCAAATAATTTAACAACCGGTTCTCTGCCCTAATAGCCAGATGGGTAGGCGTGGCTCGGTGGTCATGTGACCGTGTGGGCGTGACCAACTCAACGTCACTCAGGTCGGTGGGTGCTTCGCCTTAGCTGTTACAATGTAATAAGGCTTAACCAGAGAGGCAGTTTCGGTAAGCAGGGCAATAAAGATTAGGCTAGAAACACCACCAGAATGTTTCCTTCCTGCCTTCCTTACAGGATTAGCCCTGTATAAAGTGGAAAAAAACAAAATAAGATTTCTTCCAACAACCGGTTCTCCGAACTGCTTAGAAAGTTAACAACCGGTTCTCCCGAATAGGTGCAAACTGGCGGAATCCCACCACTGGATGAGATGCTGGGTGGTGAGGGCGGCAGCCATCACCTGCCATGAGCAAAGCACTGGGCAGAAGTACGTGCTGTGCAGGGGTGTCTAAGCCTTCATCGTGCGGCTGGTCGGCACCTGGGGAGGTGCTCTGGAGATCTGGGCCCAGTTGCACAGCCCTTGCTGGCTCAGTTGATCAGCGGTCAGCAATTAAGGGGCTGACCTCCAGGAGATGACCGGGGAACAGAAGGGCTGCCTCCTGTGCTGGCCACGCCCACCTCTTCACTAGGGCTTATTTTCGGGGAAGGGCGTATATACCCCAAAAATCAGGCTTGGCCTTATTTTCAGGACATGTCCTATTTTGGGGGAAACACGGTAGTATTTTCTTTGTTGAGTCCAGTAGAGTTGGGAGATTTCTCTCTTGTACGTATTGCTTAATGTCCTCCTCTTCTATTTTCTCTCGACTATACAGAGTTTGAAAATATCTTTCTGCTATACCTTTTTTTTTTCCTTCTGGTAGTGTGTCGTCTTTTCTTCATCCTCTAATTGCTGTATTAATTTCTTTTTCTTTTTTTAATTTGTGTAGGTCAGCCTTCTCCCCAGTTTATTGGCATTTTCGAAATAATTTTGTCTAATTGATCAAATTTTTGGGGCCACTTCTTCTTGTGTAATTAAATGTAATCTATGTTTGATTATGTCTTTTTCTTCTTTGAGTTCCCAGTTTTGGGGTCCTTTCTGCATTTTTGATTCTAATCTTTCCAGTTTCCCCTGGAGCTCTGCATATTGCTTCCTTTTCTTTTGTTTCTTCGTATTGTATATGCTACTGTTAGGCCCCGCACAACTTTAGTTGTGTCCCATAAATTTTGAGTGGTTGTATGTTTGTTCCAATTTTCCCTTAGGAAAAATGCTAATTCTTTTTCTACATATTAGACATAGTTCTTTTCTTTCATGACCCTCTGGTTCATGGTCCATCTCTCTTTCCTTTTTGCTTCTCCTTTCCATTTAACTATTAATGGACTGTGGTCTGCCGAGATATTTGGTGCTATTTCTATTTCTGCTATATCTTTCTCCATTTCTGGGTCCATCCACACCATGTCAATCCTGGATCTGAATTGTGAGGGTTGGAAAAGAAGGTTTATTGGTTTTTCTGTGGGTTGACTTCTCTCCATTCGTCTTTTAGGTTTAATTCTTGGGTCAATTCAAAAAATGCATTTGGTAATGTTCTCCGTTCATGATTTATTTATTTATTTCCCTGTTTTATAATCTTTCTTTGGATCTACTACCACATTGAAGTGTTGTGGCCCCGCCCTCTGAGCCTGTCCCATCGGAGGAAGAAAGCTCCGAGCATGAGGAAGAGGAGTCAGCCAGGCCTCCCTCTCCAGGCCCCTCCCCTCTGGCATTGTCTCAGGTGCCGGCCGAGGGAGAGGAGATCAGCAGGGAGACAACTGGTTTGTCTCAGAGTGATGAAGAAACATCATTCCTGGACGCACGCCTCCGAAGGCGTGATAAACGATTGCAGCAGCTTAGGAGGCGTGCTAGGGATTAGAACTGAGTCACTGGACCACACCCCAGAGACTATATAATAGAGGGTAGTGGTCAGGGATCCTTGTGACGAACAAAAGCAAACCTTGGATAGTCACTAAAGCCTTGTCCGGAACTGCTGAGAGAAAGACTTAAAGTGTCGGACATTTGGACTCTTGAGTATTTAATCTTTCTGTTTTACTGTGAAAATAAAGTCACTTGGCAGACGGTGTGTCTATCGCTGCCAAGTGGGAGATAAGACCTGGGTGCGTTCCAAAGTGTTTCCTTAACCCTCATCTGGCTGTGTTTGTGTGTGTGTGGGGACGGGGACAGATCATGAAGTCCCTAGTAAACATACATTGTCCAACTCTAATTCTGCTATCTGTCTGTGTAATTTATTGTAGTATTCTTTCTGATTTGTATTTGATGCGTATATGACTGCGATTAATACTCTTTTTTGATTTATTGATACTTCAATTAATAATGTTCTTCCCTCTTCATCTGCATATAACTGTTTAGGTTTTAGCCATTCCTTTATATATATATATATATATATATATATATATATATATATATATATATATATATATATACTGCATTTCCCCTTTTCTTGGTTTCGGCCAAGGCTAGATATGGTTTTCCTAGCTTGGGAGATTCCAGGATACTACCTTTTTCTTTTTTAATGTGAACCTCCTGTAGGTTCACATCAAAATATGGATATCATGTGATATTCATATTTTGTTTTTGGAGTTTAGAAATTGTTTGTCTTCTTTTTATAGGTGAGTTTAGTCCATTTATATTGACCGATATTAATTTCACTTCTTCCTCCATTCTATTACTTGTTTGTCGCCCTTGTTCCTCTTCCTTGGTTTTATTTCCCTTTGGTTTCTTCAGGGGTGAAATCTACTTACCTTCCTTACTGGTTTGGAAGTGCGCGCACACATCACATGCCCGCGCACACCTTCTGTCCATGCGCAAAACCTTCTGCGCATACGCAGTAGGTAAAAAAACATTACTTCCTGGTTAAAACCAGGAAGTAATGACACCCGGGCGGCAATCACTACCGAATCGCCGAACCACAGGGGAAAATCACTACCGGATCAGGCAATCCGGTCCAATCCGGGAGCATTTCATCCCTGGTTTCTTCTCCTCGCTCCTTCTCTTTACTCGTCTTCCATATCCGTCCTCTCTCTCACTTCTTGGTCTGGTTCTTTTTCCTCCGTCTGTTGCTCCTCTTGGCTTTTAATTTCTAACTCCTCTCTGCTGTCCGATTTTCCCCTATGTAACGTTCATAAAATTCCTGGGCTTTATCTATGGTGTCAACTCTTATTTTCGTATCTTGCCAGGATATTAGCATGCCTTCAGGTATCAACCAGCGGAACATTATTTTATTTTTTATCAATTGTGAGGAGAGAAATTGATAGTTCCTCCTTTGCTCTCTAATTCTCTTCGGTAACTGTTTGAGGATTATGACTTCTTTTCCTTTATAGATCAGCTGGTCGTCTCTTGTTCTTTTGTATATTTCATCTCTAACGGCTTTTTTTTTGCAAAGCTTACATGTATTTCACGGGGTAATCTATGTCGTCGTGCGTAATTGGTATGCACTCTGCATATTTCATCAATGTTGTTCTGCAGTTCACATCCATTTGCAATGAGTCCGCTAACAATTCTGTCATAAGTTTTGGTAGATCCTCTTCTTTAGTCTCTGTTATGTTTTGGAACCTCAAGTAAAATGAGGATCTTTCCAATTCTAGATGGATTATTGCTTCTTCCAGATCTCTGTTCGCTGCTATCAGCCTTTCTTCCATTGCTTCCAGTTTCCTTTCAGTTTGTTCTGTCCTTGTTTCTACCATTTTTGGCTATTATTTCTGAATCTTCCCCATTCTATCGTCCAATTTCTTTATATCTTCTTTCACTTCACCTAGTTCATCTTTCATTTCCTCATGGTTGTTGTTTATTGATTCTTGTGTTTTCATCATAACCTCCTGAATCATATTTAATGTGGCTTGCATGTTTTGTAGGGTTAGTGCAGATCCTGGTTTTTCGCTGCTTGACATGTCTGTTGTTGACTTCTGACCTGCTGGAGAGGCTGTCATTGGCATTGTTTTCTTTACAGTTTTGGTAACTGTAGATGTGTTTGACATCTTTAGCTTTTTGAAGAGATTATTCCACAATACCATAAATTTCTAATCTTTCACTCTAATAGTTCTTTTCCTTGTCACTGCCCCTGCTTATATCCCTTTTTATAACTGATAATTAACAATAGAAATGTAATGTAATTCACTGATTAGGTCCAACAATTAATATCAATTTTTTATATACAGTTGTGTATATATGTCACAGTTATAAATTATTATATTTATAATTATTATTGTTATAAATTTAATATAGATTGTCCTCACTTAACTTAATTATATTAAAAGGAAAGAAAAAGGAAGTAAATATAGATAGGTTATTGAAGAATATTACAGTTTTTTTTGCTATATATTAAATCTATATAAATACATAAATTAGTATACGCACTTCATTAATTAGAAGTTAATGTTGATCAACAATTCCTATTTTAAACTAAATAAATTTTCAAATATGTGGTAATAAACGAAGTTATAAATTTTAACCTATTTTAAATATGCATAACTCTATATTAAGTATACATAAAATGTTTATATATATATATATATATATATATATATATATATATATATATATATATATATATATATATATATATATATATGTATATGTATGTATGTTTTTCTTCTAGCCAGGTTTTCCCTACGTAGCCAAGGTTTTTTTGTAGCTCCAGCTCAGTAGAATCTCATCTACTCGGTTCTGGGCTTTTTTCCTTTCTAACACCTAGCAAGCTCTAACTGCTAGGTGGGAGACCTAAATAGATCCATTTCTAGCTCGTTAGCTGTCATCAGTAGGCCACACCCATCTCCTCCCTGTAAAGGCATAGTATCAATTTTCTTACTTCTTCGTAGGGTCTCTGTGTGTTTTTCTTCTAGCCAGGTTTTCCCTACGTAGCCAAGGTTTTTTTGTAGAAAACCTTTCTTTTGTAAGAAAGAACCTTTCTTTTGTAAGAACCTTTCTTTTGTAAGAAAATTGATACTTGAAACCTTGGCTACATAGGGAAAACCTGGCTAGAAGAAAAACATATATATATAATATTTTATATATTATATATTTTATATATTATATATAATTATATATATATAATATTAAATTTTTAAAGCTAAAGATTCTATATAAATATCACAGTAATAAATATTTCTATTTATTTATTTATTATGATTATATAAAAGTATTTAAACTATAAAAAGTATTTGAGTAATCAATGTACAAAGCTGATTATAGATAAGTCCAATCAAAAGTCCTTTGTTGGAATCACCAAAATTCTTTATTCCTCAATCTCTCTACTTCCTGTGCAACTTCCCCATTCTCCACATTCAAGATGACAGCTTCCCTCAATTTGCACAGTCACTGTCCCCTCTCTTCACTTTTCTCCATCTCTGTCACTAAGAAGACCCTTTCATTTCTTCTTTTTCCAGTCTGTTCACCACCTACACGAACTCTCAACATGTATCCCACAACTTCAGTTTCAGAGATCTATACAATTTTCCAACACGACAGTCGTTTGAATCGCCGCTCACAATTGCTTTCACTCTCTACAGATTCTGTGCTGATTCCGTCTTCTTTCTTTTTCCACTCCCATCGCTTAGGCGCCGCTCTTTCTACTTTGGAGGCTCATTTGATTACTCATTTGTAGATTCCACCAACTTAAAGAAGTAACTTTGTATCTCACTTTGTTTTGGCATTCTCCACTGATACTTCTTGCTGTTTCTCACTTTTTGCTTCCTCCGCCATTCAATCAGGCTGTCACGCTTCCAGACCTAGCCATCACAGCTGGTCTCTTCCGTGCTAGATTTCAGGGATTCCACCCTCCACAACAGGGGATCACTCTTTTCCCCATCACCCCTGGATTTTCCCCTCTCTATTGCTGACCTCTCCAAGATCCAACTTTGCCGTTGCCAGCCTCCAGACATGAAAAATCGGACAGAAAGAGCAGAATCCCATTCTCCTGTACCGCACCACCGTGACGTCACCCCTGAGGTCCTACTTGTAAAAATTATAAAGGCAGGATATAAAATAAATAAATAAATAAATAAGTGAATGAATGCATGAATAATAAGGCAGTAGATTAGAAAAGAGAAGTGATTCCAGGGACCCATTGCAAATTCTTCCCCCTACATCTGAGGGGTTGGATTACCTTGGGAGCTCTCAAAAATCTCCTGCCCACTGTAAGCGATGGCACAGGACACAATCAGGGCATAAAGCCCCAACTCATAAGTGGGCAATGCCGCCTTAATCCCCATCTCGGACAGAAGCTCTTGAAGGACCAACACCGAGGGTCTTTCTGTGGAGGAGAGAGAGAGAGAGAGAGAGAGAGAGAAGAGGCGAGAAACTGAAGGAAGAGAAAAATGGTTACTGAATCATTGAATTCTGGAATCAGAGGGGACCTTTGAGGACACCTAGACCACTCCCATGCTCAGTGCAGAAGGCCAATTCAATTTGAAATTAGATGACCCCATTTGGTGCATGAAGACCACCAAGAAAGGAGATGGGACCATTGCCCTGGGGACCTTGGTGCTGTTTGAACTTGGTTGTTTTTTTGCAGACAAACTAGTGCTAGAAGGGAGGAGGAGGAGGTCTGTGGGGTCCTTGATGCTCTCTGAACTTGGTGGTTTTCTCACAGATGTTTCCTGACCCAACTAGGAAACATCATCAGTGCTAGAAGGAAGTGGGGTTTCCTCTCTTCATATACTAATGGTTTGCCCTTTCAGTCTTTGTGGGTTCCTTGATTAGGCTGTTTTTTACTAACAACTTATACAAAAAGTATCCATAATGCTCGAAGCCTTAGCCAAGCTGACGGTTGAGCTTCCCAACCTCATGGTTATGGGAGATTTTAATCTCCCGTCAGTCAGCGAGACATCTGAGCTGGTTCAGGAGTTCATGGCCTCCATGACGGCCATGGACCTGACTCAAGTTGTACAGGGCCCAACTCATGGTGGCGGACACGTGCTCGACCTAATTTTTATCTCTGGGCAGTGGATAAATGCTCAGGGTAGGGGGAAACCCTCTATTCAACCCCTGTCATGGACCGACCATTCCTTCCTTAAACTAGACTTTCTATCTGCCAACCCCACAGCTGGGAGGCAGAACCGACTCGTTGGTTCTGCCCCAGGCGCCTGATGGACCCTGATAGGTTCCTGACGGAGCTTGGGACATTTCCCACAGACCTATCTGCGATTCGCCGGAGGCCCTGGTGGGTGCCTGGGAACGGGCTGCCACTGGGGCATTGGATCGAATCGCCCCTTTGCGGCCTCTCCTCCGACAGGGATCCCGGGTAGCTCCATGGTTTTCCATGGAGCTTAGGGAGATGAAGCATCGGAAGAGACTCCTAGAGGGCTGTTGGAGATCTTCTCGTTCTGAATCTGATCGAACACAGTTAAGAACCTATATTAGGTCTTACCTCATGGCAATGGAAGCGGCGAAACGTGATTATTTCGCTGCTCTCATTGCGTCTGCAGAAAATCGCCCAGCAGCCTTGTTCCAAGTGACCCGCTCTCTTCTCAATCAGGGAGCAAGAGAAGACCCCTTGCAGGACAGTGCTGAGGATTTTGCTCAATTTCTGCAAGACAAAATTGCTCAGATCCGGATGGGTTTAGACTCTGACTGGGTAGGATCTGACGGGGAGATGGGAGCAAGTCTTGAAGGCAACATCTGGGTTGACTTTGACCCTGTATCCATAGATGAAGTGGACAGGATTGGGGGTAGATTGGGGGCCTCCACATGTTTGTTGGACCCATGTCCCTCCTGGCTTGTTGCGGCAACCAGAGAGGTGACCGGAGACTGGATCCAGGCGATTGTCAACGCTTCATTGAGGGATGGGGTCTTCCCCGCTGCACTTAAGGAGACCGGAGACTGGATCCAGGAGATTGGATTCCCTGCTGCACTTAAGGAGACAGGAGACTGGATCCAGGCGATTGTCAACGCTTCATTGAGGGATGGGGTCTTCCCTGCCGCACTTAAGGAGGCGGTGGTTCAACCCCTTCTCAAGAAGCCTGCCCTGGATCCAGCCACCCTGAATAACTTTCGTCCCGTCTCCAACCTTCACTTTACAGTGAAGGTTGTTGAGTCTGTGGTGGCACACCAACTTCCACAATTCCTGGAGGAAACAGATTATCTAGACCTGTACCAATCGGGTTTCAGGCGTGGACCCAGCATGGAAACGGCATTGGTCGCTCTGGTGAATGATCTCTGGCGGGCCTGGGATGAGGGTTATTCCTCTATCCTGGTCCTTCTCAGCGGCTTTTGATACCATCGACCATGGTATCCTACTGCGATGACTCGGGGGGATGGGGGTGGGGGGCACTGTTCTACAGTGATTCTCCTCCTACCTCTCAGGCTGTATGGAGTTTGTTTGGACGGGGGGGGTCAGAGATCCTCCCCGAGGCCCCTCATCTGTGGGGTGCCGCAGGGGTTGGCTCTCTCCCCGCTGCTCTTTAACATCTACATGAAGCCGCTGAGTGAGATCATTCGCAGTTTCAGGGTGAGATATCATCAGTATGCTGATGATACCCAGCTCTACATCTCCACCCCGGATCAACCCAGGGATGCCCTTTCCGTGATGTCTAAGTGCCTGGAGGTGGTGCGGGTCTGGATGGGTAGGAACAGGCTCAGACTCAAACCCTCCAAGACTGAGTGGCTGTGGATGCTGGCATCTCATGGTCTAGTACCCCCATCACTCCAGATTGGGGGGGGAGTTACTTATTCCCTCTGAAAAGGTTTGCAATCTTGGCGTCCTCCTAGATTCATGGCTGTCCTTGGTGGACCATCTGACGGCCGTGACAAGGGGGGCTTTTGCACAGGTTCGCCTGGTGCGCCAGTTGTGCCCTTTCCTAGACAGGGATGCCCTCCGTACAGTCACACATGCTCTCGTTATCTTGCGTTTGGATTACTGTAATGCCCTCTACATGGAGCTGCCCTTGTGGTGCACCCAGAGGCTCCAGCTGGTCCAGAATGCGGCTGCACGGGTTGTTACGGGAGCTTCCCACTACTCCCGTGTTACACCACTCCTGCGCGAGCTGCACTGGTTACCGGTGGTCCTTCGGATCCGCTTCAAGGTGCTATAAAGCCCTCCATGGCACAGGCCTGGGGTACTTGCAGGATCACCTCCCACTGGCCTCCCACCACCCAGTGCATTCACATAGGACTGCTCTCCTTCGGGTCCTTCTGCCAGACAATGTCAGCTGATGGCACCCAGGATGAGGGCGTTCTCTGTGGGTGCACCGACCCTCTGGAATGGGTTACCCACTGAGCTCTGGACGGCCCCCGACCTCCGCTCTTTCCGTGGTGACCTGAAGACATGGCTTTTCCAACAAATTGCCTGATCTGCTGGGAGTCTTAGTTTTAACTTCTTGGGGATTTTAATTGGATTATTTTAGTATTAATTTTATTGTTCCGTTGTTTTATCTTTGTGAGCCGCCCTGAGTCCTTCGGGAGAAGGGCGGCATATAAGTATGAATAAACTAAACTAAGCTAAACAAAAACGAAGACTAAACTCCAGTCCCTTCTAGCACTGATGAGGTTATCTAGTCGGATAATGAAACATCTGCTAAGAAAAACCAAGCTCAGAGACCACCAAGAGTCCCCAGTTGAACCCTTAGCTAGAAAAATTCTCTTATAGTCCCAGACTAGAATTCAGAGACGCCTGGTGATTGGTGCAAACCACCCAACCAGGGGTGAAATGCTACTGGTTCAGACCGGTTTGGGCGAACCAGTAGTAATAAAATGCTACTGGTTCGGACCAATCGGTATTTCCTACAATCAGCTGTGCTGCGCGATTTATATTCTCTAGAAAGCAGAAAATCCTGCTTTCTAGCGAATCTAAACAGCGCGGCACAGCTGTTCCCCCCCCACCCGGCTGTTTTACTTACCTTAGAAAAGGTTTCTTAAGCCTCATTTTTCAGTGCTGCACAATAGCGCCTGCGATGCATTTGGTGTGCATCACACATGTGCACGCACAGTGTACCGGTAATGAAGCAAACCGGTAGCAGACATCGGAGCATTTCACCTCTGCACCCAACTATCTGATGCCAAAGGTGGGACTAACACTCCTTTTTTCCTGATGATTCGCCCAAAGTCACCCATCGATCTTCCATACCTAAAATGAAACTAGAATTTCCTGTCTCCTGGCGATTGGCCCAAAATCACCCAGCCATCTTTCATACCTAAAATGAGACTAGAATTCCCTGTCTCCTGGCGATTGATCCAAAGTCACCCAGCCATCTTTCATACCTAAAATGAGACTAGAATTCCCTGTCTCCTGGCGATTGGTCCAAAGTCACCCAGCCATCTTTCATACCTAAAATGAAACTAGAACTTACCATTTCCTGGCGATTGGTCCAAAGTCACCCAGCTATTTTTTATACCTAAAATAAGACTAGAATTCCCTGTCTCCTGGCAATTGGCCCAAAGTCACCCAGCCATCTTTCATACCTAAAATGAGACTAGAACTTACCATCTCCTGGCAACTGGCCCAAAGTCACAAAGCCGGCTTCCATGTCTCAGGATTAGACTGGACTAGACTAGAACTCAGGATCTCCCACTCACTATTAGACCCCGGTTCTTTGCAATCCTGCTCGCTGAAATACCTTACTTAACCCCCTCCCCATCCTCATCCCACCCCAGAGATGCCTCTAGCATTATTCTGGACCTCCAAGAAAGGATTCCAAGCCCAAAGCTGCCAGAAATGCTTTGAAATAATTGCTTGTCCCCGTTTTTGTATCCGAATGGTTCGTTTCGACTCCTGGACTAATAAATAGGATCCTTTGAAGAGCAGCCCAGAGGAAAGAATTGTCTCTTTGTGCTTCTGTGTGTGTGTGTGTGTGTGTGTGTGTGTGTGTGATTTCCTCCACTCCTCCATTCAATTCCCTTCCTCCATTTGCAGCAGGTTAACTGTTTTCAGTCCAAATGAACCATGAAGATGCAAACTTCATAAGGCGGACAAACGACAACCAGAGCAGCCTCTGTTTCTTATTTTAGCTTCACAACCGCCTTATCTGCAGCCTGCTGTGCTGCGACAACGTGATAGCAAAACGGGTTGTGTTGCTTTCCAGCTTGTATCCTGCAGAGACATCAGCCGGAGAGAGAGAGAGCCATCCGCAAAGAGAAATGCCAATTTTTTTTAAAAAAAATTTTTTGGCAAAAGTTCTTTCTTGTACTTCTCTCTTGGGCGGTGCAGTGCATCAGAATGTTGCTGCATTGCTGGGACTGTTCAGCATCGCACAAAAATGCAGAATATACCTCCGCATTAAGAATCTGGAGGTTTTTAAGTGTTTAAAGAAACTGTTTTAAAAAAAAAAACCTAGAATTTTTAAATAGGAGGGTTTGTTTTTTAAAGAATTGGACAATATTTATCTGAAATTGTATACCTGAGCAGAAAGTTGGACTAGAAGATCTCTAAAGTCCCTTCCAACTCTGTTATTCTGTTAATTCTCCCAGCTCACTCAGGCTACACAGCCCTTTACTATAAATTGCAACCTGCTCACTCCTTTCAGCACTCCCCTCCTTAAAATTCTCAAAACCTCCCCCCCTGCCCATTTAAGCCCTCCTTGGCCACCCTCTTCTGTTCCCAATAAAGCATTTATTGCACCAAAAACTCCAAACCCCCATGTTCACTGACCTTGAGAAAGTTGCAATCTAAGGAATCGGGTGGTAGATGGATGGGCAGAGTTGGGGTACAGAGTTGGGGAAGCAGGCTGGGGGGGTGGGGGGTCACCTCTTTCAAGCTGAAGTTTAAGAAGCCATGAAGAGGAGCTGCTGGGGCTGCTGAAGTCCCCTGGTGAGAATGAGAAATGAGGGTGGAAGGCATCTGGCTGGAGATATTTTTATTTTGGGGCAGAACTGCAGAAGGGAGGGTTGGTCTTGTAGCTGTCCATCAGAGTAGCAGCTGAGGACAACTCAGAACTGGAGTCCTCTTGGCAAAAGTTAGCCCGGGGAGGGGAAAAGGAGATGGAGAAGCTTGACAGCAGATCACCAGAAGATCGCTTCCATCACGATGTTGCAGTTTCTGCTGCTGTTTCTGGGTCACTTGGATTAAGTGGCTGGCGAGATACCTGAGATGGTCACTTTACTTGGAGAGAAAGGGTCAGTTCAGAACATGGAAGACTCTTTGGCACAAAGACCAGAATGTGGGAAGAGCATGCCTTCTTCCCATAATTACGTCCCAAATGTTGCTAAAGCTCAGCCTGGTGTCTCTAAAGAGGGATCTCTTTGGGGTAGAATCAGTCACAGAATGTGGGCCCTTAAGGGAATCAGACTATTTCTGGGGACATTTCAATAATGTCAATGGAAGAACATCCAACAATGGAGCAGGACACACCACTATCTGAACAGAATAACGGAATTGGAAGGGACCTTGGAGGTCTTCTAGTCCAACCCCCTTGGCCAAACAGGAGACCTTACACCATTTTAAACAAACGGCTCTCCAATCTCTTCTTAAAAACCTCCAGTGATGGAGTACTTACAAGTTCTAGAGGCAAGTTGTTCCACTGATTAATTGTTCTCACTGTCAGGAAATTCCTCCTTAGTTCTAGGTTGCTTCTCTCCTTGATGAGTTTCCACCCATTGCTTCTTGTCTTGGCCTCAGGTGCTTTGGAGAATAGCTTGACTCCCTCTTCTTTGAGGCAGCCCCTCAAATACTGGAAGGCTATCCTGTTATCCCAGTCCTTCTTTTCATTAGATTAGACGTACAATTCCTGCAACATTTGTATGTTTTAGCCTCCAGTCCCATAATCATCTCTGTTGCTCTTTTCTGCACTCTTTCCAGAGTCTCCACATCTTTTTCACATTGTGTTGACCAAAACTGTGTGGCCTTACCGAGGTGTTATAAAGTGATATTAATACTTCATGTGATCTTGATTCTATCCCTCTATTTATGCAGCCTAGGATTTTATTATCTTTTTTTGGCTGCTGCTGCACACTGCTGGCTCATATTTAAATGATTGTCCACTAGGACTCCAAGATCCTTCTCAGAGTTGCTACTATTGAACCAGGTATCACCTATTCTATAGACCTGGGCATTTTTTTCATGCCTTGTCTATTCAGATCAAGGTGAGAATGCAGCCATGGTGGGACGCTACGTGAATATTATATTATATGGGGTATGCCTCATCATTTTAGCCTCTTGCTCTATTATAAGGCTGTCTTGGCTGCTGAACATGGAGAATGGCAGAAGATGACTTTCAAGGACACGGAAAAGTGAGATCATGTTCAGAGGAGAGTAATCAAGATGTTAAGGGTTCTTGGCGGAAGCCCATAGGAGGAAGAGTTTGAAATATTGAGTATGTTTATGAGCTATGGTGGCACAATGGTTAGAGTGCACTACTGCTGGCTACTTCTGTTGACTGCTGGCTGACTGCAATTTGGCAGTTCGAATCTCACCAGGCTCAAGGTTGACTCAGCCTTCCGTCCTTCCAAGGTGGGTAAAATGGGGACTCAGATTGTTGGGGGCAAGAGGCTGACTCTGTAAACTGTTTAGAGAGGGCTGTAAAGCACTATAAAACTTCCTTCCTTCCTTCCTTCCTTCCTTCCTTCCTTCCTTCCTTCCTTCCTCCCTTCCCTTCCCTTCCCTTCCCTTCCCTTCCCTTCCCTTCACTTTTGGTGTCATCTCAGAAGCCAAGGCAAGAGACAACAGGTTGACACGAGAAGGATTAAAACCTTGATTGGACATCATGAATGTTTTGCCGATGGCAAGATTCAGTCATGAAATCGGCGGCGTTTATCTGCTGGAAGGGTGAAACCAAAGCTTGAAGGCTATCTAACAAAGGATGTTGTAGACCTGAATTCCTGCACTATACAGTTGGACTAGATGATCTCTGAAGTCCCATAAATTCTAGAAGCAAGAATTAGATAGCAAGATGGTATAAGCACTTCTGGATTGGCCACGGGGTTGGATTAGAAGACCTCCAGGACTCTTCTAGATTCATGAGTCTATGGTTTTAGGTAACCATTGGCTTAGGACAGAGGCCTCCAAACTTGATAATTTTAAGACTTCTTGACCTGAACTCCCAGAATTCCCCAGTCAGCACTTCCAGAATTCCTCAGCCAGCCATGCTGGCTGGGGAATTCTGGGAGTTGAAGTCCACAAGTCTTAAAGTAGCCAAATTTGAGACCCCTTTCTTATAAAGATGGTCTATTGCCGGAAGAATCAGATTCACTTAACAACCTCTTGATTCACTTAACAACTGGGAGTGATTCACTTAACAACCGCCATATCTTTTACAGTCATAAGTTACAGTCATAAGTACTGTTTTTGCTTCGCATCATAAAATAGTCAACCTCGGTTCTTTTAAATCATCAGTATTTATAGATATTTGTGGATATTTGCTGAATATTATTCAGCTTGATTTTGGAAAGCAGAAAGTATTAGTTATTTTATTGCTTATGAATTTTATTAATTAAGTTTATAATTCAATATATAGGGAGCCAGTTTGGAAGACATTGAGTTCTAGTTCCACTTTAAATATGAAAGTCAACTGTGTAAGCTTGGTGCCGGTGAGTTCTAGTCCTACCTAAGGTTTGAAAACTATCTGGGTGACTTTGGGCCAATCACCAGGAGATAGTGAGTTCTAGTCCTGCCTAAGAAATGAAAATTGGTTGTGTGACTTGGAGTTAATCACCAGGTGATGGTGAGTTCTAGTTTCGCTTAGGCATGAAAGCTACCTAGGTGACTTTGGGCAAATTACCAGGTGACAGTGAGTTCTAGTCCTGCCTTACACATGAAAGCTGTCTGGGTGACTTTGGACCAATCACCAGGTGACAGTGAGTTCTAGTTCCATTCTGGCATGAAAGCTATCTAGGTGACTTTGGAGCAGCTCCTCTCTCTCAGTTCCACCTACTTTACAGGGTTGTTGTTGTTGTACAGGGGAAAAAAGAAGGAGGAAGGACCATTAGGTACGTTCGCCACTTTGAGTTATTTGTAAAAAATAATAAAGGCGGGAGTCAACTAAGTAAATGAATAAACACATGAATGGAAAGGATCCTTCCGCATTTAATGCGACAGCGCACAGTTCATAAATAAATAAAGCCACTCTAATGTTAGTGATGCGGAAACGTTATCAAAATTCATTTCTGCGGATGAGATCCATGTTGGCAGTCTTATGAAACCATATTCTTCTGGGGTTTCTTTATTTTAATTCATTTTTCTTTTGGTTCAGCATAAGGTAAGATTGTCTCAGCATCTTAGGAGACACATTTTGTAATTATTTATGACTAGCTGATACCCGTTGCCCAAGTATTTATTTATCCCAATCCAGGAAGAGCAACTTCACCCTGAGACCTGATTTCGGCGAGAATTACATTAATTAAAAATGGTTTCTCTGTGCCCCCAGAAGCGTCGAGTAAAACGACACCACCTTGTTGCTTTGCTAGCTGATCCCTGATCATTTGGTGTGCTTTTCTCTGATCTTGATTCAGAAGTGGCTTCTTGTCCACGATATATGCACTAAACTGTTTGACATTGTAGTTCTTTTCTCGTATGTAATCTGCGTGAAGTACGTCGTGTCGGTCCCGTAGTGGTGCAGGCAGACTGAGTTGCAGTAATGTTTTATTGATCATGGCCATACATTTGTCCTCAAGAATAATCAAAGCCTTGTTGGAAATGTCAGGAGCAAATGTTGGATTTTCCCCCTTACTAGAGGGAGCCCCCTTGTGGAGTACTGTGAAGCCGTTACCATAGCAATTCCACTGTGCTGTAGAGTAGAAGCCATTTTAAGGCAGTACAGTAGGAGCCATTTTAAGGCAGTATAGTAGGAGCCATTTTAAGGCAGTACAGTAGGAGCCATTTTAAGGCAGTACAATAGAAGCCATTTTAAGGCACAAGAGGCTGTATCTTAACAGAACATATACCCCAAGGGGCGTTAGGGTTGTCTCACCCCCACAGTATTTTTTTTTCCCGAGAGAAAGTCATCTGTGTACCAGGTTTGGTTGAAATTGCTCAAGGCGTTCCAAAGTTATGCTGGAACACACACACACACACACACACACACACACACACATTTATAAGGACACTTTTACTTACAAAACTCAGAATTTTCAAGCACCCCAGTGCATAATTTCCCGACTGTTTTTTGGAAAGAAAGAACCAGATTCAGGGATTGGGATGTCTAAGTAAAAACAGGCAGGTGGAGTGGAGGCCACACAGAAATCTTACAGAACAGTGGTGGGTTTCAAAAAGTTTTACTACCGGTTCTGTGGGTGTGGCTTAGTGGGTGTGGCAGGGGAAGGATACTATAAAATCTCCATTCCCACCCCACTCCAGGGGAATGATACTGTAAAATCTCCATTCCCACCCCACTCCAGGGGAAGGTTACTGCAAAATCCCTATTTCCTCCTGATCAGCTGGGAATTGGGAAGCAGAGAATAGATGGGGGCAGGGCCAGTCAGAATTTTTACTACCGGTTCTCCGAACTACTCAAAATTTCTGCTACTGGTTCTCCAGAACTGGTCAGAACTTGCTGAAACCCACCTCTGCTACAGAAGACTTTGACGTTTCCAGCAGTAAAATGGGTTTTTTGGCTCTAGAAATTCCCATTTCTTTCCAGTTTGAGAAAAAAAAATGCATACAGGGCTAGATTAAACTTAGTTTGTTGCGAGGCTAAACGAAGGTTTCTCCAACCTCACCAAGTTTCAGATTTCTAGATTTCAACTCCCAGAATCTCCCAGCCTTGGCAATGTTTTAGTATATTGCTAACTATATTTTAGTAAAGCAGTATTTCTCAACTTTGACTACTATAAGATGCATGGATTTCAACTCCTTGGATATCCTAGCCTTGGTAATTTTAAAGAGTGTCAAGTCAAGGGAACTTGAAAAGTTTTTTTCTGATTTGGCTTCCTACTCAGCATTAAAAATAAAAAGAAATTGGAATATTTTTTATTATGATATTTATGATTTATGATTTATGATAGCTATGATTTAGCTACATTAGTTGACATCTAATAAGTTCATCTGATAAACTTCATCTGGATTAGTAAGACTTTTTTTCCTGTTGATTTGTGGAAAATACACTTCCCTTTGAATCGCCAAAGTGGAGCTTCAATCTTACAGCGACCCAGTCCGTATTAATGCATGTATTATTTGTCAATCCAGATTTTTGATCTACTTTCTAAACTACTCTTCCATAATTTGAGTTCAGAAGAGTGTTTTATTTATTTTTACCCCACCATTATTATTTGTTTTACAAACATCTCAAGGTGGTGAACATACCTAATTCTCTTTCCTCCTCCTATTTCTTTCACAACAACCACCTTGTGAGGTGGGTTGGGACTAGATGGCGACCCTGTCTCCCACCCAGATGGCAGAACTAGAACTCCCTGTCTCCTGGGGAGTGGCCCAAAGTCACCCAGACAGCTTTCATGCCTAAGGCAGGACTAAAATTCACCACCTTGTGGTTTCTAGCTCATGCCTTATCCCCTAGACTAATATTTAGCCTTGGTAGTACAGTGGTCTAAAGCACCCTGTTATTAAGACCAGCTGCCTGCAATTACTGCAGGTTCAAATCTCACCAGGCTCAAGGTTGACTCAGCCTTCCATCCTTTCTAAGGTAGGTAAAATGAGGACCCAGATTGTGGGGGCAATAAGCTGACTTTGTATAAATATACAAAAGGATGAAGGCTATTGCTTAGCACATTGTAAGCCGCCCTGAGTCTCTGGAGAAGGGCGGCATATAAATTAAATTTAAAAAATATATATTTTGATACATATTGTGGTTTTTTTATCTGCCATATTTTACTCAAGTGAGTAACAAAGGTACAATTGGAGTCTATAAGGAAAACCTGTGTGGGTAGAATTATAAGATCCTTCTTTCTATTGAAGGAGGATTACATTTGTAGTTGAACTTTATAGCAGATGGATGATGATGATGATGATGGGAACATAAACGAATTTAAGAAAGATACTGAGAAATTAAGAGAGAAATAGAAATAGAGCGATTGTGTTGCAATGCAACAAATCTGATTATCTCCATCCAGAAAGCACAAAGGAGGATGTTGTGAAAGAGAACAGGAGGGTAATACAAATGAGAAACAGTCAATAGTGCAATGAAAAGAATATCCTGGCGATCAGGGCAAATTAGATTGTTTTTGAAAGAGTAAGTACAAAGAGCTCCTATTGTCTTTATAAAGTAGTTTTGCTATCCTGTTGAATAGAGGGTTCAGGAGCTTCGCAACTGAATTGCAGCCAGGGAACTTGGAAAGTTTTAAAGGATTTGGTGCTCTCTGAGCTTGGTGGTTTTCTTGCAGACGTTTCATGACCCAACTGGGGAATATCATCAGTGCTAGAAGGAGTGTGGACTGCAGAAAGGAGAGGAGGACGAGGAGGAAGTGGAGGAGGATGGCTGTGGGCTTCTTGATGCTCTCCAAGCTAGGTTGCTTTCTTGCATATGTTTCATGTCCCAGATAGGTACAAATATTCTCCTTTCAAATACAGTAAACACTATTTTGTGGTCATTGCTAACTCATAATTTATTTGGGGGCCTTATTTCCATGGCTCCTATAATATTCATCACCTTTAGATAAGCGGTGAAATGCACTTACCTTCACTGCCGGTTCGGAAATGTGAGCATCTCCTGCATATGCGCAGAGGGTCAAAAATGAGACGTAATGACATCCCAGCAGGTGGGCGGAGCCTCCCACCGCTGGCCCTACCGGTTCACACAAGCCGGATGGATCCGGACGGATTTCACTGCTGCTTTAGATGTTTATTCAATGGTTCCGCACTTCTTTTATTTGTCCTGGCCCAGTTTTGTAAAAAGAAGTAGGTATGTGTGTATGTATGTAGATATGTATGTATGTATGTATGTATGTATGTGGAGAGAGAGAGAGAGAGAGAGAGAGAGAGAGAGAGAGAGAGAGAGAGAGAGAGAGAGAGAGAGAGAGAGAGAGAGAGAGAGAGAGAGAGAGAGAGAGAGAGAGAGAGAGAGAGAGAGAGAGAGAGAGAGAGTGTTATTCTGCTTTTCTGTTATTCTACCCTGGCCTAGTTTGCTGAAAAGAAGCAGGTATAAATATCCAGGCGAGTTTACTCTTTTCGACTTGGGGTTGGAAGCCAAAGCTGCTTTTGACCACCTGTCACTGGCCAGACCGTTGCATTCTTTCATTCAAAGGCACAGCAGCGAGTGTCGCATTTCAAAGTGTGTTGCTCAGGAGAAGACTATGCAGAAATCCGTCCCTGGATGGGATGCATGGTCTCTGTGCCCCGCTGCGGGGGGTCTCCCAACACCACCGTTGCCTTCTAATGTTATGACGTTGCGAATGGAAACAGACTTTGGAGTACGGGTCAAAGTGACGAGGATGTCTGACTCTTTGCGTGCTCTCTCATGCCAGACGCGAGTCAAATATCGGCTGGCAGCAACAATGCAAAAACTCCTCTTTTTCTTTGAAATTCCAACGTTGGCACCTTGGCAAAGTGGAGTCTTTTTTTTTTTTTTTCCTAATGGGAGGAGGGGTGTTTTGGAAATGTTTAGGTTGGGGAGGTGGGTGAGTTTTTCTCGACAAGGTTTTGTTTTTTGTTTTTTTTTAAATGTCAGAATGTGAGAAGCACAGAAAGGGGGCAGGGAGATAGGAGGGAGGACACAAAGGCTCGGGGTGTTGTGAGAATGGCAAAGTAAGATTTGGGTTATTCAGGCAAACTCCCTTTGAAATGGTTAATTTTTTCTACTTGCTCTGTATTTGGAAGGATTCTCTCGCTCCTCTTTTTTTCCTCTCCCTTCCCTCCTCTTGCTCTCAATTACTTTTTCCGTCTTTCCTTTCCTTTCCTTCTTTCCTTTCCTTTCCTCTCTTTTCCTCTCCTCTCCTTTCTTCCCTTCCCTTCCTTTCCCTCCCCTCCCCTCCCCACTCCTTCCCCTTTCCTTTCCTTTCCTTTCCTTTCCTTTCCTTTCCTTTCCTTTCCTTTCCTTTCCTTTCCTTTCCTTTCCTTTCCTTTCCTTTCCTCCCTTCACTTCCTTTCCCTCCCCTCCCCTCTTCTTCCTCTTTCCTTTCCTTTCCTCCCTTCCCTTCTCTCCCTCCCTCCCTCCCTCTTGCTCTCCATTGCTGTTTTCACCCTCCCTCCCTCCTTTCCTTCCTTCCTTCTGACACAACATATCTCCATCTTTGTATGGTGAGAGGTTCCCCTAATGGCATCCGTTTAGTTATTGCAGTTTCTATTAATCTTTGGGTTAGTCTCCTTACACACAGAATTATGCAACATCCTAATAATACTAGAACTCCAAATACAGCCACAAAAGAAGTGGCAAGGGATATTGTCACACCTTTCCATTTCCCAAACCAGGATTCTAAGACTCCTGTGAATGAAGCACTTCCGAACACTCCTCCAGATACAGGATCGTATCTGACCTTGACTGACAGGAAGAATGCGATTATGTCTAAAGAGAACCCCTCTACTAAATACTTCCTCCTACTTTCCCACACATGAGAAGCTCGCAACATGGAAGGTTCCGGCCTAATATGGCTTCCAAAGCTGATAGGCGTCCCCCCCACTGCAGAAAAAAAACACACCCTAAAAAATAAAAGGCAAAACACAAAAGATGGGGTTAACACCTCGTACATAACCTCTTCGCAGTGGTAGGTTCCTCTCGGTTCAGTCCGGTTCGGCCGAGCCGGTAGCAGTGATATGACGTCACCGAACCGGTTCTCCCCCGCCCGGTCCTCCCACCCCCCCCACCCCCCCCACGTTATTCTTACCTTTTATTTGGTCCCACCCCCAATCTGTTGCTGCCTCCTGAGTCCCAGCTGTATGACTAGAGGGAAAAAAACTGTTTAAACTCTTGCCGCGGGGCTTCAAAGGGCCATCCTACAGCTGATCAGTGTTAAAAGCAAACAAATGAGTCGGGTCGTAAGTGCGAGGACTGGTTGTAAGTGCGAGGACGTTCCAGAAATGACTGACCAGCTAGCCACGCCCACCTAGTCACATGACCTCCAAGCCACACCCACAAAATAAGCCATGCCCACAGAACCGGTAGTAAAAAAATTTAGAACCCATGCCTCTTAAAAATTTAGAATTCCTGCCTCTTAACCCCCTTTTAACCCCCTCTTAACCCGCCTTGTACATAACCGCTTAACCCCCAGCTTTGGAAACCATATTAGACCGGAAGCTTCCATGCTGCCACCGACAACCAGAGGAGGTATTCAGCCGGTTCGGATTGGTTCGCTCGAACTGGTAGTGGAAATTGCCCACCCGCCCGCCTGCTCTGCTCTATGCTGTCCTATTTAGGCACATTTTTGAGGCGGAAGGCACGAGAGAGAGCAAAGCACGTGCGCGGAAGGCTGGGTGCATGTGTGGAAGGCGGGCGTGTGCACAAACTAGACGTGCACGAAGCGAGTGTGCGTGTGTGCGGCGAACCGGTAGTAACATAATATGAAACCCACTGCTGCCCCCAACCTATATGATAGTAGCAACAACAGCACTCACACTAATGGTGGGTCGCTACCGGTTCGCCCCGGTTCAGGCGAACCTATAGTGGCAGGAGGCTCCACCCACCTACCCAGATGTCTCTGTGCATGCAAGGAACCTTCTGCACATGCGCAGAAGCATTGTGCACACCCATGAGCGAACGAAACTGAAACCCACTACTGACTCACACCAGCATATACAACCACAGAATTTACACATCTGAAATTGAAACCGAAAGAGAAGCAAAAAAAAAAAAAATGTTTAAAAGTCTACACAGAAATCTTCCTTTTTTCTTTTATTCAGCACTCTTCTAACAAGGTAGCTTTCTCTCATTCTCTCTCTCCATCTCTCTCTTTCTCTCTCTTTTCAGACATAGACTTTTGGGGCTTCTTTTAAGAGCTCAGGTATAAACTTATCCACCCATCCTTCTGTTTTCTGTAACTTTGGATATAACTTCTTCTGGGTATCTCTCACAGGTCTTTCAACATTCTGAATTTTTATTATCCTGTCCTGTTAACCCATTGCCTGTCCTTGGGTCATGTCAGGTCCCTGGATATTTGCCACTTGGTCTAGGGGTATCTGTGGATTATACGGTGGTAGCAGGTAACAATAACAGAGCTGGAAGGGACCTTGGAGGTCATCTAGTCCAACCCCCTACTCACGCAGGAAACCCTATACTAGGGATTCGAACCGCAGCAGATTTTTTTCCAGGGGTTCTCATTTCTTTAATATAACACAGTCCTCATCTGTGTCACTGTCTCTGATTTTCTCTTGCTACAAACATGCTACCTGGAATCCAGCAAGCGGTATATAATCTGACTTTTCCTCAGAATGTGGCATAAATCTGCCATTGACATGCACATTTAAGGCTTGGCATAACCAGTCTTCATAGCTCCTATATTTTGGCCAGAAGATCCCACTCCCTTTAATGGGATATACTGGCCATTCTGTATCATTCTTTTCTTGTCCTTGTTTCTAGCGTTACTATTGTATTTCTAATTCTTCAATTACATCACTTTTAGAGGAAAATTTGTGGGGAATGCTTGGATCATCTGGGAACCCCATTCCCTTTTCTTATGCTGGCCCTGTTTGTTTCCCATCTTAGAGACCACACTCTCCCCAAATTTAATCAAACCACTTGCTTCATCCTCTGATTGTTTCCCTGCAGATCTGGACTCCACGCTTGCTTCGTACTTCAAGTACAATAGTGGCCAAAATTGTGGAAACCTTTTGGGAAAAGCGTATTTTCTAAAACTAGCTAATAACACCACTTTTTTTTTTTTGGAGTAGTACAGTAGTGGGTTTCAAATTTTTTTATTACCGGTTCTGTGGGTTCTGTGGCTTGATGGGCATGGCAGGGGAAGGATACTGCAAAAGCCCCATTTCCTCCCAATCAGCTGGGACTTGGGAGGCAGAGAATAGATGGGGGCGGGGCCAGTCAGAATTTTTACAAGCGGTTCTCCGAACTACTCAAAATTTCCGCTACCGGTTCTCCAGAACTGCTCAGAACCTGCTGACACCCCACCTCTGGAGTAGCACCATAAAATTATATATCAATGGAAAGATAATTTAATCAAGAATGTAGTGCAATAATTTTTAGGAAGGATTTGCTATTAGAATAGCAGTTACAGTATAAAGAAAGAAAACACGTAGAAAAAACGAGATATACAAAAATGATCACCATAGAAAAAAAGGGGATATAAAAAAAATGATCACCATGCCAGTTAATACTTCGTTGGGTAACCTTAGTTGGGTAACCTTCCCATGGAGTGAACCAAGTCTTTTAGTTCTGCAGCTGTTATCATGTGAAACCAAGATTGAAGGATGGCTTCTATTAACTGGGTTTTATTGCTGGGTCGCTTCTGACTAACAAGTTTCTTTAGTTGGCTCCATAGATTTTCAATTGGGTGAAGATCTGGGCTATTCTCAGGCCATTCCAGCAGTGGAATAGGGCTATCTTGAAACTCCAAAAAAAAAGTGGTGTTATTAGCCATCAAACCTCAAAAATACACTTTTCCCAAAAGGTTTCCACAATTTTAGCTACTACTTTATGTCTTACACTACCCATCAATCAGGTCTCACAGATACAAAGCATTTTCCAATCTGCCAGGGTAATACTTTAATAGCCCTCTGTTTCTTACCCTGGTTGCCCAGTTGACTGTATCTCAGGACCTTGTGGACTTCCACCTTCTAGTAAGTCTATTGCCTTTGCTGTTTACAAGCTCGGTCTCTCTTTCCCAGATACGGCAGACGAAGGAACGGAAATTTCAGTGTTCAGTGAGGACCATTGAACTCAATGGGACATGACTTCCTCTCTTATCTGATGCCTCGTGAATCCTGGTGCCGCTGTATCCCAGGAAAGCCCCCAAGACTGTTATAAAACAGTGCACGTTCACATATGGAACTACCCGAGACTTGAAAGTAGCAAAGAATTTTATTCACGTATTTGCAATCACGTATTTGCATAGAAAGTAGACATGAGACAAAAGCATTCATCAGCTTTTATCCCCCTTATATAAGTTCATTTCCCTTTCCCCTTTTGGAGACAGCATCCTACTCAATTCTTCTAAAAAAGCCCTCCACCTTCGTTTTAAGGAGTTCACCAACTCCTTCCTTGCTACCGTAAAATAAGCTCTATTGTTGTTTTTGTACTTCCTCTGTTTGTGGTTTCAGCTGGCATTGAGGTTATAGGCTTGTGGTTCTTAATGGTTGCTACATAGAGATAATTTTGAAACAGTTTGCAATTGTTCCATTTGATATATCAAGTATTTATCCTTTTAGAAACAATAACAACTCCATTTTCTTTTTAATACATGATAATTTTATTCTTTTAAATGATCATTTTCCTTATATTTAATCCTTCCTTCCTTCCTTTTCCTTCCTTCCTTCCTTCCTTCCTTCCTTCCTTTTCCTTCCTTCCTTCCTTCCTTCCTTCCTTCCTTCCTTCCTTCCTTCCTTCCTTCCAAAGCAATAACCCTTAGACGTATTTCTTGCTTCACAGTGCTTTTACAGTCCTCTCTAAGCAGTTTACAGAGCCAGCCTATTGCCCCACAACAATCTGGGTCCTCATTTTACCCACCTTGGAAGGACAGAAAGCTGAGTCAACCTCAAGCCAGTCAGTATTGAACTCCTGGCAGTGGGCAGAATTTGCTTCCTTCCTTCTCATTTTCCTTCCTTCCTTCCTTCCTTCCTCCCTCTCTCTCTCCCTCGACTACACAGGTAGTTCTTGATTTACAACCAATTGCTCAGCAACCAAAGTCCAATAACAATGAAAAGAGTGATTTACAACCGGTTCTCATTCTTCTGACCGTTCCAACATCCCAGTAGTCATGTGATCAAAAATTTGGCTGCTTGGCAACCAGCATTTATTTCCGACAGCTGCAAAGTCCTGGGCTCAAGAGGTGATCGCCATTTGCGATCTTCCCAGCCTGTTTCAGGCAAGCAAAGTTAACAAGGGAAGCCAGATTCGCTTAACGGCCGCATGGTTCACTTAACAACTGCAGTGATCCACTTAACAGCCATGGCCCAAAAAGATCATAAAATCAGGCACTTCTTTGCTTAACAACCACCTTGCTTAACAATGGACATTCTGCCTCATCTCCCCCCACATCGTGGTCGTAACTCGAGGACTCTCTGCTAGGGTTATCGTAGCCAAAAAGAAAGGAGAGAGGCAAACAGAGCTTAATTTACAAGCGCAGCTTTTGTGTTCCTGTTGGATTTTCCTGCCAGGAAATAACGAGCAAGGACAACAAGTATCTGAACGCCATAGATATAGAAACTGCACAAAATTGTAGCTGTGTACAATGAGGAAACTGCCCTGTTCTGACCCATTTCTAGAAAGAAAGAAAAAAAATCCTCATTTTGACTTCAACATTTACCCCAATGCTCTGAATACCGTTCGAAGTTTTTGCCCAGAGAGAGGGTGACAAGCTGTGTGTTTCTCAGAGAACGGGAAATATCCCGGGGTTTAAATCAGGAATACAGGCAGTCCTTGACCTACAACCATTCATTTAGTGACTGCTCGAAGTTACAACGGCACTGAAAAAAAGGGACCCACATCTGCTTCTCACATCTACAACTGTTGCAACATCCCCATGTTCACAGGATCAGAATTCGGGCACTTGGCAACTGACTCATCTTTATGACCGTCATAAAGGTGTCTCGGGGTGACTGTTGTTGAAGGAAATCAAACGATTCTACGTAATGTTTTTGAATAGCTTGGAAACTCTCGATGCACAACAGTTCATTTAGGGACCATTCGGTCGCAATGGCACTGAAGAAAGTTGGATTAAGACCAATTTTCACACTTATGACCATTGCGGCATTCCCATGGTCCTGTGATTCGCACAATATACTTTATGTATACAAAGTTATTATTATTTTTATTGTGCCAAGCAAAGTCATAAAAGGGGGCCAAACGCACTTAACAAATGTCTCACTTTGCAACACACATTTTGGGCTCCGTTGTAGTTTTAAGTTGAGGACTACCTGGGCTTACAACAGTTGCAGTGTCACATGATCAAAATTCAGACACTTGGCAACGGTCTCGTATTTATGAGGGTCGCAGTGTCCTGGGATCACGTGACCCCCTTTTGCGATCTCCTGAATAGCAAAATCAATGGGGAAGCCAGATTCACTTAACAACTATCTCACTAATTTTACAACCGCTGTGATTCACTTAACAATGGTGGCAACAAAGGTCGTAAAACGGGGCAAAGTTGCTTAGCAACAGAAATGTTGGACCCCGTTGTGATTGTAAACTGAGGACTACCTGTATTTTAATCTTCTGAATATAGGGTTGCCAGGTCTGCTTCCAAAAAATAGCGGACAAGCGGGGGAGGGGGGGGAGGGGAGTTTAAGTAGTAAAAAAATTAAAAAAAAATTACAATTAAATTATATATTTTCTACAAACATTTTAACACATATTAAAATAATCACTTCAAAACTTTACTTAAAATTCAAAACATCAAATATATTATAATAATATGTAAAATATTAAATTACATTTTAATTTCATCATAAAGCTTTTGAATTAAAAAAAAATGTCCACTATTTTGTGAAAAAAAATAGTGAACATGATGTGAAAAAAGCGGACTCAAATAGTGGACACCTGGCAACATTATCTGAATAAAATAAAAACCAAAAGGAAAAAAAGTAATTCTTGAATTAATGAATTAAGGCTGGTATATTCTTGCTGGCCATTCATGATGCAATTCCACACGCTGTCTTTTGATGCGGGGTTTCTTGGGAAAATGGATGAAAAAAAAGGAGAGGATGGAAAACTTGTTCAAAACAAGCCAGAAATACTGAAAGGTTTAATCGGGAAGATTTTGCACTAACTGAGGAAATCTGACTCTCTTGGGCTGCTGAGAGATCAGCCGACGATGGCTGAGACTCCACCTGCTGGGTGCCACGGAGGGTGTAGATAAAATAAGAATTTAATTAAAAGGATTTAACATCGCTGCACACTCCGTGGGAAGTCATGAACTAAGAAGAGAATAGCGGGTATGAAGGCCGTGAGGTGCTTTTGAGCCAATCTCTGAAAATGTGTCCTCTGGAGATAGTAGAATTCTAGGGCTCAAAGGGACCTTGGAGGTCTTCTAGTCCAACCCCCTGCTCAAGCAGGAGAACCCTGTACCATTTCAGACAAGTGGCTGTCCAGTTTAAAGCCTCCAGTGATGGAGCACCCATAATTTCAAGTCGTTCCACTGATTTAATTGTTCTCACTATCAGGAAATTTCTCCTTAGTTCCAGGTTGCTTCTCTCCTTGATTAGTTTCCATCTATTGTTCTGTCCTCAGGTGCTTTGGAGGATTAGTCGACCCCTTCTTCTTTGTGGCAGCCCCTCAAATACTGGAAGACCTCTACCATGCCTGCTCTATTCCTTCCTTTCATGAAACTAGACATACCCAATTCCTGCAACTGTTCATCTACGTTTTATTATTTATTTTATTAGTCATATTTCTATGCCGCCCACTCTCCGAGGACTCTGGGCGGCTTACACCAAAGACAGTATACTAAATAGCATATTGCCCCCTAACAATCTGGGTCCTCATTTTACCCACCTCGGAAGGATGGAAGGCTGAGTCAACCTTGAGTCGGTGAGATTTGATCCGCTGATCTGCTGAACTAGCAGTCAGCTGAAGTAGCTGCAGTTCAGCATCTTTTAGCCTCCAGTTCTCTAATCATCTTTGTTTAGTTTACTTTATTGTCATTGCACCTCTACAACGAAATTAAATGCCATCTTCAATGTACATTATTAACTATAAAAATAAAACACACATCCTTCCTGGGCCTGGTGGCTCAGCAGACTAAAAGCATTGTGATTAATACCAGCTGCCTGCAATTACTGTAAGTTCGAATCTCACCAGGCTCAAGGTTAACTCAGCCTTCCATCCTTTCTAAGGTAGGTAAAATGAGGACCCAGTTTGTGGGGGCAATAAGCTGACTTTGTATAAATATACAAAAGTATGAAGGCTATTGCTTAACGCATTGTAAGCCGCCTTGAGTCTCCGGAGAAGGGCGGCATATAAATCAAATTTTTTTTAAAAAATCCTTCACATTCTATACAATGGAATTGAAAACCCGATATTGCATTTAATATTGCACTATATAGTAGAATTCAATATAGTTTTACTGCCCTGGGGTAGAAGCTGTTTTTTCAGCCTATTTGTCCTTGTTTCTATTGTCCTGTACCGTCTGCCAGATGGTAATAGTTCAAAAAAAAAAAAAAGTGGGGGGTGAGATCCAGGATGAGATGGATCTTTAAGGAGGTTTTGAACTTTTTTAAGGCAGCGGGAGCTATAAAGCTCTTCCAAAGAGGGGAGGGGGCAACCTGTGATCCCCTGGGCAATGGCGTTGACCCTCTGGAGCGCTGTCCTATCTGCCGCTGTGCAATTGGCAAACCCAACACAGGTGCAGTAAGTTAAAATACTCTCTATGGTGCAGCGGGAGAAGGTCACCAGCAATTTTTCATTCAGTTGTTGTTTCCTGAGAAGTCTCAGGTAGTATAATGTCTACTGGGCCCTTTTGACCAGTGCTGCAATGTGAGAGCCCCAGATCAGGTCCTCTTTTATGATAACACCCAGAAATTTTTAAGTTGGCCACTTGCTCCACTCAGTCTCCATTGATAAGCAAGGGCTGGATGTCTGATCTATTCCTTCTGTAGTCCACTATAAGCTCCTTGGCCTTATTGGTGTTCAGGACCAAGTTATTGTCTCCACACCACGAAAGCAACCATCCTAGTTCATTTCGATAGGCAGACTTATCCCCCCCACCCCGGAGATGAGTCCCACCACTGTTGTATCATCTGCAAATTTAATCGTAGTATTACTGGTGTGAGTGGGAATGCAGTCATGTACATAAAGAGTATAGAGTAAGGGACTCAACACGCAACCCTGTCGTGTACCAGTATTAAGGGCTGAAGAGATATGATTACCTAATCTGACCCTCTGAGAGTGCCCAGAGAGGAAATCCATAATCCAAAGGCAGATTGAATAAGAAAGTCCAAAATCCATCAGTTTGGACACTAGTCCGTGTGGAATTATTGCGTTAAATGCAGAGCTAAAATCTACAAAAAGCAACCTCACGTGGTCCACCCACCCCAAATTGTTCCAGATGAGTCAGAGCAGTATGAAGATTGATAGCTGTGGCATCCTCTGTAGATCTATTTCTTCTGTATGCAAACTGGCGTTTACCAAATTTACGCGGAAGATCAGAAATGATGTGCTGGCAGACCAATTTCTCAAAGCACTTCATGATGATAGCAATGGGTGCCACTGGTTTGTAATCATTGAGGTTATTGATAGGGAACTTCTTTGGCAGCGAACCAATGGTGGAAGCCTTCAAACAAGATGGAATAGTGGATTGGGATAAAGACCGATTGAAGATCCTGGTAAAGATTCCAGCCAACTGATCAGCACAGTCTCCAAGCGCTTGGCCAGAGATACGGTCAGGACTGGCAACCTTTCTAGGGTCCACAGCCCTCTGAATGCTCCTCCCCTCCTCTTCCTCCATAATGAGGTGGGGGCTACAATGGGTTGGTGGCTGTATTTTAGCTGTCTCTGATGTCTCCACTTCAAAGCGAGGGATGACATTGTCGTCCTTCTCTGCACTCTTTCTAGAGCCTCACCGTCTTTTTTATACCAGGGTGACCAAAACTGGATGCAGTATTCCAAATGTGGCCTTACAAAGGCATTATAAAGTGGCACTAACACGTCTGGTGACCTTGATTCTGTCCCTCTTATCAATCCACCCTAGGACCGTGTTGGCTTTTTTGGTGGCTGAAGCACGCCACTGGCTCACGGCAACGGTAATAGCATTTAAGACTTATATACCGCTTCACGTCCCTCTTTAATTGATTTACAGAGTCAGCATATTGCCTCCATCTGGGTCCTCGTTTTACTGACCTTGGAAGGAAGGCTGAGTCAACCTTGAACCCATCAGGATCGAACTCCTTGGGAATGCAGTTTAGCCTGCAATACTGCATTCTAACCACTGCACCACTATGGCACTACTTACTTACTCACAAATAATCCTATATCTAATTGCCTGCCTGCCTGCCTATCTATCTCTATCTATCATTTATCTATCAATAGCAATCGCACTTAGACTTGTATACCACTTCATAATGCTTTTTACAGCCCTCTCTAAGCGGTTTACAGTCAGCCTATTGCCCCCAGCAATCGGAGTCCTCATTTTACCCACCTCGGAAGGATGGAAGGCTGAGTCAACCTTGAGCCAGGAGAGATTCAGCCGGCAGGCAGCAGAAGTAGCCTGCAGTACTGCACTCTAACCGCTGTCCCACCTCGGCTCTATTTCATCTATTTCATCATCTATTTCTATCTTTCTCTACCAGTATCTCTCTGTCTTTATCCATCCATCTCGCTCTCTTTATCTCTCTATCTATCTTCTTGCCTACTTTTCTTTTCATGGCTACAGGATGCCAAATCATCTTCAACTCAAGCTGAATTCCTTTTGGGTCAATATTTTATCTAATTTAATCTGAGCCCTCCCTGAGCAACTCAGCAAGGAGAAAACGTCCGAAGACGAACTCGAAAACCATAAGGGAATTAACTGATGGTGAAGCAAGTTTGGGCAGAAATGAAAGAAGGCATGGGAAGTGTACAGACACGGTTGTAAATGCACGATCCAGGAAAAACAGTGTCAGTTTTGGAAGACAATTTTCTTTTTGCTTCTAAACTACCACATATTTTAGCTGGGGAAGTTGGGAGAGGGTTGTTGTTGGAGCGGTAGAAAGTTAGTCATAACAACATTCTGTATTCAAGGACTTTTGCCTGCGTCTGATGGAGACTGCCTGAAGATTGTATCCGGTGGAGTGTGAAGAGTTGATTGGACAATGTGATGAACTTGTGGGTGTGGGGCAGGGCTGTGAACTCTTAGCTGGGTGGGGGAAACCTGGAAGCTTTCAGATTCAGGTTTTCCCAGATATGCCAACATGACATTTTTAACAAATTGGAAGTTTGAGGAACCTCAGGCCTCAGAGCTTTATTTTGTTGGGGGTGTTCCTTGGAACCCTGACATACAGCTCACCCACCACCTTCCCTGCAATTCACAAGTGCGCGAGCAAAGCAGCAGCGTATCATGTCTTTCGAGAAAATAAATGAAACATTATACTTTGTCCGGGTGTTGCCGAGTGACAACAGGGTCTGTATTTACACTGCAAAAGTTTTAAAACAGATTTTGTTTGGCAAGGGATGTCAAAGTTGATCCAAAGTTGGTTTCTACCCAAGCAATTCCTTCCCGCTTACGGATTCTAGACTCGTTCAGAACGAGTGCCAGACTACCGATCCAGGGAATATGGCTACGAGTACATCATTATGGACGAGAGGAGCTGGCCCCTGGGTCCCTCTAGCTGGGGACCACCCGCATCTTCTACAGGACCAGCGTCTGCTGTATCTTCTGCGCCCTCCTGAAAGTATTTAAACGAGAGTCACCTCGGAGGGACCATATCTGGACAGCGGGACTAACCCCCTCCCACCACTGGGACCGGCTCAGTTCTTCTCCTGCGTGTGCTGCTTCAGAGCGTGCAGGAAGATCTCCTTCACCTGTCCCACGGTGTCCTGGTACACCTGGAAGTCTTCCTCTTTGGTCCGGATAGATTCTTGCAAAGCGCTCTTCAGGCCTTCGATCTCGTCCATCTGGATCGCCAGCCTTCATGGAAAGAAATGGTCGATGTATTTTTACGATTTTAAGCTGCCCAGAGTTACCTCAAGGTTAAGATGGGAAGCCAATAAATTTTATATATAAATAATTAGAAGAAATAAATGGACGTTGATAGCTGACCAAAAATACATGTGGTCCTCGATTTACAACCAGTCACCTAGAGACCATTCAAAGTTATGAGTTAAAGATATTTAATAGCTAGAGCAGTGAAGGGTTGCACAGTGAGCCTGAGTTGTGGTTGATTAGCTGAAGAAAGCTGGCCACGGTGTGAGGCAACCTGAGGTGTGATTGGTTGCTGTGAGTGAAAAGGGGGAGTGTCCTTGTTTCCCGCCTTTTTTCATCTGGGTGCCCTGTGTGCAGTGTAATTTACCTCAGGATGTTCCTGCTGTGTTGATTTACCTCAGGATGCTCCTGTTCGCCTGACAATCTAGTTTGCCATGGATATAGTTATAAAATATATTTTTATATAAAACTACAAGTTTGTGTCAGCATCTCTGACTTCATTTGGTCACCAGATGCGCAATTCCCTGATATTATGACAGACCTTGTGAGGGCTAGTTATGACTTGGATTCAAAATTCTGACAACTACCCCACACCCTGCGGTCATGCCATCAAATTTTGGATACTGGGCAACTGGCCTGCATTTACAGATGTTTGTAGTTTTGTGTGACCATGATTTATGACATTTTTTTGATAGAAATGTTTAATTCTGCATTCCGGCAAAAAAACAGCCATTGGGTAACATGGTTCTGCTTAAAGACTACAGTGTTCAGCTTAATGCCTGCTGCAAAGAAGGTTGTAAAATCGTGAGCAGTCACATCTTAACTTGCTTAATGAACATCAGGACAAATGAGTATAATTCTGTGCTCATAATTATAATTATGGCGTTATACAGTCATAAATTGAGGATCACTTGTGCAGGCAGTTCTCGAGTTGCAACCATTCATTTAGTGACCATTCAAAATTACAATGGCACTGAAAAAGTGACAAGACAAATTTTCACACTTATGACCATTGCAGCATCTTTATGGTCACATGATCAAAATTTGGCCGCTTGGCAACTGACTCATAATTATGACGGTTGCAGTGTCCTAGGGGTCATCTGTCAAGCAAACTCAATGGAAAAGCCAGATTCACTTTAACAGCTGTGTCACTAACTGTAACAACCGTGGCAAGAAAGATGGGACAGAACTCATTGTCTTGCATAGCAACAGAAATTTTGGGCTCAATTGTGGTCGTAAGTCGAAGACTATCTGTATTAGCAGAAATTGTTCCGTCACTTTCCTGTATTCTTTCTTACCTCTAATTTAGAGCTTTGAGGGTTTTGTTTTTTTTTTAAAAGGGGGGAAAAATATTAAACATCTCACTGTGTGGAGAGTTCCTCTAACTGAGACTCCAGAGGCACTTTGGAAAATTGGACGGAGGGCAGATCTTTTTTATCCCCGGCGTTCCAATTCATTTTGCCGCTGGTGAGTGGCTGAGCTGTTGAGACAAGACGTGTCGTTAAACAGGGACATTGATCCTGAAGGCTGCCCACAAACCCACCAAATTCTAAACTTTTCTGAAAAATATCACAGTTCGTATTTTCAGTTGAGAAGCAGAAAGTGACTGTAAGACGCGTGGATTTCTACTCCCAGAATTCCCTAGCTAGCATGGCTGGTTGGGGAATTCTGGGAGTTGAAGTCCACGCATCCTAAAGTTGTAAAGATTAAAAAAATACCGGTGTAGCCCTTGATTTACAACCATAATTGAGGTTGGCTATTAAGGTCATAAGTGATGATGATTGTTCAGGGTTAGACCTCATTTTATGAGATTTTTTTTTTTTAAAAAAAAATAATATTTATTGAATTTTCAAACATTAAAATACACAGTACAAAAAATAGAAAACTATAAAACACAACAAAAACAAACAAACAAAAATCAAAACTTAAACACTAGTAACAGCTTTTCTACATCGGTATCTCTATTCTAATTAACTTCCATACACAAATTCTACTTCTATCTATCACTACCTTAATTTACATCCTTATCTATGTTATAATAACTTCTGAGATTTTTTTTTTGCAGCGGTCGTTAAAACGAACACTGCCGCCATTAAGTGAATGCCACAACCGTAAAGCAGACACTGCAGTCATTAAACAAATCCTTTTTTTTTTTTTTTTTTTTACTATGGGGTGTTTTTTGTTCCAGAAACCAAAGTAAATTTTTTTGGGGGGAAATGCACATATGTGTCATTCTTGAATTACGAGGATCGCGTTCATCAGTCATGATGGTTTTAAACAAGTCATCATACAGCGCCTGATTTTGTGACCTTTTTTGCAGTGGTTGTTAAGTGAACGCAATGGTCATTAAGTGAATCCATTACACCTAATGGAGGTTTTTGCCCGGAAACCAAAAGTAAATGCCGTTTTTTGGGAGGGAAAACAGCCCAAAATCGCAGTCATCGGATATTGCAAATGGCCATCAATGAAGGGTGGCGGCCAAGTGCCCCATCATTGGTCACATGACCACAAGGGAAAGGGGCGGGGCCATTGGAACTTACTGATTCGTAAGTTCTCCTGGGGAAGTTCGTCATAACTTTGAACAGTTGCTAAGTGACCAGTCGTAAGTCGAGCACTACGTTTTCATTCAAAAGGGTGGATTTTTGTGCAGTTGCCTTATTTTAGGACTTTCTCCAACAGCTTCTCTTTGTCAACCATTAGGGGCAGAAATCCTCCTTGACTACTTGGAAGTTTCATCGGTCAAGTTTTGCGCAGGGCAAAACTTTGTGTCACTTTTCTAGATGCTTTCAACAATTTTACCTGCTTTGGTTTTGGGCTGGGCCTTGGGGGCCACGACTGTCTTCCCGGATTCCATCTTCAGCTTGGCAAACTGCTGCTCAAGAGCAACGTACTTGTGCTGCTGTTCCTGAAATTTCTTCTCCGCTTCCCAAACTTTCGTGATGCTCTCGTCCACCCTGGAGACACAAACAACGTAGGTGCACATCGTCAGAAAGGCGAATACCCCTGTAACCGCGACAACTCAACAGCCGAGAGAGAATTGTCAATGTTTCCCCAAAGATTCAGAATCTAGCTTTGGGCGTAGGTGGATGGGAGACCACTAAGAAATCCAGGGTTGGATTGACTGGGATGTTTTTTTATATCATGGCAACCAAAACTGGGTGCCATATTTCAAATGTGGTCTTACCAAAGCATTATAAAGTGGTATTAACACTTCACGTGATCTTGATTCTATCCCTCTGTTAATGCAGCCTAGGATTGTGTTGGCTTTTTTGGCTGTTGCAGCACATGGCTGGCTCCTATTTTAGTGATCTCTTTCTGATAAGTTTCCATTCTCCTTCTTCTTCTCTTGCCTCGGGTATTTTGGAGAATAGGTTGTCCCCCTCTTCTTTGTAGCAGCCCCTCAGATATTGGAACCCTGCTATCATGTCACCCCTAGTCCTTTTTTTAACTAAACTAGACATACCCAGTGGTGGGTTCCTCCCGGTTCGGCCCGGTTCGGCTGAGCCGGTAGCGGTGACGATATGACATCACCAAACCGGTTCTGCCCCCCCCCATTATTCTTATCTTTTATTTGGCCCCATCCCCAATCTATTGCTGCCTCCCGAGTCCCAGCTGATCGGCTAGAAGGAAAAAAACTTTTTAAACTCTTGCCGCGTGGCTTCAAATGGCCGCCCTACAGCTGATCAGTGTTAAAAGGCAGTGTGGTGGTAGACCGGTGTCTCCAAAAACAAATGGGTAGACCGATGCCTCCAAAAACAAGTGGGTAGACCGATGCCTCCAAAAACAAATGGGTAGACCGGTGCCTCCAAAAACAAATGGGTAGACCGATGCCTCCAAAAACAAATGGGTAGACCGGTGCCTCCAAAAACAAATGAGTAGACCGGTGCCTCAAAAAACAAATGGGTAGACCGGTGCCTCCAAAAACAAATGGGTAGACCGGTGTCTCCAAAAACAAACGGGTAGACCGGTACAGCTCTGCAAGCAGTTAAAAGCCTGATAGACCAGTACCTCTGCTAAATCCTAAAGAATTGTCTCATGACCATCAAGCCACGCCCACAAAATAAGCCACGCCCACAGAACTGGTAGTAAAAAAAAATTAGAACCCACCCCTATCCTCCCGTCCCCTAATCATCTTTGTTGCTCTTCTCTGCACTCTTTCCAGAGTCTCAACATTGGAGTGGTTTGGGACAAGGGACTCTGAGTTTCAAAAAAAAAAATCCAGGGAATTTTGCACCTGGCGACCTACCTTTTCTGTAGGATGCTGACCAGCTCTATCAAACGGTCGCGTTCCACTTCTGCTGCTTGACACAGGGTCTTGTATTCGGTGATCTGAGCTTGCAGGGTCCTGAAACTGACCTCTTTCTGCTCTGGCGCCCTAAAACAGAGAGAAGACCAGCTTGGTTTGGCTGTCCGATAATAAAACGGATTTTGGCAACGTAATCAAGGCCGAAAGCCCGATTTATGGCATCCATGATCCATGCTGCAACATCCAGCTAGGTACTTATGGGATGCCCCAGGCCACATGTCAGTTTCCCAGTTGAGACAGGTAATCCTTGACTGAAGACACAATGTATGTTGCTAAGTGAGAAATTTGTTAAGTGAGTTTTGCCCCATTTTACGACTTTTCTCGTCACATTTGCCAACTGAATCACTGCGGTTATTAAGTTAGTAACACAGTTGTTAAGTGAATCTGGCTCTCCCCCCCCCGCTTGTCAGAAGAGCGCAAAAGAGGATCACGTGACCCCGGGACACTGTAACCGTCGTAAATGTGAGTCAGTTGCCAAGCATCAGAATATCAATCAAATATAAATGTGAAAAATTGTCATAAATCATTTTTTTCAGAGCCGTTGCAACTTCAAACCATCACTAAATGAACTGTTGCAAATCGAGGACTACCTGTACTAAGATGAAGAACATCCACAGGTAGTCCTCAATTTACAACCATTCGTTTAGTGGCCGTTTGAAGTTACAACGGCACTGAAAAATGGGACCATTTTTAAAATTTAATGTCCATTGCAGTATGCCAATGTCCATTGCAGTATGCCACATGATCAAAATTCAGAAGCTTGGCAACTGACTCGTATTTATGACGGTTGCAGTGTCCTGGGGTCACATGATCTCTTTTTGTGACCTACTGATGAGCAAAGTCAATGCGGAAGCTGGATTCGCTTAATGACTGTGTTGGTCACTTAACAACTGCAGGGATTCACTTACCTATTATGGCAAGAAAAGTCACAAAATGGGGCAAAGATCTCTTAACTATCTTGCTTAGCAACAAAAATGTTGGGTTCAGTTGTGACCATAAGTTGAGAACTACACAGAGAAACACAAACACATATGGTGTGTGTGTGTGTGTGTGTGGTCCTCGACTTATGACCGCCATTGAGCCCAACAATACATATACTCAATGGGAAATATAGAAAGTAGAAAGTAAGAGGAACGAAACTGATATGTAAAAAGAAACACATATTGTGTGTTTGTGTTTTGTATGTTGTGTTGTGTTGTTGTTGTAAAAATAATATTTTTTTTTTAAAAAAAAATACATATATTCATACACACACACATATATTTTTGTGCCTGAAAATAACATGCACTTTTAAGGTGAATTTCTTCAACTTCTCTGTCTGAGTGACGACAGCCTTGGACTTTCCAGATTTTCCCCCCTCCAAGAATGAACCAGGTCTGACCCTCCTTAGCTTTTCAAGGAGCCTGAGGAAGATCAAAAGCCAAATCAGTGTTTTATCCGTAGAGGCAGTCCTCGACTTATGACGAAAATCAGATGGTTATTAAGTGAATCTGGATTTCCCCATTGACTTTGCTGATTGGAAGCTGTTGATCTGGTCTTAAATCTTGCTGTTGCTTCTCCGGGGGTTAATTCCTAGCAATGAATTGGGGGTGGGAGGCACCGTGTTGCGGTGGTTCTCCTCCTATCTCTCTGACCGGTCGCAGTCTGTGTTGGCAGGGGGGCAGAGGTCGACCTCGAGGTGCCTTGCTTGCCGGGTGCCGCAAGGGTCGGTCCTCTCGCCGCTCCTGTTCAACATTTATGTAAAGCCGCTGGGTTAGATCATCCGTGGTTTTGGGGTGCGATGCCATCTGTACACTGATGACACTCAGCTGTACATCTCCACCGCAGACTACCCCAATGATGCCCTCAAAGTGATGTCCCAGTGTCTGGAGGCCGTGCGGGTCTGGATGGGGAGGAACAGGCTTCGCTCAACCCTTCCAAGACCGAGTGGCTGTGGATACCGGCGTCCCGATATAGCCAGCTGGTGCCATCGCTGCTATTGGGGGCGAGTCACTGACCCCCACAGAGGGGGCTCACAACTTGGGTGTCCTCCTGGACACACGGCTGTCTTTGGAAGAGCATATGACGGCCGTGGCCAGGGGGGCTTTTTATCAGGTCCGCCTGATACGCCAGTTGCGCCCCTTTCTGGATCGGGACTCCTTGTGCACAGTCACTCATGCCCTCGTCACGTCACGCCTGAACTACTGCAACGCTCTCTACATGGGGCTCCCCTTGAGGAGCACCCGGAGGCTCCAGCTAGTGCAGAATGCGGCTGTGCGGGTGATTATGGGAGCGACGTGGCGCTCCCATATAACACCTCTCCTGCGCGAGCTGCATTGGCTCTTGGTGGTCTTCCGGGTGCGCTTTAAGGTATTGGTTCTCATCTTTAAAGCGCTCCATGGCTTAGGGCCAGGATATTTGTGAGACCGCCTGCTGCTACCGATAATCTCCCACTGGCCAATACACTCTCACAGAGAGGGCCTCCTCAGGGTGCCGTCGGTCAGGCAATGTTGGCTGGTGGCCCCCAGGGGGCGAGCCTTCTCTGTGGGGGCACCTGCCCTGTGGAATGAGCTGCCTCCTGGAATACGACTGACCCCGGATCTCTGTACCTTCCGTAAAGCCCTGAAGACGTTTTTATTCCACCAAGCCAGCCTAGCCTAAATGGCTCTTAATTGGGATTTTAAATTTTATGGACTTGGGGGTTTTAAATTGAGAAGCTAATTATTTAATTCTTTTTAATTATCTTAACTTTTGTATTTGTATGTTTTTTAATTTTGGCTGTTCACCGCCCTGAGTCCCTTCTGAGAGAAGGGCGGTATACAAATTAAATTAATAAATAAATAATAAATAAGGAGGCCTTTTTGTTCCTTTCGTGGCTTTCTGATGGTCTCTTCTGGACCTTCATCCTAATCCCGTGATGGCGAATTTATGGCATGTGTGCTGGAAGTGGCATGCAGAGCCATGTCGCCTGGAACACGCCTGTTCCTCTGCCAGCGCACCCATGCGCACCAGCCAGCTAGTCTTCTGGTTACTGGCGTGCATGGGTGCGCGACAATCAGCTGGCCTTCACACGTGCGGTTGTGCCAAAACCAGATCAGCCAGGCAGCTGATCGTTGCACACGCATGGGCGCCAGTAACCAGAAAACTAGCTGGCCGGGGCGCATGCGTGCGCTGGAAACCAGAAGTTCATTTCCCAGCACGCACATTCCCACTGGGCAGCTCCTCTTAGCGCGCGTACACACCAGTCATGCCATCGATGCCCACATGCAACCCCGGGACATCTACCCCCTCGCCAGCCAGGAGCGCTGCTGCCAGTTGCTCTCCTGCACCCACCTTCCTGCCTGCCTCACTGCCGCCTTCGCCACTAAGAAAGGCCCCAAAGTTGCACTGCCCGGGATCCACGTGGGCTGACATAGGAGGAGGCCAGGCATGGCTGGCTGGATGCTGCCCAGAGCACGAGGCTGGCAGGAGGAGGAGGAGCCACCGCTGCCTCTGCAAAGACGCAGCGGCGGCAGGCAACAGCAACAGTAACAGAGTTGGAAGGGAGCTTGGAGGCCATCTAGTCCAACCCCCTGCTCACGCAGGAGACCTGTACTAGGGATTCAAACTGCCGACCTTTCTGATCGACAAGCTCAGCGTCTTAGCCACTGAGCCACCTAGCCAGGCCGTTCACGCCGGCAAAGGTTTGTGCAGGAGGCTTTCCAGGCCCAAAATGGGGGGCTGGGGGCCGGGGCGCCTGTGCAGGAGGGGCTGTCGCGCGTGCGCACTTTCGGCACACGACAACAAAAAGGTCAGCCATCAGTGTCCTAACCCCTTCAAAAAATTTATTGGCTAAATAAATAAATTAAGACCACCTGCAGACTTCCCTGGAAGGGAAGGGAGAAAAATCTGGGCATTGTCATGCAACAAGTAAATTTTGCACCAACCTGTCAGGAGTTGCTGGAAATAACGTCGCTGCGGAGTCCACAAGGGTGTGTCCCATCTTCGACATTGTCCTGGAACACACAAAATATCTGTCACATTTTTCACTTCTGCATCTAAATGGCTCATTTTACCACTTTCTGGCTGGGCTCCTGCTGACTTGGGTGGGATCAAAAGCACGGCTGGGGGAAATCTAGTTTGCAAAGGGTGCAGTCTCTCGAAGCATCCTAGAATGAAAATGGTGGTCTTAGAGATCATCTAGTCCAACCCGAGCCAGCAGTGGATGGAAACTAATCAAGGAGAGATCCAACTTCGAACAAAGGAGAAATTTCTTGATGGTGAGAACAATTAACCAGTGGAACGACTTGCTTCTGGAAGTTCTGAGTGCTCGATCACTGGAGGTTTTTAAGAAGAAATTGGACAGTCATTTTTTTTTTAATTTGATTTATATGCCACCCTTCTCCGGAGACTCAGGGCGGCTTACAGTGCGTTAAGCCTGGAATGTCTGGAATGCTATAGGGCTTCCTGCTTGAGCAGGGGGTTGGACTAAAAGACCTCCAAAGTCCCTTCCAGCTCTGTTATTCAGCAGAGGAACCCACCACTTCAACTTTTATTTAAAAACATCCAGCAAAGCGGAGTCCACCGCCTCCTGGACTAGATGACCTTTAAGTTCCCCTTCGTCCTTCCATTCCATATTTCTGGGGGTCAAATATTCCAAAACATTCGCCCAGTCAAAGATGCAAGGTCTACCATCTGGATTTGATGGCTCTCCGTGAGAGTCAGGGTGAATGCAATCCAGATGGAGGCCAGGTAGACCCAGATGTAGGATGACTAAGCTTGGTGGGCCCCAGCTATTGTGGTTTGTAAATTCTAGTTCATCTTATTTGCACACCTGGGGTGATTGTAACCAACATAGTAAACCACTGTTTCTCAAACTTAACAGCTTTAAAATGCATGGACTTCAACTCCCAGAATTCGGACTTCCGGTTTGGCGTCGCGGCGAGACAGTCGGGGTTGTTATTACAGGTGAGAGTACTGTAGTAAACTATATATACAGATTCTCGACAATTTACGACCATAATTGAGCTTGCAATTTACGGTCATAAGTCATGATGGTCATTAAGAGCATTGTTATGCGACCGTGTCCTGTTTTACGACCTCTTTTTGGTTTCAGTGGTTAAACGAACGTAGAGTCACAAAACAAGCACGGCAGTTGATAAGTGAATGCTGCAGTCATTAAGCAAACACATTGAGGTGCTTGAGGTGATTATAGACACAGATACCAGTAGTCCTTGACTTGCAGTAGTTCATTTAGTGACCATTCGATGTTACAATGTCACTGAGAAAAAAAGTGATTTAGTTTATGACCGTTTTTCACACTTTACCACCATTGCGACATCCCCATGATCATGTGATCAAAATTCAGATCAGTGGTGGAATGCTGCTGGTTTAACAACTGGTTTGGCGAGTGTGCGCCTAAGGTGCTTGCGCTGAAAATGGAGCATTTAGATTTTAGAAGCTCAGTGCCAAGTCAGCAATGATAAGTAGAACAGTGAATGGGGTGGGGGGGGGGGAGAAATCAGCTGTGCTGCGTGATTGAGATGAGCTACAAAGCAGGAAATAAAGGACAGTATAGAAAGGGGGTGAGTGGGTGGAGCCAATTGATCATCGGAGCTACCAGTTCGGATGAACTGGTCTGAACCGGCCAGAGGTGGGTTTCAGCAGGTTCTGACCAGTTCGAGAGAACCAGTAGAGGAAATTTTGTGTACTTGAGTACTTTGAGTAGTGAAAATTCTGACTGGCCCCGCCCCCATCTATTCTCTGCCTCCTGAGTCACAGCTGACTGGGAGGGAATGGGGAATTTGCAGTATCCTTCCCCTGCCATGCCCACCAAGCCATGCCACAACCACCAAGCCACACCCACAGAACCGGTAGTAAAAAAATTTTGAAACCCACCATTGGAACCGACTGAATACCACCTCTGATTCAGATGCTTGACCACTGGCTCATATTTATGAGGGTCTTGGGATCATGCGATCCAGTAGGTTGCCCCCGGTTCGGACCGGTTTGCAAGAACTGGTAGTAAAACCAGCAGGAGGCTCCGCCCACTGACCTGGACGTCATCAAAGTTGATCTGCGCATGTAGAACAGCGCACGCGGGCGCGATGTGAACCGGTAGTAGAGGTAAGTAGAACCCACCCCTGATGTGATTCCCTTTTGTGACCTTCTGACCAGCAGAGTCAATGGGGAAGCCAGATTCGCTTAAGAGCCGTTTTGCTAACTTAACAATTGCAGCCAATCCCTTAACAACTGGGGCAAGAAAGGACGTAAAATGGGGGCAAAACTCACTCAACAACCATCTTGCTTAGGAATCCAGCTGAGAAAATTTTTCTCTATCCCAAGGTTTCCAATCTGGCTCAAGGTAATGATTGAGGACCAGAATTAAAGGAGACTCTTTTAAAATAATTTAATTTAATTTTGGGATTTAGAACGTCGCCTTCCCTACCGTCTGGAGCTGTCATTTCTGCTAGAGTCTTCCTTCTGGGATGCTAAATTCTGATTTTCCTCTTCTAAAGACTCTGTAGACAGCGTGGAACCCGAATCTAATCCACTTTCCTCTTGAAGGGGTAGGTTTCGCTGCTATGAAAAATCAGCCAACAGATTTTGAGTGCTCGGGTTTCCATTTCTTTATTGATTTATTAGACTCTTATCCCAACTTTATTATTTAACAAGTAACTCAAATATACATGATACTCCTTCTTCCTCCTGTTTTCTCCACAACAACAACTCTGTGAGGTGGGCTGGGCTGAGAGAGAGTGATTGGCCCAAAGTCTCCCAGCTAGCTTTCATGCCTAAGGGAGGACTAAAACTCCCTGTCTCCTGGTAATTGGCCCAAAGTTACCCACCCGTCTTTCATGCCTAAGGTGGAACTGGAACTCCAAGTATACTAGTGATTGGCCCAAAGTTATCCTGCTAGCTTTTATGCCTAATAAGAGGGACTAGAATTCATTGTTTCTTGGTGATTGGCCCAAAGTCACCCAGCTGGCTTTCATGCCTAAGGCAGGACTAGAACTCACCATCTGGACCAGACTCTTAACCACCACACTAAACTGGCTCTCAAAGTGAATCTTCCCTTAATATCAACGTTTGATGAATTCAAGGAGACCTTTTCTCAAGCTGTTTTCTTGCACAGGGCTTAAACCCCTCTTATCTGATTGTTGTCCTTCCAGGCCATTCCCCATGCCTCTGCCCACGCTTCTCGCCTCTGAGACGCCTTACCTGCAACCTCAGCTGCCTGACCACTTCTTCCAGCTCCTTCACCTGAGCTTCTCGGTCGGCCACCATCTGCCTGAGCTGCTCGATGAGGCAGTTTTGCTTCTGAATCTCGACGTTCAGCTTCTTCCCCAGGGCCCTCTCGCCTTCCGCGTTCCTTTCTTCTTGCTGGCTCAAATTTTTTAAGATGCCTTGCATTTCTTTCTGCTGGCTCTGATGAGAAAGGAAGGGATGGAGAGAGCCTTGTTTTTCCTGTTTGCATCTCATGAAAAGTTGAACAGCATTTGACCGGGATGATAAAAAGTCTTCTGCCATGTGTCAAACTCGATTTCATTGGGGGCCGCATCAGGGTTGTCTTGGACCTTGGAGGGGTGGGGTGGGAGTGGCCAGGGACAGCATGACCAGCTCGATGTCACTCATGTTGGGGGCGCCTGTGTTGGTCCGACTACTCTGCCAGTGAAAACAGGCTCCTGAGCTCCGTTTTCGGCTGCGATGGCCTCCTGCAATCTTCTGCCAGAGAAAACGGAGCTTGGAAGGGCCACACACAGCCTTCCCGAGCTCCATTTTCGCTGGCAGAGGCACTGTGGGCTGGCCCTTCACTGTTTACAAAGCGGTCCCACACGCCAGATCTAAGCACCCCGCGGACCAGATCCGGCCCTCAGGCCTTCAATTTGACACCCCTGGACTAGAAGATCTCTTAGCTCCCTTCCAACCCCATTTTTCTATGTTTTATGTTTTAAATGGACTTAAAAACTATTTAACTGTGAAGCTACTTAGCGGTGCTACAATTAACAGCAATTCCAATGATAAATAATCTTCGACTTACGACGACAACCGAGCTCCACATTCCTGTTGCTAAATGAGACAAAAGTGAGTTTTGCCCCATTTTACAATCTTTCGTGCCACAGTTAAGTGAATCATTGCAGTTGTTAAGTTAGTAACATGGTTGTTAAGTGAATCTGGCACCCCCGGATTCTTGTCAGGAGATCGCAAAAGTGTTCATGTGACCCCGGACACTGCAACTGTCATAAATATGAGTCCGTTGCCAAGTATCTGAATTTTGATCACATGGCTGCAATGGTTATAAGTGTGAAAAATGGTCGTAAGTCCCATTTTTCAATGCTGTTGTAAACTTTGAATGGTCACTGCAATCGGTGGAATTGCTTGCCTCCCAGAATTATGGGTCCTCAATCACTGGACGATCATTTGACCAGGATGATAGAAAATCTCCTCTCTTGAGCAAGGGGTTGGATTAGAAGACCTCCAAGATCCCTTCCAGCCTTAGGAGTCTATGTTTTATGAGACTTACTTTGGGACCGTTGGAGAAAAGCAATGAATAAAAAAAAAGTATACCTTTTAGATAGGGATTACAGGTGGTCCCCGATTTACGACTGTAATGGAGCCTCCCCATTACGGTCATAAATTGTGACGGTGGAAAAGCAGGTCACAATATTTACTGACTGGACCTGTTTTTACAAACTTTTTTTTTTTTGTAACAGTCATTAAGCGAATGCTACAGTTGTAAAACAAACCCATTATTTGCTGAGGGATGACAGAAACGTCATGAGGCTCCAAACAGTCGTAAATATGAGGCAACGGCTGAGTACCTGACATCTGAGGACATGTGACATGAGTGGCAGCTGTCAGAACATTAGAACCAGGTTGTAATTTTCTTTTGGGGCAGATCCTTCCTAATTTTGAATGTGACATGACACAACAGGACATGAAATTTTTGCCTCGACCTCGCTTAGTCTAGACCAGTGTTTCTCAACTTTGGAAGCTTGAAGATGGGTGGACTTCAACTCCCAGAATCCCCCAGCCAGCTGTGCTGGCTGGGGGATTCTGGGAGTTGAAGTCCACCCATCTTCAAGCTACCAAGGTTGAGAAACACTGGTCTAGACATCATTTCTCAATGTCAACAATCTGAAGATCTGTGGACTTCAACTCCCAGAATTCCTCAACCAACATGAATAGACTTCAACTCCCAGAATTCCCCATCCAGCATGCGTCGGTTTTTCAATCCCAGAATTGCACAACCAGTACGTTGGCTGGGACATTCTGGGAGTTGAAGATTCACACATAACAGCTAGGGAAATCCGGGAATTTTATTTTATTAATTTTATTTGTTTACTCAACGATTCTGCGATTTGAAGTCTGTGCGTGCCGGATGAGGAATTCTGGGAGATGAAGTCCACAGATGTCAGCTGGGGAGTTCTGGGAAGTGAAGTCCAAGCATGCTGATCGGGGAATTCTGGGAGGTGAACTCTATGCATGCCGGCTGGAGAATTCTGGGAGTTGAAGTCAGACAGACAGAATAACAAGAGTTGGAAGGGACCTTGTAGGTCATCTAGTCCAATCCCCCGCCCAAGCAGGAGACCCTACACCATTTCTGACAGATGGCAGTCCAGTCTCTTGTTGAAAGCTTCCAGTGATGAAGCTCCCACAATTCTGAAGGCAAGCTGGGGAATTCTGAGAATTGGAAGTTCACACATCCCAAATCTCTAAGGTTGAGAAACAGCTGTCTAGAGCAGTGTTGGTGAATCTTTTCAGCACCATGTGCCAAAACAGGAGACACGGGGAAACCAGAAGAGCAGCTCCCCGGCATGGACGCATGTGCCAGGAAGCTGCCGGCCACCTGGTCTTCCGGTTTCTGGTGCATGTACGGACATGAAGACCAGCTGGCTGGCGCACATGCACACACTGGAAACCAGAAGCTCAGCTCTCAGCATGGACATGAGCGCTGGGGAGCTGCTCTTCCAGTTTCCAGCACTCCCGTACGCATGAAGACCAACTGGTGGGTGCACACGCATGCACTGGAACTCGGAAGAGTAATGGGCGACAGCTAGCGTGCCTGGAGAGATGGCTCTGTGTGCCACTTCCAGCATGTGTGCCATAGGTTCCCCATCACGAGTCTAGAGGAAGGCGCACCTATTCTCCACAATTTTTAACTACAAATCTAAACAGGGTCCAGTCTCCCACAACCGATTGGAAATTTGGGGGAAATTATGGGTCGGGAACCACTTGACTGAAACTTTGCAGAAGATCGGGCCCTACAAGTTCACGTTGATGTCGCGGTGAATACAGGTAGTCCTCAACTTACAACAGTTCGTTTAATGACCGCACAAAGTTACAATGGCCCTTAAAAAGTTGACGTAAGACCGTTTTCCACAGTTAGGACCGTCGCGTCATGAGATCAAAATTCAGACGCTAGGCCACTGACTCATAATTATGACAGTCACAGTCTCCCAGGGTCATGTGATCCCCTTTTGTGACCTTCTGACAAACAAAATCTATGAGGAAGCCAGATTCACTTAACAACCAAACTACTAACTTAACAACTGCAGTGATTCACTTAACAACTGTGGCAAGAAACGTCAAGCTCAAGCTCAACAAATTTCTCATTTAAATTTGGGTGTCAATTTGCCGTTGTAAGTCTAGGACTACCTGTACCAGCCAGGCCTGAGCCTCTCAGCCAAATCATACCACGAGAGCATCCACAAGTTCGTTGTCGTGCTTCCCCTTCTCCATCAGGGTGGAAATTTGGTCCTTCAGGGTCTTCACCTCATTGGACAAGACCTTGTTCCTGGCTTTGGACCCCTCCAGCTTCTTCTTCACGTCCTCGTGATCCTTCTGAAGGACTTGGTACTGGCTCATGAGCTTCTGCCATCAAGAAAGAGAAGAAGGGGACGCTAAGACTGAGGATCAAAGGACTCTGAAATTATTTTTGTGATGGCCTACAGCGCCTTCCGATGAAGGATTGATTCCACCTTCTTAAGACTCTCTAATTCTCAACTCTGCACTTCTCTTTGGACCAAACCACCCTTGGTAGGACATCCATCCTAGCTGGGAGGAGGGGGGTGGGGGAAATTCAATTCAAACTACAAATCTCAACTAACAAATGCTCTGTCTTACACATTGGCAACAAAAATCAGAACACCAAATACAAGCTGGGCAGATATTTTTATTTTATTTTTATTTTACTTCGAATTTATATACCGCCCTTCTTCCTGGGAACTCAGGGCGGTGTACAGCCAGATAAAAACACATAATATAAACATTAAGAACAAATTAAAAGGAAATATCTCAATTTGGCCAAAAATTTAAGAAACATACAAATTTAAAATCATTTAAAAGGCATTGTTAGGCCAGCCCGGCTTGTTGGAAAAGGAAAGTTTTAAGGGAACGGCGGAAGGCACGGAGGTCTTGGATTCTCCTTATCTCTGGGGGCAGCTGATTCCAGAGGGTAGGTGCCCCCACAGAGAAGGCCCTCCCCCTGGGGGTCACCAGCCTGCATTGCTTGGCTGATGGCACCCTGAGGAGGCCCTCTCTGTGGGAGCGCACGGGTCGATGGGAGGTTGTCGGTGGCAGAAGGCGGTCTTGGAGATAACTAGGTCCTATGCCATGGAGCGCTTTAAAGGTGGTAACCAACACCTTGAAGCGCACCCGGAAGACCACTGGGAGCCAGTGCAGCTCATGCAGGATATGATCTCACAGATGATCCTCCCTCACTCTGTCAAGGACCTAGGAGTACTCATCTCATGAGATCTCAGCCCCAGAGCTCACTGTAACAGCATTGCCAAAAAGGCATTAAGAATTATTAACCTGATTTTGCAAAGCTTCTTCTCCGGTAACATTGTACTGTTAACTAGGGCATACAAAGCCTTTGCCAGACCAATTCTCGAATACAGCTCGTCTGCCTGGAATCCACACTGTATATCGGACATTAATACGATTGAGCAGGTCCAGAGGTATTTCACGAGAATAGCCCTCCATTCCTCTACTCACAATAGAATCCCTTATGGCAGCAGGCTTGAAATTTTGGGCCTGGATAACCTGCAACTACACCGCCTATGTTCTGATCTAAGCATAGTACACAAAATTGTCTGCTACAATGTCCTACCTGTCAATGACTACTTCAGCTTCAACCTCAATAATACACGGGCAAACAATAAATACAAACTCAAGGTAAACTGCTCCAAACTCGATTGCAGAAAATACAACTTCAGCAACAGAGTGGTCAATGACTGGAATGCACTACCGGACTCCGTTGTTACATTTTTAAACCCCCAAACTTTCAACCTTAAACTGTCTACTGTGGACCTTACCCCATTCCTAAGAGGTCTGTAAAGGGAGTATGCATAAGGGCACCAGCGTGTCTTCGGTCCCTGTCCTATTGTCCCCATTTATTTGTTCTGATTTCCTATGTTCATGCCCATGTTTATACTTATACCTGTTATCTTGTACGTGTTCAACAAATAAATAAATAAAATAAAATATTTATTTATTTATTTATTTATTTGTCAAGAATGTATTAGGTAATAAGTATAAACATAGATTGGATACATAAAATAGATACAAATAGAGGAAACATTAGGACAGGGACAGAAGGCATGCTGGTGCTCTTATGCATACCCCTTACAGACCTCTTAGGAATGGGGTGAGGCATATATATATATATATATATATATATATATATATATATATATATATGTAGGTCTTTGGTTATTCGGGTTTTCTCCCGTGTAAAATTGGAAGTGTCTTGGCGACGTTTCAACAAAGTCTCATTCGTCATCTTCAGGCTGGTGTTTTCGGCTTCGTGCTTCTAGGAGCAATGTGAGATCACAGCTGTTTCTTCCTTTTAACTGCTAGTTGGGGTGTGAACTGATTGGGTGGGAGCTTGGCTGTGTTCTGATTGGTTAGAGGTGTGTTCTGATTAGTTGGGGGTTTGGCTGTGCTCTGATTGGATGGGAGTTTGGCTGTACTCTGATTGGATGGGGGTGTGTTCTGTTTAGGTGGGGGTTTGGTTGTGTTTGTGTTAGTCTGAGTTGCAGGGGGATTTGAGCTGGTGAGCTGCTTTGCTGTTGTTTGGCTTCACGTTCGTGGTCGTGCCACATCTTCATGGTGGGTGTCAATCTGCTTCATGTATGGATTGGAGGGGTTTAAAGTGGCTAATGATGCAGCTGCGGTCTGGCTTCTGGTCCGTGGTTGTGCCTCATCATCGGTGTGGGTTTGAGTCTGCTTTCCGTGTGGATGTGTGGTGGTGACATCCTGTGTGGCCCTCGTGAGTGTGGATCTGGTGTCATTCCTCGTGTTAGGGACTCGTTTGTCAATAAGGGTGGGTTTCCAAATGGCTGGTAGGCGGGAGGTATCATCTCGTTTATTCATGCTGTGTGGGCGTTTTTCTATCTCGATGGCTTCTCTGATTATTCTGTTGTTAAAGTGTTCAGTTTTGGCGATAGTTCTGGTCTTTTTAAAGTCAATATCATGTCCTGTGACTTTAAGGTGTTGGACCAGGGAAGAAGTTGGTTCCTCTTTTCTGACTGAGTTCTTGTGTTCTTCAATGCGTGCACTTATTCTTCTGTTGGTTTGTCCGATGTATGTGGTGGGGCAGGCGGTGCATGGGATTTCATATACTCCTTGATTTTCTAACTCAATTTTGTCCTTGGGGTTTCTTAGGATGGTGGATATTTTTTGGTTTGTGCAGAATGCTTTCTTGATGTTGTGTTTGTGGAGGATCTTGCTGATTCTGTCTGTGGTGCCTTTTATGTATGGGAGGAAGGCTTTGCCGTTTTCTTGTTCTCTGTCTTGGGTTTTAGTGGGGGTTTCTTTTTGGATTAGGTTGGTAATCTTATTTCTTTGGAATCCGTTGGATTTTAGTACGTTAGTGAGAGTGTGTAGTTCGGTTTTTAGGTGTTGTTCGTCAGCTAAGCGTTTTGTTCTGGAGATGAGTGTCTTGGCTACGGAGTTGACCTGTGCTGGGTGGTGGTGTGAGAGTGCGTGCAGATAGCGGTTTGTGTGTGTTTTCTTCTGGTAAATGGTTTGTCCTAGTGAGCCATTGGATTTTTTGTAGACTAAGACAACGCCCACACAGCATGAATAAATGAGATGATACCTCCCGCCTACCAGCCATTTGGAAACCCGCCCTCATTGACAAACGAGTCCCTAACACAAAGAATGACACCAGACCCACACTCACGAAAACCACACATCCACGCAAAAAGCAAACCCACACCGATAAGGACGACCACAAACCAGAAGCCAGACCACAGCTGCATCATTAGCCACTTTAAACCCCTCCAATCCATACATGAAGCAGACTGACACCCACCATGAAAATGTGGCACGACCATGAACGCGAAGCCAAACAACAGCAAAGCAGCTCACCAGCTCAAATCCCCCTGCAACTCAGACTAACACGAGCACAACCAAGCCCCCACCTAAACAGAACACACACCCTAGCCAATCAGAGCACAGCCAAACCCCCATCCAATCAGAGCACAGCCAAACCCCCAACCAATCAGAACACACCTCTACCCAATCAGAACACAGCCAAGCTCTTTTTCTTTCATGATGTGGGTGTGGCTTACTGATGATGGCTAACGAGCCAGAATAGATCTATATAAGTCTCTCACCTGGCAGCAGGAACTTGCTGGCTGCCAGAAAGAAAAAAGCCCAGAATCGAGTGGATGTGATTCTACTGAGCTAGGGCTGCAGAAAAACCTTGGTTACGTAGGAAAAACCTGGCTAGAGGAAAAACACACATAAATCCTACGAAGAAGTAAGAAAATAGATATTGTACCTTTACAGGGAGGATACATGAGATGTGGGTGTGGCTTACTGATTCTCCGGAGACTCAGGGAGGCTTATAGCCTTCATACTTTTGTATATTTATACAAAGTCAGCTTATTGCCCCCACAATCTGGGTCCTCATTTTACCTACCTTTGACAGGATGGAAGGCTGAGTCAACCTTGAGCCTGGTGGGATTTGAACTTGCAGTAAATGCAAGCAGCAGATGTTAATAACAGTGCATTAGTCCACTGTGCTACCAAGGCTCTTGGTTTTATATATATACATAACAGTGGTGGGTTCCTCCCGGATCCACCGAGTCGGTAGCGGTGACGATATAACGTCACCAAACCCCACTTTCCCCCCCCCGCCCCTCGTGTTATTCTTACCTTTTATTTGGCCCCACCCCCAATCTATTGCTGCCTCCTGAGTCCCAGCTAATCGGCTAGAAGGAAAAAAATGTTTAAACTCTTGCCGCGGGGCTTCAAAGGGCCGCCCTACAGCTGATCAGTGTTAAAAGGCAGTGTGGTGGTAGACCGTGCCTCCAAAAACAAATGAGTAAACGGGTGCCTCCAAAACTAAATGGGTAGACCAGTGCCTGCAAAAACAAATGAGTAGACCGGTGCCTGCAAAAACAAATGGATAGACCGGTGCCTGCAAAAACAAGTGAGTAGACTGGTACAGCTCTGCAAGCAGTTAAAAGCCTGGTAGATCTCTGCTAAATCCTAAAGAATTGTCACATGACCATCAAGCCACGCCCACAAAATAAGCCACGCCCACAGAACCGGTAGTAAAAAAAATTAGAACCCACCCTGATACATAATTTATCCAGACAAGTCCTTTGCCTGTCTGGTCCCCATCAGTTGCTAATAGCTTTTGATTTTAAAAATATGGTTGCACAGAGGAGTCTCAAGGTTGCATCGTGGGAATGTAAACCCCAGAAAATAATCACTTTCATATAGGTTAGGGTTAGGGTTAGGTTAGAGTTAGGGTTAGGGTTAAAGATTAGGGATAAACATTAGGGTTAGGGTTGGATTAGGGTTATAGTTAGGGCTGGGAACAGCATTAAAGGTTAGTGTTAGCGTTGGGGATAGTGTTAGAGCTAGTCTAGGGTTAAAGTTAGGGTTAGGATTAGGGTTAAATATTAGGGTTAAGGGTTAGCGTTAGAGTTCAGTTTGAATTATGATTAGTATTAGGGCTAAGATTAGGGTTAGAGTTACAGTTAAAACATTAGGGTATATTATGGTTAGGGTTAAGGTTAAGATTAGGCTAGGTTGGGGTTAGGGTTAAATGTTAGAATTAAGATTAGGGCTAACGTTAAGGTTAAAGATTAAGGCTACGGTTAGGGTTAGGATTTAGGGTTAAGGGTTAAGAGTTAAGGGTTAGGATTAGGGTCAGGGCTAGGTTAGAATTATGGTTAGTGTTAAAAGTTAAGGTATAAAATTAGGGTTACAGCTAGGGTTAAAGTTATGGCTAAATTTAGGGTTAGGATTAGGATTAGGATTAGGAAATTTGAACCCATTCTCTCTGCCCACTGAATCTATGGATGGATGAGCACCTACCAATGGCTCAGGAAACTTGTTAGACATTTCGGAATTATTAGATTCATGCAAAAATAATTCCTTACTTCCAAAGCTTCTTTCTTCTCCCTTTCCAAAGTTCGAATCCGCAGCTGGTTCTTGACTTGGGCTGAGGACTTCCTGGGGTCGGTGAAGCTCAGCAGGTCTTCGCTGGTATCATTCTCGGATAATTTTCTTTTGTGACAATTCAGTTGGGTTTCTAAGTCCCGTACCTACATAAGCAGGATACAGAAGGCCTAAAACTGATTTATAGGGTACAAATTCTTTTTCATTAGGAGGAGGTTAAAGGATATAGAAACCTGCATTGGGTTATCTATCAATCCTAGTTAATAAGGTTTGAAAAATTTCCTTCCTGCCAATCCTCGGAGAGTGAGTTCTAGTCCTACCTTAGGCATGAAAGCCAACTGGGTGACTTTGGGCCAATCACCAGGAGATGGGGAGTTCTAGTCCTGCTTTAGGCACGAAAACTGGCTAGTGACAAGCCAATTTCCAGAAGGCTATGAGTTCTAGTCCTACTTTAGGCATGAAAGTTGACTGGGTAATTTTGGGCCAATCACCAGGAGAGAGAGTGAGTTCTAGTCCTGTCTAGGCATGAATGCCAGCCAGGTTTCTTTAGGCCAATTGCCAGGAGAGAGAGAGTTCTAATCCCGCTTTAGGCATGAAAGCTGGCTGGGTGACTTTCCCACTCTCTCAACCCACTCCGCCTTGCAGGGTTGTTTTTAATTGTGGGAAAAATAGGAGAAGAAAGGAATATTAGATATGCTCTTGCTGCCTTGAGTTACTTACAAATTAATAAAGGCGGGCTAAAATATCTAATAAATATTTCAGCCTGGTTCACACATCCTCTTATGGTGTGGTTTTTTTATGGTGCAACAAGCAAAGCTAGCCACTGCAGTCTCATCCATGGCTGAGCAACTCATGTCAAACAGCTATAGTTCCAGTTAGGCTGCCTGAGGAATTTGGGAGTTGAAGTCCATGCAGCTTGAAGTCAGTCGATGAGGTTAGGGTTAAGCCAACCGTTGTTCGCAGAACCTGTGAAGCGAAATACGCTTGGAAAGATGGACTCACTCTGCCTTGCAGGACAAGGATTTGCTGAGCCCGTCCTCGCCAGCTGCCAGGATTGGACAAAAGGTTTTGTATATTGACGTCTTCGCCCACTTCGTGGGTGAGAAGCTGAAAGCGGAAAAAAGCAAAACAAAATGAAATCAGTGCCGAAAATGCTTTGCATAAAAGTCCTTTAGCCAAGCAGGAATACAGGAAGTTCCTCAATTTACAACTACTCGCTTAGTATCCATTCAAAATTACAATTTGCCTCTCCGGGACCCGGATTTCTGATGGCTGACCCTGTGGTCCCCTGATCACATTTTCGGCATCGGCAACATCCCGCAGTCTTGGCGAACACAATTTATTATTTTTCAAAAACATTTGTTGATTTATTTATCAATTTATTTATTAAGTGTAATTATTTACAGATAATAGAATAGAATAGAATTCTTTTTTAAAAAAATAATTTTTATTAAATAGTTTTATTTTTTTGAAAACAAAAAATAATCTTTTACAATTTTTTCTTTTCAACGATTTTGCATCGGTAGACATTACTTATCCATTTTTTTGCCCTTATTTCAATTCGTCCTTTATAATTCTAATATTGATTTATTTACATATATACATATAAATAACAGTGTACACAATTTCGTTTCTACAATCTGCATCTTTTCTGTTTCCTCTTATTTGTTATTGCATTTCCACTCCTATACCTTCCTCATTTGCTCTTTCCTTGCCTTTTATCTCTCTCCTCTAACCATTCATATCATTTTTCCCACATTATATAATATTCTGTTTCCTCTTTTTCTTGTATTTCCTTTGGAATAGAATATAATTCTTTATTGGCCAAGTGGTGCATATGCTCTTAGTGTACATAAAGGAAAAATAAAGTATATTTGCCAAGAATCATAAGATAGTCATAGGATACTAATAGGATACTAATAAACTAATATAGTCATTGGATACTAATAACTAATATACTAATAAGATAGTTCTCAATTTGCAACCATTTGTTTAGTGACTGTTTGAACTTATAACAGCACTGAAAAAAAGTGATCATTTTTCGCATAACCATTGCAGGGTCCCTCGTAGTCACGTGATCAATTCAGATGCTTAGAAGCTGGCTTGTACTTATGACTGTTGCAGTGTCCCGGGGTCACGTGACCCCATTTTGCAACCTTCTGACAAGCAACATCAATGGGGAAGCCACATTCGCTTAACGACCAGGTGACTAACTGAACAACTGCAGTGATTCACTTAACAACTGTGGTAAGAAAGGGCGTCAAAATGGAGCGTAATCCACTTAACAACTGTCTCCCTTAACCACAGAAATGTTGGGCTCAATTGTGGTTGTAAATTGAGGATTACCTGTATTTACTTCAGATTTCTAGCAAAAAAACCCCCACCCACTGCAGACAATGGATTCACTTAACAACCACAATGTTCAATTAATGTCATGTTCACTTTACGTCCAGGGCAAAAAAAAAAAAATTGGGCATGCTCATTGGGTGGTCGGTTTAACGACCGGAACACTTTACAAGTATAATTCTGGACTCAATTATGGTCCTAAGTCAAGGACTGCCTGTATCTCAGGTTCACTTAACAACCGTGTGACTAATTTAACAACTGCAGTGAGCCACTTAAGAACTGTGGCATGGGACTTCCGGTTGATGTCGTTTGGACAAAGGGAGGGGTTGTGGAGCTAGCTCTGTTCTTCGCTCCTTTTTTCTGGTGCTGGAGCGATCCTGAAAGGATACATGAAGCCTGAAGGGAAGTGTGTTGGAGTGGGGATATTCAAGGAGCAGTTTGGCAATAAGCGATCACCAGCATGATGGAGAGAAACCCCGCTGAGCCCAGCCATCGAGAGGCTGACATTTTTCAAAGGTGGCCTCCGAAGTCCTGACAGCCAGCAAAGTGGGAAGCAAGATCGAATGACAGCTCGTGGTGAAGAGTAACGAGAGGTCAGTGCAAAAGAATTTGCGTTACAGAAGAACTGTGGCATAAAAAGTCGAAACTCACTTAACAAATTTCTCACTTAGCAACGTAGTTTTTAGGCTCGGTCGTGGTTGTAAGTATCTGAATGTAAATCACGTAATGCCGCAGAGGCCACAAGTGTGAAAAACAGTCGTAAATCAATTTTTTTCAGTGCCGTTGTAACTTCAAACGGCCACTAAATGAACTAAATGAAATCAAGAACTATATGTATTTCCAGCACGAAAAAGCACCCTTTGGGTAAAAAGAGTTCGCTTAATGACAGCCCAAAAAAATATGTCACAGAATCAGGCACGGTCACTTGCTTAACCAGAATGATTGACGACTGTAATTCTGGCCTCAATTACGGTCGTAAGCCAAGGACGACCTGTACTTATGATATATGCCGAGTCACGTGATCCCGATTTGCGACCTTCACTGATAGCGTCTGACAGGCAAAGCTAATAAGGGGAAAGCTCGATTCACTTTACGACCTCAGTGTTCATTTAACAACGGCGGGAATTTGCTTAATAACTATGCAACCCACTTAACAACCATCTCACTTAGCAACGTACGTTCTGGTCCCAATTGTGGTTGCAAGTTGAGGACTAGATGTATTTAATCTCCTTCTGGCCAGGCAAATTGGAAATTAATATAATGTTAATGGGGAATGAAAATTATCCTGCCCCCTCGGCGACTCTTGCCCATATCTCACACACGCACACATACACACGCAAGCACACAAACTTTCACCCTACCTTTTGCGTCATCTTAAGTTCCTGCTTTGTGGACTGTAGTTGGTTGCGATATTCAGATGCTTTGAGATTCACAGCAGACAATTTTTCGTGCAGCGCTTTCATTTCTGGACTCTTTTAGACAATTGCCGTGTTGTCGGAGAAGAAGAGAAAGCACAGGAAAAGCGAAAGGCAGACTTCAGTTGCCAGCACAATTTTCAAGGGAACTAAGAGAGCCTAAAGAGTGGCATCACATCACCCAAATAGCTAAAGGAATCCAACTCTGCGCTTTGCGAGCCATTTCACACTGATGGCATTACCTAGTTGGGTAATGAAAGGTCTGTAAGAAAGCCACTAAGATCAGGGAGCATGCAGGGACCCCACAGTCTTCCTCCTCCTCTTCCTCCTTCTCTCTGTAAACCCCGTTCCCTTCTAGCATTGATGATGTGGGGTGTGATGCTAGTTCGCCTCCTTGTGGTGCACCCTGGATAGCATGGTAGTGTGAACCTGTTAGGAAATGAGTATTACCTACCTTGTTAGTTTGGCAATATATAAATCATCAATATAGCTTTAGGACTGCTGTATTGCATCATACTGTGTCCTGATTGGTTAGCTCTGTAGCCAATCTCCTTAAGAGGGAGCTAGAAACATGGTTTGTTTCTCTTTGCTGTTCTTGCTCTCTGATATCTCTGTATGCTACTGTTTGCAAATCCAGAAGAACTGTTTTATTGTGAATGACTACGACGACTGGTAAGAAGACTTTGTTATTGGATTATCCCTGGACTGTCGTTTTGCTGTCTCCTGTTTTATATGTGTATGACCTGGACTGTTTATTGGACTGTGCCTTACTATTTCCTGAAAGTAAACACAACTCAGTGTATCTGTGTGTTGACTGTGTTTTATTCGTACCTACTCTCAATCGTTTTCACGTGCACACCCTTGCTATTCAAGGGTTACTCTGCGAATTCCTTAACAGAACCAAAGGACTAGCAACAGCTGGCAGGCAGACCACATTGAAGAATTGGCAGTTAAGGACAGTTGGCAGCCAGACATCTTTGTAGAACTCCTGGCTCTCTAAATACATGGCAATGGATAAACAAAATGGATATTACTTCTGACCTAGGTTTCAACCTTTTGGTCAACTCTGAACAGGATCCATACCTACCATGGTGTCTGCCAGTGTTCTGACCTAGGCCTCCTTAGAAATTAAACAGCACAAATGTAGTCCCCCTCTTTACTTCATACAACTATAAATTACTTTCATTTACAGTCCACAAGGCTTGATAAAAAGTCTTTCAGAGGAAGGTTATCAACACCCACCTATCTCACGTGGAATGCTGCCAAAGAGCTAATTTCCAGACGCAGGGCAAGGCCAAACTTGGCACAGAGTCACAAACAGAATTTTCAAATCTTGAATCGGCCAGATGAACTAATTGCTTCCTGCAAAAGCTCACATCCCGTTTGCTTCTCTTTTATGTCTTATGGGAGGGGCCAATCATCTCCAAGCCTTACTCCCAAGTTGACCCTGTTTCCTTAATTGTTCCTGTCTCCTGGCAGCTCTAAACATTCGCACACTGGGAACAGCTCACGCTGTTCTTCTGCCTCACTGATGTCAGACTCCGGAGACTCCAGAGGCAGCAAAGAACTACCAGATGGCCTTGGCCCCCTCTGCCTCCGACTCAGAGCCCTCGTCCGAGCCTTCTCCAGACTCCAGGACTGACCCATGTTCCTCCCCAACCTCCTCAATGTCCGGATCTGCTGCCAGCTCTGCTGGTCGTTGGCAGGCCACAAGTTAGTTTAGTTTTAGTTTTAGTTTTATTAGATTTCTATACCGCCCTTCTCCCGAAGGACTCAGGGCGGTAAACAGCCAAAAAGATAAAAACACAGAAAATACAAAATTTAAAATAGGTTAAAACAGATTAAACAGTTTGGCTAAATTTTAAAAATATCCCATAATTAGACAAATTCAAATTCGTGTTTAAAATTTAAATTTAAAATTTAAAAATTTTAAAAAGGAGAAGATTTAGGCCAGGCCAGCTTGATGGAATAAAAACGTTTTAAGCGCACGGCAGAAGGTGCGCAGATCCGGGATCCTCCGTATCTCCGGGGGGAGCTCGTTCCAGATCGTAGGTGCCCCCACAGAGAAGGCTCTCCTCCTAGGGGCCGCCAGTCGACATTGTTTGGCCGACGGCACCCGGAGGAGCCCCTCTCTATGGGAGCGTACTGGCCGGTGGGAGGCTATTGGTGGTAGTAGGCGGTCCCGTAGATAACCAGGTCCTAAGCCATGGAGCGCTTTAAAGGTGGTAACCAAAACCTTGAAGCGCACTCGGAAGACCACCGGGAGCCAGTGCAGCTCGCGCAGGAGAGGTGTTATATGGGAGCTCCACGTTGCTCCCATAACCACCCGCGCGGCCGCACTCTGCGCCAGTTGGAGCCTCCGAGTGTACCTCAAGGGGAGCCCCATGTAGAGAGCGTTATAATAG